>CM056489.1:61283919-61593994 GCA_029783415.1 Anisodus acutangulus | reverse complement strand
TGGGCCACCGACCCCCTGGTCTCAGCCTTGGACCGTGGGCTTGGACCAGTGGACAGTGGCCCTACAGCCCAATTCCACAGCAGTTTCCAGCATCTGGCCAGTGGGCTTCCTAGCAGCCTCAACGGCCCACTGCCCCAGTAATTCCAGTTCCAGCAGCTACGTCCCAGGACAGCCCAGTTCTGGAATTCTTGGGCCCCGGCCTCCGCAAGCTTACCACGCAGCTGGCCCCACTTAGACCGATAACGAGGCCGCGATGTACACACTTGGTTTGACTCAACCGGATCCAAATTGGTATATGGACACCGGTGCCACTACCCACATGACATCCGACTCAGGTACTCTCTCGTCTTATTCCAGTTTGAGCAACCCTCGCGGTATAATTATTGATAATGCTAATTATGTTCCAATTTGTGGTTATGGTCATAAAACATTATCTCCCCCTCATCCACCTCTTATCTTGAAAAATACCCTACACACCTCCAAATTGATTAAAAACTTAGTCTCTGTCTGTAAATTCACTACTGACAATTCCGTTTCTATTGAATTTGATCCATTTGGTTTCTTTGTGAAAGATTTCAAGACGGGGAGTCCTCTCATGAGGTGTGATAGTAGGGGAGATCTTTATCCTATCACACTCAGTTCCGGTCCATCGAGTCAAGCCCTGTCATCAGCCTTTGCATCCATTTCTCCTTCCTTGTGGCATGCTCGTCTTGGTCATCCGGGATCCTCTATTTTGTCAGTTTTAGATAAAAATAGTTTTATTTCATGTAAGGGTACGAGTAGTACTCCAATTTGTCACTCTTGTTCTTTAGAAAAAATGTTAAGTTGCTGTTTGTAGAATCAAAATCTCATACTTTAATGCCATTGATATTATTCATAGCGACTTATGGACGTCTCATGTTCCTAATTTTGTGGGTCATCGGTATTATGTTATCTTTCTGGATAATTATTCTAAATTTCTATGGACGTTTTCAATAGTGAAGAAATCTCAAGTTTTTCCATCTTTCTAAAATTTAGAGCATTCATCAGAACCCAATTCGACCGTGAAATGAAAAATATTCAGTGTGATAATGGCAAAGAATATGACAATGGGGTGTTTCGGGAATTCTGTGCTAATAATGGGATAAATTTTCGTTTCTCTTGTCCTCATACATCTTCACAAAATGGGAAAGCCGAACGTAAAATTCGTTCCATAAATAACATTATCCGCACTCTATTAATGCATGCTTCTGTACCCCTATATTTTTGGCATCATGCTCTTCAAATGGCTAGATATCTACTTAACATAACTCCTTCCAAAGGTTTGACATATTCTTCCCCCCTTCAAATTTTATTTAATAAAATTCCTTCATATTCACATCTTCGGATTTTTGGGTGTTTGTGTTATCTGTTGTTCCCGTCCACCACAATTAACAAACTTCAGGCACGGTCTACTCCGTGTGTGTTTTTGGGTTTTTCATCTAATCATCGTGGCTACAAATGCTTTGATTTATCCTCAAATAAAATCATCATTAATCGTCATGTCATTTTTGATGAATCCCAATTTCCATTTGCTAAAAGTCATACTCCCGTGCCTAGTTCGTATAATTTTTTGGATGAACAAATATCTCCGTATATTATTCAGTACTTTTCAGACATCTCCCGTACCCAGAATTCTCTAGCGGGCCCACTGCCCGTTGGTCCCACTGGCCCGTCACATCCCTCTCTGCCCAGTTTTGTCACTGGGCTAGTTTCAGCAATTGGGGCTACCCAGCTCTAATCTGAATCGGTCCAGTTCTATTTCGCCATCGCTCGCTTTCCGAAGTTGGGCTAACAGCTCATCGCTCACTGGACACCCGACCCGAGCCGACAAATTCCCAAAATCTACTCAATTCTTCCTCGAGTCATAGACCGGTCACTCGTAGTCAACGAGGTGTTTTTACACCAAAAAGACATTATAATTTATATTCACATGTCTCTAAATCCCCCTTGCCCCGTAATCTTGTGTCTGCCTTAAATGACCCAAATTGAAAAATTGCTATAACTGATGAATATAATGCTCTTATTGATAATAAGACGTGGGAGTTGGTGCCCTGTCCATCTGGTATTAATGTTATCAGGTCTATGTGGATTTTTATTCATAAGGAGAATTCATATGGTTCATTTGCTCGACATAAGGCGCGGCTTGTAGGTGATGGTAAGACTCAGCAGGTTGGTATAGATTGTGGGGAGACGTTTAGTCTGGTGGTCAAGCCGGCTACCATTCGCACTGTGCTTAGCTTGGCTATTTTGAAGGCATGGCCTATTCATCAGTTAGATGTAAAAATGTTTTCCTACATGGGGATCTTAAGGAAACAATCTATATGCATCAGCCTTTGGGATTCAGGGATCCCAATCATCCTCATCATGTCTGTTTATTGAAGAAGTCCTTATATGGGCTTAAGCAATCTCCCCGGGCCTGGTATACAATGTTTGCTGACTATGTTTCGACTATTGGGTTCACTCACAGCAGGTCGGATAATTCCTTATTCATCTACCGTCGTGGTTCGTCCTTCGCCTACATTTTGTTATATATGGATGATATTATCTTGACTGCCTCTTCCGATGCCTTGCGCCAGTCTATCATGACCATGCTCAGCTCCTAGTTTACTATGAAAGACTTAGGGCCCTTGAGTTATTTTTTGGGGATTGCTGTCACTCGTCATTCCGATGGGTTTTTCTTATCGCAACGGAAATATGCAGCTGAGATCATCGAGAGGGCTAGGATGTCATCTTGTAAGTCCACTTCCACTCCAGTTGATACTAAGCCCAAACTTGGTGACGCGGCCGACGTTCCTTACGAGGATCCGATCCACTATCGCAGTCTTGCAGGGGCCCTTCAGTATCTTACCTTTACAAGACCGTATATTACGTATGTTGTCCAGCAGGTGTGTTTATTCATGCATGATCTCAGAATTGAGCACATGAATGCACTCAAACGCATCATTCGATATATTCAGGGTACACTGGACTATGAGGTTGCATTTATATCCTTCCTCGACATCCACACTTGTCTCATACACAGATGCTGATTGGGGTGGTTGTCCATACACCAGACGGTCTACGTCTGGCTATTGTATGTTCCTTGGCAACAACTTGGTCTCCTGGTATGCGAAGCGTCAGGCGACTCTATCCCGTTCAAGTGCCGAGGCTGAATATCGAGGGGTAGCTAATGTGGTCTCGAAATCATGTTGGTTACGTAATTTGCTTTTAGAGCTTCATTGTCCCATTCAAAAGGCAACATTGGTGTATTGCGATAATATTAGTGTCATTTACCTTTCTGATAATCCGGTTCAGCACCAACGCACTAAGCATATCGAGATGGACATACACTTTGTTCGCGAAAAGGTTGCTCGGGGTTAGGTACGCGTCTGTCATGTCCCGTCAAGATATCAAATTGCAGATATCTTTACAAAGGGTCTTCCCTCGGTCATTTTTGAAAATTTTAGGGACAGTCTCAGCGTTCGAAGACCGCCCGCTATGACTGCGGGTGTGTGTTAAACAAGGTATATATACCCGTGATATACACTTAATATACATAAGTGTATATCACGGGTACTCTCGGTAACAGCCCAACACGGACGATGGCAGCAAGCCCATCTCGGGTTGGTGTGTATATTTGGTATATATTGTTGTAGTATTGTAGTGTAAAGGTTACCTTAATTAGTCTTGTACACTTATCATAATTTGTATAGTTAGAATTATGGTAGAATAAGGTTTTAGGAATAAAATTCTCCTATTATGAAAATATGTAACTTGTATATATAGTCTTTCAATTAATGAAAATAATCAAAAGGATTATTTCTTTCACTAATAACATAGAATAGGCACAGTGAAAAGAGAAAATGATTCTTGGTTATGGGATTTGGTATTGCTTACCTTTGAAAATGAGTCCAAAGTTGTTAAGCTTACACGGAGTATTAACTTGAACCCTTTGTTTTTCTTCTTAAAGATGCTAAATTACAGTCCAAAAGCATCACCATTTCTTTAAGCAACTTTAATTTTCTTCCAACTCTACCTTGATGAATCATCCTTTTGTATTTTCTTTGAAAAGAAAAAGAACAAACTAAAACCAAAAAAGTGCACGAAGGAGTGTAGTGGGATAAATGATTTCCTCTACCCTTAACTTCGTGTTCAAGTTCTGGAAATGAGGAAATTCCTGGCGTGGAGCGCTTTCTTATTTACAAATTCTAGGGGACATCAAATTTGAATTAGTTAGATCAGTGAATTTCCAATAGTGAAGTGTTATACATAAGAAAAAAATAAAAGGATGATATAGAGAACTTTGCCCTTATGGTCAAAACTATTAGATGTTGGAAAATTTAGGGCAACGGTTTAATTTGTGTCTCATAATCTCAAGATAGTTCTTTCTCTTTGTTCAGTTTTGTTTTCCTTTTGTTCACTTTTTTTCTTTGTTGCTCTTTTGTTCTTTTTAGTACAAAGACACGTGGAATATTAGAGAGTAGGGGATATTGAGTATTGTACTTGCACTTAAAACAATCATAACTTTTTATTCGTAAGTCGGATTAATCCCCGTAGAGTCTCAAACTGTCGAAAACAGAGAAATCTAGAACTATTATCCAGCACAAACTTTCAGGTTCTTTACTAATTTGTACAGCTTTTACGTTATACGTTCTGCCCTTTCGGATTTCGGTCGATCCGAGGCAGAAACTTTAAACATCGATAACTCTCAAACCGTATGTCGGATCGATCTCAGTAAGGTCTCAAACTGTCAATAACAGAGAAATCTAGAACTATTATTCAACACAAACTTTCAAATTCTTTACCAATTTGTACAGTTTTTACGTTATACGTTCTGCCCCTCCGGATTTCGGTCGATACGAGACAGAAACTTTAAACATCGATAACTCTCAAACCGTATGTCGGATTTGGCCCCGTTTGGACTCAATCTGACCGAGAAAAAGTATGTACAACACTGGAAAATTTTGTCTCATTCTAACAAGGATAACTCAGCGAAAACAGTACGCAATTACATGACTCAAACTTGTTACAAGACAATACTTATATCAATTAATTTATCACAACTTATATTTCTAGAAATATATATATATATATATATTTTAACATGCATACTATGTTTTAACATGCATTGTAACTCAAAACAAAAGATTTTACTAAGAATTTGTGAGTGAGAAAACTCACCTCTATTTCTTCGCAATCTTTTCCGACCACCTCAAGATTTTTTGCGAAGATTAATTCACAATAAGAAAATGGCTACGATCTACTGAGTATTAAATGTTGGAATACAATTGTTGGAGGGAACGGTAAGTAAGTAACTATTACAATAATAGAAAAAATAAACTAACTATTACAATAAACTGAAAATCAAGAACTTAACCGATTGCTTGTGTGATTCGCTGAGTCGAGTGATGACACTCTTTCTTTAAGACAAGATTGCCCCGTATATCTCCTTTTACGGTGTTGAGCAATAGTCTCCCAAGATACAACAACAACTTTAACAAGTGAGCAAAGGAAACTCAAGTGTTACTCTTGAAAAACTTTTGAGTATAGTGACTTTGCTAGAGAGGAAGAATATGAAATCAGAAAATCTTGAGAATTTTCTAAGTGTTGAGGGTTGTGTTCAATTGAGCCAAAGGCCTCAATTTATAGTGTGAAGAGAAGACCCCTCATCTAGCCAACTAATGACCTTCAATAGTCATGTAATGACACTTGAATGAGGGGTTACATTCAGCCAAATAATGGCTGAATTCATGTGGCAAGTAATGGAGAATCAATGCTCCAAAACCAGCCCAAACGTAAGATTTTTCCAACTTCCTGTCGCAGCATTCTGCCTTCGAAGCGTCGTGGCTCAAGTGACTGCCCAGCCATTTAGCGTGGCGGCGCTGCCTGGGAGGTGTCGCGGCTTCGACGGTTGTGTCGCCGCGGCAATTTTCGACTCGTTTCATCTTACACTTCGTACACTTCTTCATTCCTTTACCAACGTAGAATACTTTGTCATTTGGTCAATAACCATCCATAATTCTATGTCTCAAACGTATTACATATGTACCAATATCTCTTTCACTAATGAAATTTGCGATAGTTTGCACTACGTGTGCACGTGTGTGGAAACGACGTTTCCGACGTGCGGGCCCAATTGTTCAAGTCATAAATTAATGGGATATACTTAATTCCACATTTAGTAAATTTCCAATTTTAAATTTACTGAAAACAGCAGCAAGCGTCATCACCGAAACTCAACAAGAACCAGAACTCAAACTCTCTTGCCAAAACTATTTTTTTCCTTTCCAGAACTCAAACATCCCTCAAACTCTTTTGCCAAAACTATTTTTTCCCTTTTCCAGATTGCTTTTTGCTTTCTATCCTCTTTTGTTGTGTTTTATATATTTAGGTGTATGTGTGTGTTGTGTCGTGTGTATATGTATGTTGCATAAATTTTGGGATGTGAGGGATTGGAAGAAGGGGTTGAGGGAGAGGGGTTGGTTTAGGGGGAGACGTGCAGGAATAGGTGGGTTGGTTTTTGTTTTTGTTTTTGTTTTTGTTTTGGGACTTTACCGTCATCGTTGCTTTACTTGTTATATTCGTAGATGGTATAACATCTTTTTATTACCACCGGTATTTTTCCTTTTAGAAAATCTCAAATTCAATAATATTTAAAAACAACTATAGGTTACTGTTAATCAGAAAAAATATATGTAAACTACTACTCTACACTAATAATGTGAAAATTCTTTACATTGACAATCTATATAACCTAAACCCAACTTTTTATTGCAATGTATCAGATGAGGCTTTCTGCTTGTATGTGGCTGTTTAGTTCCAAGTTCTAACAGCTTACCCAACAGGGCATGATGGTTGAGTTTGCTAGGAACTTGGCATATTTTGCTGCTGCCAATGGGAAGAAACATGTTATCGTTCTCTCTACCTTGGAGTTTGGTCGTTGGCAGAACATTGATATGTCAAGGTATCAACTAGGAGGTTCCTCTATAAACATATTTTTTCTGTTTTCTTTATGTGCTTCAATGATATAAACTCTATAATTCCACATCCTACTTATCCCGTGAATTGCAGACTGGTCCTGTTAGGGGAGTTTTAGTTTCTTGCATCTTGACCAATACTGAAAATAGGGTCTTAATAAGTAAAAACTACTAAAGAAGACGCGTCTTTGCTAGAAATATTACTGCAAGATTGTGTGGATGTGAAGAGTTCTTCTATTAGTCGAGACGGTTGGGTCCCGGGGAGCTATGAAATAGTAAAATAAACTGAAAATAAAATCGAATGTCAATTCAGTTCCGAATGTCAGCGACAATGTCGTCTGACACAAGTGACAATACTTCAATAAATCAGAAAAAAAATTGAAGAGTAAATTGCAGCGGAAAAATAATAAATAACACAAAGGTTTAATATTTACATAGGTTATATTGATTATATTGATTATATAACCTTTGACGGTCAGTGACCGAAAATATTGTATATATTTATATACAATTGAATAAATTCTTTCTTTTACAATTTTACAAAATAAAACAAAAGGAATTAAAATATTGAAGTCGCATATGACTTCTGCCTGAAAAATCTACCTAACTGGACATAGACAACATTTCATTATAATTGCTTCAATACATAATAAATCTAGAATCAAAGCAGCAATTATAATGTTGGACAGAATATTGTCGACACGCTCAGACAACACTTGCGATCCAATTTTCTGAGATGAATTCTCGAGAATTCTCGAGAGCTCTCTTGATATTTTTGCAATATGTTTCAGGATATCGATTCACTCTTGTAGCCTCTCTATTTATAGTAGAGAGTCTTTCTTGAAAAGTTCATCGATTGGTTGTGGAGGTTGAGGTAAAGGTGGGCAGCTGATAGGGTTTGTTAGAGAAGATCATGGAGCAAAATCCTCTAACTTCTTGGACTTGTTCCCCAAGCATAGCAACGGCTTTGACTTCTTCTTCCCACATTTTTCATCAGCTCATATTTACCTTGCCAAGTCACTTTTCCATCGTAGTAAAAATTCTGCGAGAATTGCTTCAGTCCGTGAATTAAGGCAAAACTGTTTTACACAAAATATTGGTCCGAATGTTGTGACATTTGTTCCAACATTTCTTAATTTCAACTTAGCACTAAAAATGATATGTTGGGCAAAATATCACAACACCAAACCCAACATTAACATTCTCCCATTTTTACCTTTCTTCACAAAACCTATTCTAATCTGTGCAAGTGACTTACGGCAATGTCATAGATATTGTCCCAACGTCTATGATTACAATTATGCTTCCCCTTAACATGTGATGGTATATAAACACAACAACTCATTATGCAGTAGTAGCAGCTTCCAGCAGTTTTCTACTTCTGCATAATTTCAGCTTGCTTGTCCCTCTGCCTGGCAGCTTCAGCTTCGGCCCTTTGCATAGCAGCTTCAGCTTCTGCCCTCCTCCTCGTCAGCAAGACTTTCCTTCCAACAATCTATTCTATCTGCATAGCAGCATCCACAACTTTTTCAGCAGCAATAACTTCTCCACTTGTACCTTCACCACCTTCTTCTGTTTGCTCCCCCTGTATAGAATCATCTCCCCCCTTTTTGTGAAGAAAGCAGAAGCAAGAAATGGTCTCTGGCTTGTACCATTACATCTTTGGAAGTATGAACCTCAGCAATTAGTAGGTTGATTTTTGCAATTTGCTCCACAAGCCAACTAGTAGACAGTGTAGGCTGCCTTGGACCAGTGTTGCCCTGAATGTTGGGAACATTCCTGGCAACATTCTCCCTTTCTGCTTCCTTAATTCAATGAAGGTCAATGACTCTATCTTTGCTCTTTAGAATTGTTTTATTGACAATGTAAAGTCCATGAGCTTTCCCTAAAGTGTCTTCTCTCATAGGCTCAAGGCCTTGGATAGTTAATATCTTGAAAATCATAGAGGGAAAATGAAGTATGGAAGTTGATTCTTTTTCTGTCAGGTTGGCAATTTGATAGAAGATTAATTTCTCTAAATCAACTTTGAATCATTTCCCAATTTTGAACAGTAGAGAGGCTTGTTCAGTTGTAACAACTGAGTCATTAGAGATGAAAGCCAATTGTGAATTGCAATTTTGTGGAGGGTTGAAAACAAGGCAGTTAACTTTGAGGCACGACATCAATGGATCTATTTCTTCATGATACCTCCAGTGAGATATTCTATCATTGTATCCCTATTTGTTACTCTCTATGTTTCTCTCACATGTTCTTCAGTAAGACTCATACATTGATTGATGATTGAAGGTGTAATTTGATAAATTTTGTTATAAAGATATATTTTTTCAAATTTCTTTGAGGATGTATCCTCTATAGCAGAGTTTAAATTGGCATAGAACAACCTTACAATCTCCCCAACATATGATTTTTTTTCCAATAATAATGCTAAGAAGTTATCTATCTTCCAAAAATTCCACTAAACCATATTCAGAGCATGAGGCAATATCTAATTCTCTTTCAGACCTAATTACTCTATTTCTGTAATAGTCTCATTTATCATGTTTAGTTTTAGAGTAAAATTTATCGGAGAAAACAGATACCTCATTGTCTGAACCGGACAAGTCTAGGCTGATGGATTCTGTACTGTTGGTGGAAATATGAGAGTGTACCTCTTTGGATGTTGGCTGGAATGTTGTCTGAGATGTTATGGCATTTGTGGCAACATTTGGGGCAGCACTTGACCTTGTAGTCCAAGGAACTCCTTTCAGAAAGAAGTGTTTCAAGGGAGTTTCATCGGCGGTTTCCCTTTCCAGTGACACATTTTGAGGTTCAGAAGCACTTTGTTCTTCTTCACTTTCTTCTGTTGAGAGTTCAAGGTCCGTATCCTCACTGTCGCTGCTCGAGCAAACAGTTTTAGGCGTATCAAATCTGGACCTTTTGTAGCTTGGTTCTGCATCAAATGTTCTCTCAAATACTCTACTCGATCGACGAGTAGGGAAGGCGAACGAGCTTGGTCTTTTATCCAGGGCTGAAATGTTAACTAAATGCTGCAAAATAACTTCAATTTTATGGTCTGCAAAACTAATGAGATTCTAGGTAATGATTTTTTATTATCCTAAAAGGAAGGGGTTAGGCATCCTTTAAGATCCACTAACTTGCGGTTGTCCGATCAAACTCACGTTTAATTATTGTACTAAGAAAATGCATGTTTAAAATATAAAGTTAAAATAATATTGCAAGTATTTAATAAAAGAATACATTTTGTACAAGTATACATTTGTATGGCTTTGTTTAAAAAATTCATGTAAAGTTAAAAAAATATGCATTTGTATGAAAGTTGATAAAAATATATACAAGGTGATTTAGTAAGAAGAAAACAATAATGCAAAGAAGGTGCTTTTTTAAAAGTCATTTTTAATAACGAATCGGATAAAAATAAAAGTCTATTTTGTATGATTAATTGTGTGAATAAAAGGTGACCGATATTTTGAAAATTATGAATAGTTCAAAAATAAGCTAGCGTTTTGAAGGTATGAGCGACGAACCTAAAATAAATAAACTAACGTTTGGAAAGTATGGGTGACGGGCCTAAAATAGATAAACTAGCGGTTTCAATTTTAAATCTACACTTTCTAAATTATTAATTCTAAGTCTACATATTCTACACATTTCAATAATTACACAAGTATAATAAATAATATTACAATACAAAATAAAATAAAATAAAATTAAAGAAAATAAACAGCAAAAAAATAAATCATCTCAAAGGGGTAACTTGTGTTCTTAACTTTCGTAAGTGTCCTTGCAAGCTGTTAAGAATAAACGATTAAAAACAATTGAATATAAATAACTTCAGATTTGTATCCAAAATAGTAATTGTTTTGATTACGGATGGCTCAGACTTAAATTTTGAAAAAATCATTCCAATCACGTCGTGATTGCGAACATATGACTCATTGGTCATTTTAATTGCCTTGCCTGCCGAATTTGTTGGTCTCTCGAATGAAAAAAGATTTATGTTTCATCCTTACCCAGAAGTTTATCTCCGTCTTTCCAACTGTGGAGGCCTAAAAAATCGACGAATATTTTTTCATCGGCAAATGTAGTATCATGTTCAAATCAGCAAAATAATACCAAAACAGTAAGAACCGAAACCGAGAACCATTTTCCGAAGGAACACGGTCTCAAATTCAATTTCATTGGCCAAAGTATAGTATTTGTTCAAATCAATAAAATAACAAAATAGCCGAGTAAATAGATGTTCAAATACCAAAATAAACCAATAGTCCGTGATCAAAACAACCGACCCGAATTCTGAACCGAAAACAGAATTCGAATATACTTCTGAAAATCCGACCGAAACAGAACAGTGACCCGACCCGGATTTCGGGTCGGATAACACCTTTTTTTTGAATTTTCAGATAACCATCAACAAAATATTAAACACAAAAATCTGGAAATTTTACCCGACCCGAGCTGACCCGACCGGAATAGATGATCCGACGCGAATCAGCAAGTCCAGACCCGAATCAGTTTTCTCAAATATTCAGATAACCAACAACAAAATATTGAACACAAAAATCTGAAAATTTTCACAAACCCGGGCTGATCCGACCCGTCCCGGATTCTGGTCCGACCCAACCGGAACAGAACAGTCCCGAATCAGCCCGAAAACGTGAAGAACAAAAGGGTATTTTGTATTGAAAATTAGGAATAAGAAAGAGCATTTTTAAAACCAAAAATTAAGAATAATTTTGACTCATTTCGATTTCGGATTCGGACCCCAAAAGACTTTTAATTCTTTTAGATTCCTGACCCGAACCAACCATTTTCAACTTTTCGGACCTCCCCCAAAAACCGTCTTTCCGAACTCCTTTTTATTTGGACTTAAGACCTCCAAAAATCCCCCCCCCCCACGAAACAGTGAACAAAGGGGTGGGGGGTGGGGGTATAGATGTTTTCCCCTACCGTTCAACCCATTACCCCCTCTAATTTCGAGTTTGAAATTCGAAATTAAAAGGGGCAAAAAGTCGCGGATTTTCGGGGATAAGGGTATGGGGGGGTGTCGGGTGTCAGGGATTGGTGGTGGTTTGGGTGATGGTGTGGGGTCAGGGGCGCGGGGGTTGCGGCCGATTGGGGGAAAAGGGTGAGAGAGGGTTTTGTTTTGATTTTAGTTTTAGGGTTGGTGGGGATAGGTTTGGTCGAAAAATAAGAAAGGAGGGGAGTTGGGCTGTTGCGGGTGGGCCTGGGGCTTGACCGGTTGGGCCCATTTGTGGGCTGGCCGGTTGGGCCCTATTTATTCTTTATAATTTGGGTTGTGTGAGGGTTAGGGATAAAAATGAGTGTTGGGTGAAATTGGTTTGGCTTAAAATAAATAAAAAGGGGTTTTAAATGCTTTGAAGAAAAAATATAAATTATTTAAATAAAAAATATAAAGATGTGATAATAAATAAAAACATAATATTTACGAGATGCTTAATGCTTAATTAGAATAAAGAATGCGATGCAATTTTGCGAAACCAAGAAGTAGAAACAAGTTTACTAGTTCCACTTCTAGAAAGGACAAAGAAGAACATATCATTCAAATTCTAAGCATTTCATTATTGAATTTAATATTCATTAGTGATAATGCTCCTTAAATTTGATCTGTCATGTGATGGAGAATTAATATCTGGATAATGCTGAACAAACCAGAGCTATCAAATCAGCTATTGGGGTTGCTTCAACGTTAATAATTTCAGCAACAAAATTAACGTGTGCAAATAATGCACTATTTCAAATGATATAGTTGGAATTAGCACTAAGTTGTTGTTTCAGTTATTAAATTTTTTAGAGAAATTTTTTGGCTGCCAAACATTGATTGACTTGCGGACAAGACTATTGTCAAATTAATGTCTATCATCAGGGGCGTCTTAATGATATTTGTTGTCCAAGACTAAATTCTTATGTGGGGCCTAAATTAAATGAAACATATAGTTATATTCCTGTGAAACCTAATTTATTTTCAGCCTTTTGAGATGCAAAATTATTTAATTTTCTTATAATTCATTTTAGGGGTGTTCAAGGTTGAACCAAACCGATAAATACACCTATAGTTATTTGGGTTTGGTTTTATTTGGTTTAAAATTTTTAAAAATCGATAATATTTGGTTTGGTTTTGGTTTCACTAAAAAACGAGCCGAATAAAAAATTGAATCGAATCGACAAATTCATATACATAATTTTTATAATTATATATATAAGATATATTAATTTTTATAAGTAATTTAAAATATTTTATTTACTTTTTTATCAAATTTTATTTATCTTTAATAGGCTAATGAACTTTATACCTTAAGCTCATTTCTAACTAAAAGAGATCCATGAAATCTAATATCATTAATTCAAAAAAATATTTATGGGATTTACCTAAAAAAAATTGTGTTTCTTATAAACTTCATTCACTTGATTAAAGCTTATAGATCTTAAGATATTTTCTCCACAATTCAAGAAAATTATAGCTCCCACAATAAAAAAGTAATAATAACAAATTATTAGTTGAAAAAGAATGAAAAAATCTTTCTTAATCATAGGAAAAAAATAAAAGAGAACTACTATTAAGTTTCTTAAAAATTTAAAAATCAAATCAAACCGACCCAAACCGACAACAACCAAACCGATAGATATATATTATATTTGATTTGGTTTGATTTTAATAATTAAAAAATCGACTACATTGATTTGATTTTAATTTTAATAAAAATTTACCCAAAGCAGCCAATGAACACCCCTATCCATTTTTATGCCAATAAACTTGAATTTTTTATTTAAAATTACTCAGACAAAAGAAAAACTAACAACAATATATTAATAGTACAGTGGGGCTTCATAAGTCAGTATCAATCATCATATGGTAAAAACGAAAAGTTGTCATCACTTTTTATGCCAATAACTTGAATTTTTTCTTTAGAAAAAATCAAAATAAGTTTTAATATAATTAAAAACGGGGCTTCATAATTATGGGCCCTAAGGCATGCCTCAGTGGCCTTATGGTAGAGATGCCCCTGCCTACTACCCTTTTCTGACAATTAAAACTGTATTTAGTGTGTCAATAAAACATTTAAGATCAGTAATTACTAGCTAGTCATTAGTCTTTAAAGTGAATATACTTAATATAGGAATTAAATGGCTCCAAACTAAACCAAGAAAATTTATTCGATCCATTCCAACTAGTTTAGGGTTATGCTTGATTGATTAACTAATTTATTGAGGTGAAGTGAGTGACTAATTTATCGTGCCGACGTTTACTTTTGTAATTCGCACAAATGCTACTATTTTGGGGTGGTCTTTAATTTTTGCCCTTTAAATTTATGTTCTTTAATTTTTGTCCTTTATCAATTTTTGACGCGGTAAAATTAGCATTTAACTTCAACATATGTATCATAACATCTACACAAATTATGCAGGATAAGGCATAATTTCCAACACTCAACATAATATTAAAAAAGGCATAATTTCAAATTTTGATGGCATAATTAACATTTAACATATGTATCATAACATCCACACAAACTATGCCGAATAAAACATAATTTCCAACATTCAACACAATCTAAAAATTACTATAAAATTATGATGTATAACTTAATTCCTGCATAATTTGTGTTGTGCGAGGCAAAATTTCAATTTTCGAAGAGAAAAAATGATAGAGACTATGTCTTGCGAAATAAACCTAATTATTTTCATAAAATAAATAAGATGGGCAAAAATTAAAGACCAGTGTGTTTGAAGAACGATCCACGCCAAAAAAATGTTGAGGACTGGCCCCATAATAAAGTGGCCTAAACTAAAATGGGCCCAAAACGAGCCCATCCCAATTAAAAACCTGCAAAGAAGAAGAAAGGAAAAAGAAGAATATTCAAAAGAATTCTTTCGCAACTCCGAATCACTACGCTTACATTCATTGTAATTTCAAATTTCAATTAATGGAGGAAGGAAAGAAATTGAGCTCGGATAATTCCACTTTAGTTCTGGTTTGTTTCTAGGGTTTTGCTCTCATATTCTTTATGTATTACTCCCTCCGTTCATGTTTGACTTGACACACTCATTGAAAATCAATAAATAAAATTGTAATTTTACTATCTCATTCCTAATTATTATGTGTTGGGAAATGAATTGGAAACAATGATAGATTTGTAGTACTGTGGACATTTATATTTAGTATAGTGAATAAGTAAATGTGGATGGAGGAAGTATTTAAAGTTGTAGATGTCCATTTAAAGTTAACTTGGAATTGTTAAATGGATTTAAATATTGAAAGTTATAGAATAGCAATGTTAACGAAATGGTGGGATATTTTAGAACTTCATAAATTGGAAATAGCCTCATAGAAGTTGAAATAGGAGGAGGATAATTGTTACTGTAACATTTTAGAATGGCAAATGACGTTTCTTATTTTGGTTGTTGGCAGTATATGAATCATCTCCTGATGCATTGGCTCTTGTACAACAGAGGTCTCCGGTTGTTAAGGTAAGCATTTTCTTTTCAACGGGTGTCATTGTCACGCACCGATTTTTCTCGAGTCTTCCCTTAGGGCGTGATTACACCTGAGCAACTATTCATTTCCAGGCGAACCATTTAAATTCTTTTCTTCCTAAATTAAACATGTATTTAGGTGCGAAAATAATAGATAAAATAAGAAATTTGAAGTTTAAAAAGAACAATCTCATGTAGGGCATTCTCCGAGATAACGAAACTTAATTCTTCAACCTACTTATTCAGGAAGGACCATCACCAAATCCGGAGCAATGGATTGGTGGAACAGTGAGGCTGCGGGACGATTGCTAGCCCTGTAGCGGAGTTTTTCCTCTATCACGCTTACCTGAAACATGTTAGATAAAAGGGTCAGCCCTACCATCCGGGGCTAAGTGAGAACCTCACCTTACAATTTAAAGTAACATCACAATGCTCTAAGTACAATTATAATATAAACATAATAAGCATGTCATGAAAACAGATTTCAGCACTTTCATTGTACAAGCCAATAAATATTCACACCCAAAATCTCCTCTCAACTCATCCTAGAGGATACTTAGTTAACCAGTACACCTGCTCTATCCCATATAACATATTATATATTTGTTGCAGTGCATGCAACCCGGTCCAATGCATTTCAATTATAGTTCCGAAGTTAAGTGTATTTGAATAGCCCCGAAGGCAAGTGTGTTTGAATACCCCGAAGGCAAGTGTGTTTGAATACCCCGAAGGCAAGTGTAATTGAATAGCCCCGAAGGCAAATGTATTTAAATAGTTCCAAAAGTAAGTGTACCTGAATAGCCCCGAAGGCAAGCACGCAACTGTATATAGCTCCGAAGGCAACTCAATAAGTAATTAGTCCCGAAGGCAACACGTGTGTACTGCTATAGTCCCGTAGGTGATGACAAAACTATTTACATTACCAAGATTTCTATCATCTCGACTGTATGGCTAAACTTATACACACATATATATTGTCATATTTCCAGAAGAAAGTAACCAGAGATTCTTAATAGATGAAGCCATGGAGAGGAACCATGACAAGAAGGCTAATCCTGCAGATATCTGATATCTAATGCATAATCCATCTGGACAGAATGTTTCATCTGCCCTGTGCAAAACATCCACTATTCCAGCAATTGAGCTTGCTGCAGCTAGTGTCAGGAATGATAAAGTTTAGTGATTATGCGTGAAATTAAACCGGAGTCTTTCACAGATCGAGGAGACATACCCAATCTCCTAAAACAATGAAGAGAAGGATTCCAGGCTGACGAATGGGGCAATGGATCAAAACAGAGTATAGGTCAATCAATGCCAAGGTAATGCTCCAAGGGATGACCAAACCCATGATTGTTACTAAGAAGCTGCAAAGGAGGTCAAGTTTAGGAGCAGCACAAAGAAAATATATCCCCAGGTAACATATGTAAATCCAGGATCCAGAATGAGTGTGATTTTATGATATGTATACCGTTTAATTTTTCTTCTTCATATGTATACATGTGTTTTTTGTCAAAAGAAATGAGAATTGAACTCACTTAACCAACCCCAAATCCGCCTCTGAGAGGTAATAGATCAAAATACTGCGGCAGACAAGTTGGGATTAATTAGGATTTCATATGTTCTCAGTGAAAAACAAGTGTTACGGCTACTTTGATGAATTTTATGAAATCACAGTTCGTACAATAAATGCTTTCTCAGTTGATGAAAATCTTTTGATCTCTACTATCTCTGCTGTTGGTGAGGGTGCTTAGTCAATATTAGACATGCATGGAACCAATAAAGGCAGATACAAAATCTAGGAAATTTGTGCATGATACTCCAGAATGCTTTTAACGAAGGATGTTAGGAAAACTTTCAAAACTGTATAAAGGATTTGATAAGTGGAATTGCATATCACCTCACCTTTATATTCGTTTTTCTTTTTAGCTTTGAGGAGACGGCTATAAATTATTTGGAGTTGTTTAAGTTCGCGTCTATGCAGAGTATCCAACATGAACCAGACACAAAATTAGTGGACAAACACAAGTGCGAATCAAAATTAGTGTTAAAACATGAACACAATAGTTCCTTTCACAAGGTAGGCGCAAAATATTCCGATCAAAAGACCAACTGAAAAAGACACTTGGCTTTATTGATAATAGTAACATGAGGTCGCCAATTTGATCAGATCAGTTGACAGTACACTAGGTTCATTGTAATATTTATTTCTCGCTATGCCTTTATCCTATCGATTCAAAGTATACATTCTACAACATTCTTTTAATTCTAAAATGACGAAGTCGTGTATTTAAAGTTCTTAATCAATTTCTCAACATGACGACCTCAATTCTACAAAAACGTTTGCATGTGCAGCAATATCTGGTGCTATCAACTTGTAAACGCTACCTGAAAGTTTCTCTGTACATATCACCCGCTATTGAAGACTTTGCTGAAGATTTCAGGATGAGATACTTGAGATCTTTTGCATCATGCACTTGTTCGTATTTCACAAATCCAAGAAATGTCCGCATTAAGAGACAAAATGGTGATGAAATAGGATATATATTTCTCCCCATTTTATTCTTCTATAGAAAGAAAAGTTGTGTTGGTCTCTCCCATGAAAGAGTACAGCATATTCAAGCATTTTTGTGAGGTTGCATTTGAACAATCAAGTAACACTAGCCTAGATTAACAAACAATAAACCCACAAAAATAAAAAGATAAACGTATCACTAAAACTGATAAGGGAAAAACGATTTCCCATAAAATTTTATCTCAAACAACTAGGTTACCATTCTCCAATTACATGTCAACAAATTTCAGAATAGGGACATATGTTAATGAAAGGACAAGAAAGAAATAGGCTAACTGAGGAAGGAGATGTTGACAGGCGCATACTTCTGAACATTTTATTCCTCGAGAGAAACTGCAGGAGAAGGAAAAAGCAAAAGCATAAATCAATGAGTTTATACAATTACAACACTAAATTTATGCACAAAGAATTAGCGCTAGGTAGTACAGTATGTAGTTTGATAAATCAACTAAGAAACAGCAGATTTTCAAGTGCTCCAAAGAATATTAAAAAAAAAAAGACAGCCCGGTGCACTAAGCTCCCGCTATGCGCGGGGTCCGGGGAAGAGCCGGACCTTACGTCACATTTCTGCAAGAGGCTGTTTCCACGGCTTGAACCCATGACCTCGTGATCACATGACAACAACTTTACCGGTTACTCCAAGGCTCCCCTTCTGCTCCAAAGAATATTGCACAACATAATTGCTTTAATAGAGCATCGAGCTACAAAGCAAGATTACTTCCTATAATGTCCCACTTGCAGTCACTTTAGCATGAACCTTTAGCTGGAACTTAACATCCTACAGCAGTGCGCAGGAATTAATGCTTAATTACAGCCCACCACAACATGAACCTTTAGCTTGTAGCTTTTTTTTGTGAAACCGATGAACCTTTAGCTTGTATTTGGCATCCGTTATCGTGAAAATCATCTTTTTACTCCATTCATACGAAAATCCTGTGGTCCTATCAACATGAAAATACTTAGCTACTTATCACTATGAGCCGCCGCCACCCCTACTCTCTAGGGGTATCATTTCCACCAATTTTTTGTCCAATAGAACACCAAAAATGACTAAAAAGAAATGATTCACTAAAGATATAACCTTTTTGGATTTTTCATAAAAAAGTATTTTAAGTGGGAAACATTTTGAATTGTATTTAAAAAGGCCTATGGTAACCATATCCAACATTCCCTTGAAATATTTAAAGAAGACACGCATAGGAATAATCTCATACTCATTTGCAGACATTACTTGTGAAATAAATATTATAAAAAATTTGAGAAGGAAAATAAATACTTAAGTGAAAAATTTCACAAGAGCTTACGAGAAGGAACCTGTAAACAGGCAAGCAATTGCTCCTTGTATTTGTAGATATTGAAATTTTTTACTTTGTGTTGTGTGAGGCACAAAAAGTTTCTCGGTGGATCTTTTCATTAGAGCTTAATAGATTTTTCTTAATACTTTTTTTGTTGGAGATTAAAAGTTTTACAAGCATTTTAATTTAACTGGTCCAATTAAGAGATAAAAATAACATTTCATTCTCATATAACATCAATTTACCAAAATTGGCCTTTAAAACAAATCTGTTACCATCTGTTTATTGTTATTTGATCATCACAATATTTCATTGTATTTCCTTTCTCATAACTACTTTGATTTGCTGCACCAGAGCGGTCTTTCGAAAACAACCCCTCTACCTCCACGAGGTGACTGATGATAATTATGTAGTTCTACTTTGTACTTTGCCTACATAACAGATTCATGGAAGACTTTACTTACCAAAAAAAAACATGCACGAAGTAGGGGTAAGGTTTGCGTACACTTAACCCTCCCCAAACCCCACCTGTGGAATTACACTGGATAAATATGTTGTAGTGTTGTTGTTGTTGGCCTTTGAAGCAAACCCCCAAAGTGACCAGAGTACTCTTAAACTTAGAAGTCATCTATATGAGGGAGAACGCCCCTAAGGCACTCAAACCATCTAAACACGCAGTGCCAACCTCACAGTCCTCTCATTTTTATCAGGCCTATCTCCCGTTCTTCTCTAACTGAAAAGTGTCCATGGGAGGAGCTATTTAGGGAAATTTCAGTCATTTTTTGTCAAATTCTGGAACTTGGGAAATTCAGACATGTTGCCCAAGCTTTTTATTTTCTAAGTTTTCTAAACATAGAAGTCATTTATATTTTAGTGTTCCTTTTTTTGACATCTGGAGGTGGACTCTGATTCTTTGGTTAATCTGTTTTGTCAAGTTATCAAGCAACATCAAGTCAAAAGTCAAGTGAAATAGTCTTTTTTTTCTTTTTTGTGTTTGATCTTAAAATTTATTTGGTTGAAGCTTCTCCTGGTGACCTCTGCCTATGATTCTGAGTGTTCTTTGTCCTGGTCCTTGCTAAAATGAGTTTGTGATATTTTCATTTTCTATTTCTTAATATTCAAAAAATGTACTTAATTAGGAGTTAAATTTTTTTGCCTTCGTTGAAGGATTAGGTTTTTTTGCCTTCTTTCATCTTTTTCTTAAACTCTTCTTTTATTCTAAGTTGTTGGAATATCTTTTGCTGGATTTTGGTTGATAACTGAATTTCCAAACATAAACACCAACAAAGTACTGTCTAAGTCAAATTAGCTCGACTCCAACTAATAACCACAATTAAGTTGAAAATCGTATAATCACAGAAATATTTACCTGAGAATAAATAGGAGCAAAGAGAACTGGGAATCTATAAGTCGAGCTTGAGTTCTTCTGTCTGATCGGAAAAATAATGGAGGATGTATGGGGCGACCCGAATCAAGGCGACCCAAGTACCGAACAGGGCCACGTGGGTCTTCAACTGCTTCAAAGCAGCTGTCTTGTCGGGTTTACGCATGAACATTCCTGGAAACATTTTTGTGCTTCTGAGATTTGAGATTGAACGATCTAAAACCCTAGCTTCCAACTGAGTTGCGAGAACCGGTCAGGGTTTTTAACTTTTTGTGCCCAAGATCAGACTTGGGTCTTGTTTGGTCTGGGCCTCAGGCCCACTTTTTATTTTTCAGGGGCAATTCGCACGACTGGCCCCAATTTTCGGTGGTATTTTAATTTTTATCCCTCAAATTGTCGATCTTTAAATCTTTCGATACTTTAAATAATAAAAAAGCAATCAAAAATATCCTTACATAAAAAATAAAAAAATAAAAATTCTGGATTCGAATCTAGAAGAGTCAAAAAAGCAAAAAAAATTGCAATAAAAGATTTCATAGAAACTATGTCTATTCGGCCAAAATTTTAAGGCATAGTTTCGTAGAAAATTAAAATTATGTCTTGTACGGCTAGTTATATAGAAATTATGCATCTTAAAGCATACTTTATATGCAATTTTGGTCGAATAGGTATAATTTTTATGAAAATCTTGCCTTGTGATTTTTTTTTTTACTCTACTGTGGTTCGAACCTAGAATCTCTGATTTCTTGGACCAGCAAATAAAAGTTATTTTGGCATGTAAACTTTTATTAAATGAAAAGTATGGAAACAAAACCAGAGACCAGTAATTTGAGGGGCAAAAATTAAAGATCAGTCCATACAAAGGGAAATTCGAGTCGTTAGAGGAAAATTGGACCGGGTCTAATGTGATTGTAGTCGACCCACTAAGATTTTTGAGAAATTTGATTCTTGCAATAGCATCATCGTTGTTTTAAGTGAACCTTGTGATAAAATTATTTTAACAACTAAAAAATTATTATTAAGTTTTTTGAAAATTTGAATAAGTTATAAAAAAAACAAAGCATAAGGAAGGAAGCTCACTCTGAAGCGAATTTCGGCTACTATTTGTCACGACCCAAACTGTAGGGCCGCGACGGGCACCCGACCCCACTCGCCGGGTACCGCCAATCTTACAACCAACACCTAATCATAATTAAATACGGACTAAGCTAAAAAATATTATAGAAAATCTTAACCAGAAATTCAATTTTCATATATACATACCCATACCAAGGCTGACAAGGCTACACATAACTAACCACATGACACCTGTCTACAAGCCTCTAAAAAGCCTCTAAAGAATACATGACATCACAAGGACGGGACATGACCCCGCTATACCCATATGCAGATGCAAAAATACTATACCACGACCAGACTGCAACTCTGAAACAAATAGAGTGCTCCAACAACCTACTAGCGTGAATCGTCACCCTCTTTAACTAAACCTGCGGGCATGAAACGCAGCGTCCCCGACAAAAGGGGCGTTAGTACGACTGATGTACTGAGTATGTCAGGCATGAACAATAGCATAACAGGGATATAACAACAACTGAAACAGAAACAACCGACCAATAGTAAGTATCTCTGAGGGTCCTAATACATATGCATAAATATCATGCACAATGCGGTATACATATACATCGGCCCCATTGGGCATCTTCCTTACCATAACAGCTTCTGTGGGCATCATTTCATGTCGGTCTCTGTGGGTATAATATGTCTAAATGTCATGCATAATGCGGTAAATACATATATACTGGCCACACAAGAGCATCTTCCTCCCAATCATATATATATATATTGTCCCTTAATCAGACATCTTCCTTCATTAAGTCACACGGGCTTTATCATTATCATATCTCAGCTGATCAGGTGGTCTGCGTTTTTCGTTTTCCGTCCCCAATATACGGTCTTGGGTAAAACATGAATGCAATGCAAATGAAAATGCATGAATAATAATAGCACATCCTAGGTGACACAATATCCCTGTACCTTCGGCTAACACTGTAAATATCAACATCTTTTTCGTATACCCCAATAAGGATTTAGGAATATATTTAGACATGCTTTTAACATAAGAATCAATAGCATGAATATTCTTAACTTCTAAGAGTAGAACAATTTATGAAATAATATCACAATTATATTTCGTTACATGGAACATACCAAAAGAAAAAAATAATTTTGCCTTAACATACATGTGTCGAGTCGCTTAACAACACAATTTATGCAACTCATCTAACACCTCAACCTTAGCTTCACTTACTCCATTACAGAGTAATTCTCTTATCCGCTTTAAATGAATAACGTTGAAGCTTTAGCTAAAAAAATTCACTAAAGTGTTATCCCAAAAGTTCATGTTGCAGTCCACTCCATCAATTCTCTTATACGGAAATGTCTATATGGGTATACATGTACGATTTGCAGTTGCTATGTTGTTAAAAAGAAAGATTGTAGCTATCTGTATGATAAAGAAAAGTTGTTGGGTTGATGAAGGAAATGCTTAATACTATGTTCTTGAAATTAAAAGTGCTGGAAAACTTTGCTACTTCAAGTAGTATCACTTAAAGTGATATGATGCCAATGTTTGGTCTTAAAGGAGAAATCACAGACCTGTCGAACCTGTCAGATCTGTCGGACCGGGGTGTGGGGCTCCTGGGGTGGGAGATTCCACCTTTTGGAATAAGACTTATGTGTCACTTTAATATCTGTACACATATTGTGCATGTCTAATGACTTTTTCTCCATAAAATGGATCTTTATCCATTAACTACTATCGTGCCAATTTTCTTGGCAAGTGAACACGTTGTCCCCTAATCATTGTATCTTAAATTATTTCAGAATCTAATCTTTTTATATATTAATTTCTTTATTATAATAAATAAATATAATTTAAATTTTTTTAATATTCGGATCTATTTACACACGTCTAACAATTTTATATACGTCTAGCGATTTAAACTGTAACCCAAAAATACGAGTATGTAACGCTCAATGGCATTGGCATTTGATCATATCTATAGTCAGAAGAAAGAAAATATATGTCGCCTCGGTCCAAAGTCCAAACAAAGAAATTATATTGTGGTAAGACTAAACATATATATTATTGTTTAGCTCATCTTAACCTTTCAGTTGTATTAGACTTATGCGTCACTTTAATATCTGTACACATATTGTGCATGTCTATTTTATTTGCTTATTCCAATCAAATACCTTTTAAATAGGTCAGTGATTTGATAAATGTTTCACGGATTTTTTTATTTGGACACCACAATTTAATATGTACTTACCTTTTAATTTTTTATGCACGTCTAATCACTTCGGAACAACTTAAAATATGCGATATTAGGCTTGACAAAGTTACATATAGATGTAGTTCGGGCAACTATAGTTGAACTTGAGCCATATTACCATGAACTTCAAACAAAAATAACAGAATTCAGCCATATATGGTTGAAGTACAAGAAAAATAGTTAAACTTCAGTTATATGTGTCTAAACTTCGCCATATGAAAATTCAAACAGCGTATATCTAAAAAAATCAAAGAAGGTCAAATTATTACGCACTGACGCGTATGGCTTAAATGGCGGCCCCCAAATTGGGTATCTGCTCACTTCGGCGGTTGCCCATCTATCTACTGACTCACGCCTATTTAATTCATTCAAATTCAGCTCAACCCGTCTATTTAACATTTTTACTTATAGTGAATGATTTAACATTTACTTTGTCTAATTAAATCCAAAATACTACATTATAAACCAATTCATTTTATACCTAAGTTGACAAGTTCGTGAAACAAGTGTTTTTTTTTTTTTTACTTTCCTAGTCTCAAAAATATTCTCAAAAGCCATGTGTGCTTGTCGATTCTAGGTATGGGATCTCATTGCTGTCACTTCCTTTTTTCCTTCTAAAAGCAAATAAAATAGAGAACTCATAAACATATCAAGTGCTGAAACTTAGGTAAATTACCGTTTCCATGAGTCAAATGTTAGTCCGATGGATTGTGTTTTACAAGACTAGAAGCATAGCTTTTAAGGGAAATTCAAATTCCACACTTCCGCTCACGTCATTCATATCGTTCTATTCCCACTTTTCTTCCTTCCACGTCACAAAGTAAATTACACATCTCCATGTTTATATTGTTTGATCTCAAAATATTTCATATTGATTTTACCACTACATTTCCATGTTTGTTATTAATTCACTATTGCTTTTTCACCAAACCATATGCTAAAACTTCAATTTGATTTAAATCTTCGGATCTCTATCGTGTTATCGTATCTTATACGGCCCGACTAAAAATTACGAGAAAGATTATCATGTCCCAATAAACCAAACACAATCATTTAAAGCAAACAGCTAATTCGAGTCTTCTCTGTGTTTGTGATGTGCTCACTTCAAAAAAATGAATCCCAAATTTATAAGCACAAAATCCTTTTTAACTGTCAATATCCAATTAAATGACGCCATATCAGCAAGAGCAACAAGAAAGTCAAGGACAATGCAGTGGGACCACCCCGCTCATTAAATTCAGTGACGTGTAGACCTGTCCAAAGCTCGGATCGGATTAAGTCAGGGCCTAGTCAAATAACTTTTTTTTCTACTTGTCCGATCCTGACCCGACCCTGATCCTGTTTTATTTTTTAATTTTCAGATTCCGACCTGATCCTGACCCTGTTCTTTTTAAAAAAAAAATATTTCAAGGTAGGTAAAAAGTCTGAAATTTGAGGGAATTGAGAAATTGGATAGTAAAATAACATAATATCTATGTAAATTTTATTGGTGGTCATCCGATTTTAAAAGGCATCCAACTTTAAAATAACATAATATCTATATCTTTTATCACATAAAAGACATTCAACTTTAAAATTTATTACATATTTTTGAAGGTGTTAATAAAATTTACTATACAAATGACATATTAGTAACGAAAAAAATAATCAAATCATATTAGTAATGAAAAGATTATTCGTTTGTCTCTTCACCTATATAAAGTAAAAAATAAATATTAATAAAATAAAAAATAATATGAAGGGGTCGGGGTTGGGTCGGTGATCGAACCGAATCGGGCGGGTAAAAAATTCTGATCCTGGCCCGACCCTACATATGAACGGATCCCCGCTTTTTCGGGTCAAGTGGCTCACGGATCAGATATAAGCTGACATGGCCCTGATTTTTGTCGGGTCGGGCGGATCCCCGGCTCGATGGACAGGTCTAGTGATTTGTCTGTCCTCCACACTTCTTTTGCACCAAACTTCAAACATAACTTCATATCATGATTTTAAATCCTAAATTATCCAATAAAGCATGATTTGAACTCGTAAATTTATATTTTATAAAAAAGACCCATAAATTTATAGTTGCTAATGATATTGATTAACAATCGGCTCAAAGTAAAAATGTTGGTTCATCTTCTCAATATTTGCACGAAAAATACATCCTCAACGTGAAGAAATTGTTCGTACCATGTAGAAAGATTATATTAAAAAGTAGTTACATTACTATTCATGTTAGCCTTTTTATTTTATTAAACTAAAATTTGATCAATAAATGTTGTATCTTTTAAAAAGACCTTTTAGTGTATTTTTTTTTTATGAATCATGACTTGTTCATTTGGTAAGACTGTAGAAGAACATAAATTTTTTGATGATTTTCACAATTTGTGTTTGATGTGAAAAAATACAACTTAAAAAATCAAAATATAACTCTAAATCATTATGATTTTCCTTATCATAATTTCTAATCATATTCAAATGGTTCCTAAGTTGTAACAGTGACGCGACGCACAACAACAAAAATCGCCTCTCTCTCTCGCGCCAGTCAAACTCAAAACCCACAAACACAAAAAACGCACTAACATTTACACAACACATTCCCCATTAACCAACCCCCTCATAAAGGAGCAGAAAATAAAAGCACCAATTCCACCTTCGTTAATTGCCCTGCACCTCATCATCATGATCCACCACCGTATACCTCCTGCTCCCTCACCGGCGCCGGCACCGGTGCCGGTACCGAACGATTCTCAGAAAGCTCCATCACCTTCAACGCCGCCGTTTCATCATTCGTCTACATTGCCAACTCCATCAACGTCCACGTCATCATCAGATTTATCAACTACTCCACCGCCGACTAAGTTACCGATTGATTTCAGTCCTCCCTTGATAGCGATGGTCGTTATTATCGCTACCGCGTTCGTCATCATTACCTACTCGCGGTTACTCTCGCGCCATCTACTCCGTCTACACGGCCGTTATAGATTGTGGCGTCGCCGTCGCCGACGTTACGTTCCGTCGTCATATGCCGGCGATATCGAGTCGCCTCCTTATCCTTTTGATCATAATGATGCTTTCCACGTGCTATCTCCTTATGGATTAGATGATTCAGTGATCAAAACCATTCCTCTTTCGGTGTACACTCGAAAAAGCTGCGTTCACGATTGTGCGGTTTGCTTACTGGAGTTCGAAGAGAACGATTATATGCGCACGCTTCCAGTTTGTTCTCATGCCTTTCACGTGGATTGTATTGATATATGGCTCAAATCACACGCGAATTGCCCGTTATGTCGTACCGGAATATTCCGTCCGGAATCACCGTTCACTCCGTTAATGGCAGCAAGGATTCGCCCGAGCTTCGATGATATGATGCTAGAGAGCACAATTCTAGAGCCTTTGCCTGAAATTCAGCTAGGATCCGATAGAACAACGGTATCAGAGATCACACAAGAGCAATCGCCAAGGATAAACATCCAATCAGAGGAGAGATTTAACCGACGTGATATTTTGCTAAAACGATCTTATTCGTTCGGATTTGAGAGGAATTTGGGATCAGAGAGACTAGAACTCGAACCAGCAACAGCATCACCATGGCGGTACCGCAGAGCAATAGGATCAGGAAGCTTCTGGAGCAGAAGACCGTCACCGTTCAGCTCATTAACGAAGTCCAGAGTATTCTCGTTCCGATATTACAGAGGAATGAAATCACCGTTTTTCCGGCGGACTAGAGGTGGATTTCTTCCGTTATCGGAGTCGAGCGCGAGATATAGTACCGGCGGAGGTGGAGGTTCGTCGAGAAGAAGCAAATCATTCGCAAGTCCAATGTTCATGAGAACATCGGCGGGAGGAGGAGCATTCTCATCTAGCCGGCTAAGGAGCGGTGATCCAGAAGCCTTACTGTCACCGGACAGATATCACAGACGGTGAAGATAGATGAACAGCTAGCACATGGAGAGAAATTAATGAGTTTTTGGGGGAAACGACAACCGTCCGATCAATCACAGTTATGGCGGACGGTGATCGAGGACGCGGGTGATGGGGAGATGGGGTCAGGTGACATTAATGGTTACATTGGGAAGAAGAAGAGGAAATTAATGCGATTCCTGCTACCATCTATCGGCCTGTGGCGGTCATTTAATACAGAGAGAGAAAGAGGGGTTAAGTGGTTGAAATACTGAGAAGAAGAAAAGGCTATGTCTGCATTTATTGGGAAAATTTGACTATTTTTAAAGAGTTTACACAGAGATTTGGAGCTTATCCTAAAAAAGGTTGCTCATGCAATGCAAATATACGTTGATGATGATGATTAAACTTTTTTGTATTGGATGATAGGGTAAGAGCTCCTAGTGCAGTACTCGTATTTAATTACATGCATGTGCAATCGAATTAAAGATTTTAAGTTGAACAGCTAAAATTTTGGTGTATTCATTGGTTTTTTGCCTAACCCATTTAATTTCCATCCATGACTACAGGTACTAACACCAGCCAAATTTTGATTAATAAATTTACCACTTGAGATGTCAGAGCTTAGTTGAAAAAAGTATAATAAATGGAGTAGTTTGTTAGCAGATGGATTGTTTTGATTTCGAATTTTAAAAATAAAAATTTTATATTAGAAAGGGCTTTTCTTTTTTATTGAGTATTACGCGACTTAAATTTAAATTATGATGAGGCTAAAAAGTTTATAGGACAGGGAAATCAAAAAAGGGTTATCAACCAAATTTATGTAATTTTGCTGGTAAATTTACTAACGAGCCTTTTAGCTATGAATATTCGTTAGTAATGATTGACAGCTCGATTTGATTAATTTAGAATCCAAATTTTTCATTGGTAATTCCGGTTTCTCTTTGCAGTGATAAAAGCTTCTTGGACTTATTTGAGCCCTTTTCTGTTTACATGCATGCTCGTTGAAAAACAGAGTCGAGATTTTTATTGGGTATTGTATTTAATGTGTACAAATTTATAAAAAATGTAATTCTTCCGTCTTAAATTATTTTTTAAATTACTATAAATAGTAATTTCAAATTATATGACATTTTAGAAGTTTAAGACACAATTAATTACTTATTTCCTATTTTATCCATAGTAGAATTTTATTATTAATGTAGATGAAATATAAATAGAGTAAATATTTATGAAGAGATATTATAACTTAAACATAAATAAGATAAAAGTAATTAAATATCACTCCTAATTAATATTCCTGAAATGATGTGTAAATAAAAAAGAGACAAAATTTGAGAGGGAAGGAGTATACTCCAATACTCCATTTATAATTAACACACACTCCCATTATAAATTAAAAGCTGCAATTACTCGTGAAATGTATACATCTACTAATGTGTTAATTGGATTATTATCGGTCCTGTATGTGTCATTATTGTGTATATCTGCAAGTAGTATATACTCTTCTTTTCAAATCCAAATTTCAAGGGGACAAAATTGAGAAATTTATGCTGGACAAGTTTGAAGATGGAGAAGTATATGGATAAGCCACCGACAGACATGCGTAGCACCTTGGCCTACCTAGTTCCCATTTTTAATGTTTGGGACAATTTTTTTTTTATATCCAGCTTTCCGACTTATGCTAAATTATTTCGGAAGATAGTAGTCGCGGTCTCTCAGCATTACTATCAGTAAATCGCGGGATGTGCATGAATGACCAGGGTCTGAGAATATAGCAACTGATATCACCTACAAGGTCCTACCCCAAAAGAGAACAAATTACTCTCACCAAGGTTCAAACTCATGCTGCAGACCTCCAGGTGAATTTTAATTTTCATTCCTTTGTTATCCAGCTATGTCCGGAAACATCACTCTATTTCAATAAGTCCTCAATGAGAGTATGACCGTGAGATGGCTCATAACAATAAACCAAGAATAGATATCTCTAGTTTAAAAAGATTTAGCAATAAACAAGGTAGTACGAGAAATGACTACCGTAACATTTGATTGAAATTCTGATATTCTAATTAATAATGCTACATTTAATAATACTCCAATGTCCATACGAACCGCTAAATTTATTAGTTGAGCGACCCTTATGGAAAGACCTTTAAACTTTCCACCAGAAAAAAGAATATTTTTTTAAAAAATAATACATGTTTTTAGAGGGGGAGAAACACATATAAATTTATCATGTTTGAAAATATTAAATTCTTAATATAAAATGAAACCTGTTGACTATTGTATCAACCTTTTCTAAACTTTCAAATTTACTCTTCGAGCATCTATTTGGTTGTAACTGGGTTCCACGGATCTATATACTGACAGTACCAAACTACAAAAATACATTTGGAGATAATAAAAAAGTACAATAAAATAGTTTAAGAAAAATGTTCTTATAAAAATTGACAATGATTTTACAATTTCTCCAAGTATGAGGTGGTATGGGGACATCTGGAACGGTAAAGATTTGTCTAGGTTTCTTTTGATTATATTTGTCATTTTCGTTCAAATGTGTGCATAAAATAACATGTTACATGTCCAAAGGTCAACCACTCGCTTAGAGTTATGAGCTCCGCGACAAAACTTAGTAGATTCATTTTAATGGTGATTTGTCTTTAAATTATTAAATTTCAATTGATGAAGTCCATTTGCTTTTTTCTTTTCTTTCTCACCAATCACTTATTTGTTCTTAATCATAACTAGATTCATTTTTATAAAACTATAATATGCTGAGATGGATGATTGGACATATCTCAACTCAAGTTAGTTTTAGATCAATGTTGAAGGAAAAACATTCATTACCTTTTATCTCTAATTTTAAAAAATATATAAATAACAAAAAAATAAAGAAAAATTTATGAGTTGAATGAATTGACTTATGACTCACTGTTTAATTCAAATTAACTGGCTCATTTTGATTTACTCATCCAATAAAAAATTGGAGGAATTATGGTTTGATTTATTTATTGACTCGACCAACTTTAACCGGCCCAAATGTAGCCAACACGCATCTAATACATTATTGGAGTGCCACGAGAAAAAAAAAACTTATTAAAAGCAACAAAATAAATAGAAGATCAGGATTCAGTAGGGGTTTCAAAACTTTCAAATAGTTAACTCTTGTACGCACTTTCCCTTTTAAGCATTTTCTTTTTGGCACGAAATGAGTAATAGTGACCAAATCCCAATAGCTATTTAATTAGAAATAGTTTAATCAAATTAACTATTTTTGTCTACGAATTAGCAATTTCTTAAGAACTATAAAAATGAATAAGTTGACACTCTTTGTGAACCGGAGAAAGTATTCTTTTAAAAAATCTTTCTGATCTGTTCATTAAATTGTCATCAATCTTCAACGACTTCCCTCGCAGCACATTTAATACCACGTCCTTTATCATATGCAAGGTCACGCCTATACTGACCCTATTACTTGTACTAAAGCAACTGCATGCGCAGACGTTAGATAATTCTGCCTAAGCAGGTACCATGTGTACTTAGATTATTTTATCCGTTACATGTTATTATTTTTTGCAAGCATAGACATTAGGTAATTCTATCTAAGCGGGTATCGAGTAATTTTATCTATCAAGCTGATTAAGGTAATGAAAAGAAATCACTTCTCTCCTGATTTTGCATAAATTTTCAGGCGCAAATTGATTAAAAAAATGTCAAGTTTGAAGTTTGAACTACCCAATGTACTCGTCATGGCTTTGTTTGTGTATGGGGTGTAAGAGAATAATTGAGACCAGCAAAAGTAGGTATCAGTTACTGAGATCAATTAAGGCCTCCATAATCAGTTAGCTGGCAAGTCATGAATTTTGCTGCATTTACCTCACCTCAACTAACCACCTTTTCCCCACCTCAACTAACCACCTTTTCCCCACCTCAACTAACACCTCTATTCCTTTCCCTCAGCACTTTTATGGACTAAGTTTTAGTTAAATTTGATCCATTCATATATTTATACAGTAACAACACTTTACTGAGAGATTTTATAGAAAGCTAAGTTTTCTCAATCAATTTTGGATTCTTTATATCTCAGGGAAGAATGTCAAGTTATACTGTGGAAGTTGAAGAAAGCCGGCCAGCTGCTGATGGAAAACCGTCAGCAGGGCCGGTTTATAGGAGCATTTACGCTAAAGATGGTCTCATGGAAATGCCTACTGGTTTTGAGTCACCTTGGGACTTTTTCAGGTAATTAAATTACTTCCACTTGAATGTCCAGATTGTTATTTGCCCTGTTTGTTTTTATTTGTGAATTTTCAATTCAGTAATGTGAGTTTCCTGGAACGTTGTTGGTCTCAAACTCAGATAAAAGGAGGATTACATTAGGTTGACAGTTAGCATAAAAGTAGAATGATTGTGATGAATCCTCTGAATTGATTACATTGGTCATATAGGCATATATCCGACTTTGGATTGAGGCTTAGTTGTTGGATTGGCATGAGTCTATCAATATTTGTGTTGTAATGACTCATATTGGCTGAGGAACAAAATTGTTGTTGAACAATACTCATCTTATGATCTAGCTTTTTGAATCAGTAGTATCAGAGCCATCTGTTCCTGTTATTGTGTTTCCCAATGTCGGCCCCACATTATTGTTGGATATGTAAAGCAGTACGGAAGTAAATAAATATTATAAATGTTCGAAAGGATAAACAAATAGCCAATATTCAGAACTGCCGCAAAGTTGTTGAATCTTGAATCTTGATAACCTGAAATCAAGAAACACTAAATCTGGATTGTTACAACTGTGTGCTGAGTCGAGTGATGACACTCTGTCTTTAAGACAAGATTGTCCCGTATATATGCTTTTACGTTAACGGGCAATAGTCTCCCAAGATAAAACAACACTTAATCAACACTACAAAGCAAATAGGTTGAGTCTGACGAAAAAAACAAACACGAAACGACTTGCTGAAGAATAAAAAGGAAGGAAGATAATATCAGAAGAATTTTGGACTGAATTTCAGCATTCCAGAAACTCCAGGGACCAAATTGTAAATATTAAATAATTTGGGGTCCAAAGAGATAATATCAGAAGAAGCCCGTGACCCGTGATCGAGCCCGGACCGGACGGGCGGACGACGCGCGTGTGGGCTTAGCCTTGAACCCAAACACATCTAGGTCCTCCCTCCTTTAAACACATGAGTTACCTTGGGGTCCCAAACCCTTAGCCAATTTAGAGACTTATAAAGAGAGCAATTCTTTCTTTTTCATGTGGTAGATTTGTCGCACACTATATTTCCATGCCTCAAACACCTTACTTCGTAGACCAATATCTCTTTCATTTCTCAATGAAATTTGACGATTCTTGACCCTCTACTCATTTAGTAGATTATGCACTAGTGAAGAGACAAAGCCTCCGACATGCGAAAGCCTACTATTTAATCAAAGACAAATTTCCAACAATTATATTACCATGCTCCAAAATTGACACCCCTTCGCTTGAAAATCGCACTGTGTAGATAAGTAACATTTTTTTATGTGTATAAACTATATGTTGAAACCTATTGGCTTCTTGATATGTTTACTTGTTTATGTTTTCACTCCTCTTAGTGAAAATCCTTGTTCCGTGATTGGCTGTGCAGAGTAGTTGGCTCAATATCCATTTTTCTTTCTCTTTTCCTCTCAATGAACAAATTCAAGAGTTTACTGGGATTGATTTTTAGGAGAAGAGGTGTTGCGTTCATTGTGTTTTCCGAAGTTGTTTCTTGATTTCTGATATCATTACATGCGCATTGTAAAACATCAGCTTTTTCCTTGCAGTGAATCAGTTAAGAAGAATCCCAAAAATCAACTGTTGGGCCGTCGTCAGGTTGTCAACAACAAGGTACATTTTCTACAGTGTTCATTTGTTGAGATGAGTGTAAGCATAAGTGTAAATGATCTTTAAAAACTTATTATAAATTCAACATACAAATTGCTCACAATTCAACATTCTCAAATTGTGAACTAGTGTTGGTTTAAATTGCTTATTTTTTTTAGACAGATTTTTTTTTTCTTTTAGCAGTCCATTTGGAACAAATAAACTACTACTAGTAGAGATGAATTGATGAAAATGAAAAAAAATAAAAAGAATGAAGAAAGGAAGCAAAGAATGAATTTGAGCTGTGTTTACAGGCAGGTCCCTACAATTGGTTGACATATGAGGAGGTTTATGAAACCACAGTTAAGATTGGTTCAGCTATCCGAAGTCGTGGTGTTAATCTGGTGAGTGCGGGCCGCTGTTATAAAATTAACCTAAAAAATATACTACTGAGTTTTGAGGGTAATTCACACATTTAGGCTAAATTGCATCTAAAGTATACTTCTGTTTACTTAGGGAGACAGGTGTGGCATCTATGGTGTGAACTCTCCTGAGTGGATAATGGCAATGGAGGTATACACTTGCTGTCTGAATTATCTATTTGCTCACGAACGAAGAAATATATTTTACCTTCAGTTTACTATTACATTTGGAGCGGTAATTTGTTTGTTGATTTGATCACAGGCTTGTAACAGCCAAGCAATTTCATATGTACCACTCTATGATTCTCTTGGTATCTTGCTCTCGATCCCTCTCTCCTCACTCCCTTTTGAATGAAAAAGATAACTTCTTGAACTATTCTCCACAAGAGCATAATTGTGAATTACTAGTTCTTTGTACTTGCCTGAATTGCAGGTGCAAACGCAGTGGAATTTATCATAAACCATGCTGAAGTTTCAATAGTTTTTGCCCAAGAAAGCAAGATACCGGCTGTATATTCTCTTTTCCTTATCCTCAAAGTCATATTTTTTCTTTTTTTTAGTGAACTGCAATTTACATTGTACATTAGCACTAAGACAGCGAGGATTAAAGTTATAGTTCCGAAAGTGCTATGTGGAGTTTCATTGAACTGCTCATTATGTTCTTTCATTGAATTCTTTTGCAGATCTTATCGTGCTTGTCAAAGTGCAATTCTTACCTAAAAAGTAGGTGAAATTATTAGCTTTCCCTAATAAGCTGATATATGCAAGTTCAGAAAGAGTAACTGTATATCTTTTCTTAAGCTATCGTCAGCTTTGGAAGCATTTCCAGCACGCAGAAAAGTGAAGCCGAGGATCAAGGAGTTGTTTGCTTCTCATGGGAAGAGTTTGTTCAAATGGTAAAGGCATTGTGCTAATATTGCAGATATCATATTCAGTAATCTTCATTTTGATTTAACTTTTTTTTTCCAAAATTTTGATAACTGATTATTCCTTCCTTCACTCAACTGTTATGTCACTCTATGCAGGGAAGTTTGGACCATGAACTTCCTCAGAAACGGAAGACTGATATTTGCACAATTATGTACACTAGCGGAACTACTGGAGAACCAAAGGGCGTCATTCTGACTAATGGGGCTTTCATGGGTGAAGTTTTGTCGATGGATCAACTTCTCGTTTTAACGGACAAAGAGGTAATTTTGAGTTATCACTCCTGTTTGGCTAAATCATATAAGAAATCTCCTCCTGGTTTATATTATTTTCTTACTGTCATTGGTGCAATAAGAGCTAAGTGTGATCTCAGTCTTATCAATTTGTTAATTTCAGGGAACAGGGGAGGACGTGTACTTTTCGTTCCTTCCACTGGCTCATATATTTGATCAAATAATTGAGACATACTGCATATACAGGGGTGCTTCAATAGGATTTTGGCAAGGCGTAAGATACATATAGCTTTTGTTAAGCTTTTTTTTACTATAAACTTGTTGTGTCTTCAAGGCCAATTGATTCAAATATATTTTTGCATCTGAATAACAGGACATTAGATACTTGATTGAGGATCTTCAAGTGTTAAAGCCGACTATATTCTGTGGAGTTCCAAGAGTTTATGACCGGATATACACAGGTTTCTAATCTACAATTCACTAAACAAAGTTCAGTCTTTATATTTGACGTCAATAAATTTTTGCTGTATATTCTCACATTGTTTGGATTTCTTTTCTATTAATTTTCATCTTTGGGTGTGGGTAATTCAGGTATAGTGGACAAAATTGAAGCTGGAGGTTTATTAAAGAAGCTGCTTTTCCAGTACGCATACAACTAGTACGTCCTCTTATAACCTTTCTGTACTTCCGATCAGCATCATTTGCATTTGGTTCTCTTCATTCCCATCATATATTAAGCATTACATATTTTACAGCAAATTAAGGAATATGGAGAAAGGACTTAAACAAGATGAAGCAGCTCCGCGCTTTGACAGGCTGGTTTTTGACAAGGTTAGCTATCTGATCCCCAGCATTTACCTGGACCATATCCGGTTAAGCTTATTCACATATACTTTTCATTGCAGATCAAATTAGCATTTGGTGGACGAGTTCGACTTATGCTTTCTGGAGCTGCTCCTTTGCCCAAGCATGTCGAAGAATTTCTAAGGGTGACATGTTGCTGTACCTTATCACAAGGATATGGTAATGAATGCTACTACTACTACTGCTAGTGCCAACGTTAACTTATTATCCTTTCATAATTTGTGGAAGTTTGCATGACTGCCTTTAAATCCAAAAATCCTTTCTCTTCAATGTTAGGTCTTACTGAAAGTTGTGGAGGATGTTTCACATCCATAGTCAATGTATACCCCATGGTAGGAACTGTTGGTGTTCCAATGACTACGATTGAGGCAAGACTTGAGTCCGTGCCAGAAATGGGGTATGACGCCCTTGAAAGCGTGCCACGTGGTGAAATTTGTCTTAAGGGAAAAACCTTGTTTTCAGGGTACCATAAACGAGAAGATCTTACAAAATCTGTACTTGTGGATGGATGGTTTCATACAGGTAAACCTCTTATATCTTCCCGTGAGGGAGCATGATGAAAAACATAATTAAGTAATTAAAAGTGTGCTCTCTCTAACAACTTAAGCTTTTAGACGGAATGGTCTCACAATTCAACATTGACAAACCTGATAGTTCATATCTTTGATCGTGATTTATAATATATTGAGTTGTCCAAACAAACTCTGAGCATTGGAAAAAATTTCAGGTGACATTGGTGAGTGGCAGCCAGACGGAGCAATGAAAATCATTGACCGGAAAAAGAATATATTCAAGCTGTCCCAAGGGGAGTATGTGGCCGTGGAAAACATTGAAGGTGTATACTCCAGATGCCCACTTGTTACATCAGTAAGCCGAAATATTCTCCTTTTGTTTCAAATTTATCAGATTATAGTATTGTGGATTGCAAAATGGTTTCTCCGATTCCAAAATGGGACATAGGTTTTATAAGAAAACTTTGCAACTTTAGAGTTGGGGACGCGACAGGAACAACTTCTCTTATAAGAAATGCAAAATGGTTAAACTAAAAAATGCTCAGTCCAAAGAGAGCTTCTAAACAACATTAACAACTATATGTCAATCCTTAGCAAGTTGGGGTTGACTATATAAATTATCACGGTCTATGTCGCTCCAATTAAGCTCATTTTAGAATTTCCCTAAGTGAAAATAGTCAAAAAGATTGAACTTCGGGTGATTATCCTATGTTCCTTTTAATACCATGTCATTTTTTCGACTTCCTTCTAACTCATCATCTGGTCCACAGATCTGGATATATGGAAGCAGTTTTGAATCCTTTTTAGTGGCTGTGGTAGTTCCAGAGAGAAAGCCACTCGAAGATTGGGCCTCGACTAATCAAGAAACTGGAGATTTTTCATCTCTATGCAATAATACAAAGGCAAGGAAGTACATATTGGACGAACTCAACAGCACTGCTAGGAAACACAAAGTATATACCAAATTTCAATTCCTCCTTTGATTCTATACTTCTTTCCAGTTCTTATTCTGATCAGAAAAATAATTGCACAGCTTCGAGGCTTTGAAATGTTACGTGCTGTTCATTTGGAGCCAAATCCTTTTGACATTGAGAGAGATTTAGTTACCCCCACATTCAAACTCAAGAGGCCACAACTGCTCAACTACTACAAGGTATACAATAAAGTCACCTTAATGGTTTAAAGTTGAACTTTACTAATTATAACAGTAAAATCACAAAACTTTACCCACTATAACAGTAAAGTCACCTTAATGGTTTTATCGTTATAGTGGCTAAAGTTCAGTGACTTTATTCTTGTAGTGGGTAAAATTCAGTGTTAAAAAAATGGTATTGTGAATAAAGTTATCAATGACCCTACGTGAAAATTAACCATTCAGCTGCTAAGATTTGTATCAAGTGACTTGATAGTGTTATATTTCATGTTTGCAGGATATTATCGATCAACTGTACAAAGAAGCAAAGGCAAAAACTACCGATCGATTGGCAAGCTTCAGTTGATTCTTTCGGAAGTTCAATGCTCGTATCAAGTGCACATTACTAATAATCTACATTTAGAACTTGATACATCAGAAAGACAGATATATGTATTGTCCCGATATTTCCCTTATAATTTTATGTATATATGAACTCCATCATAATTACCAAATGATGAAATCTAGAAGTTCAGAGTCATCTGAATGTGCTATATCATTTGCCAAAGAATAAAAAGAACAGAGTGATGTTTTATGACCACATTGTTTGCCCCTTTAACAATACAAATAGAAATTCCAGAATTACTGTTGATCCAATTGCTAAAGCAGGAACCTGTTTAGGCCACATAAATTCACTGAAATGATCCAGTTTTTTTGTAACTTAGTCCTGATAACTTTTGATGGATACTATTCGTGGAGGTGGGCATTCGGCTAGTAAGGCCAGTTTGGTTTAATCATTTCCTCTGTTTTTTGGTACAGTGGAGAAGACTAGAAAGGTAGTTTACAATCTTTCAAAGCAAAACTGCTTAAGTCTGTCAGGAGAAGAGATTTCATATCCTTAAGCCGCATTTTCCCAGAGAATCAAATCTTCATCATGTTTGTGTTCTTCGTTTGCCAGAAAATCCGCATATAGGTTTACCTCTCTCAAAATGTTTAATAGAGGGCATGTTGACATTCAACAAGTATCTACAATCTTCAATAATAGCCCTATGAGGATGATGTTGTATGTCCTCATCCTTAATAAGCTTGACAACAAATAGACAGTCTTTTTCTGCTTCCACTTCTCGTCTTCGAATGGACAAGTTAATCACTGAACTAAAACTATTCTTATAGTGGTTATATACGCACTATGGTCATGTCTTTCTCCAAACCTCCTATATAGCAAGAGCTTGCTTCTTCTTTTTTCTTGTCTAGCGGAAGCTTAGTTCACTTGACTGAACTTAATTATTAAATTTCCTATTCATTCACTCGAAGATGGAAACTTTTTGAGGGACAAAAAGAAACAGATCCAAAAACAGAGAGGTAAAAACGAAAATGTACGGTGTCACCTCTTTATACAAACATCCACAATTCATGGTAGCTAAGGTAATGATTTTTAGGCACAGAAACACATTATTCACACGGCAAACAAGCAATCCATTACAGAATTACCACACAAATCTAAATTGTATAAAAACTCAAATAAATTGAAGAAAAACAATCATACTTAAATCTTCCAGACAAATCGCAATCATAATAATTTTGTTGTTTATAGAACGTAGAGAATCAATGGCCAGACTGGATAAACCATGACGAGAACGATTCCTATAGTGTTTGAAACGCCATTGGCTTTAGTGAAAGCATTTCTGAATCCTCCGGATGCTCTAATGTGTTCTTGCAACAGATAGCACCAATTACTGTTGGAAATTTGCCTTTGGTGGGGAGGTGCGTCTACCCATATTTAATGACTTAAACAGTAGGGTTCTGCATGTTTGAGGCTTTGTCTCTTCACACATGCATAATATACTAAGTGAGTAGATGACCGTAAGGCCAAGGATCGTCAAATTTCGTTGAGAAATGAAAGAGATATTGGTCCACGAAGTAAGGTGTTTGAGGCATGAAAATATGGTGTGCGACAAATCTACCACATCGGTGGAAAAAGGAAGAATTGTTCTCTTTATAAGTCTCAAAATTGGCTAAGGGTTTGGGACCCCAAGGGGTAACCCATGTGTTTGAAGGAGGAGGGACCTAGATGTGCTTGGGTTCAAGGCTAAGTCCACACGCGCACCGCCGCCCGTCCGGGCTCTGGTCGTGGGCCTTGGGCTTCTTCTGATATTATCTCTTTGGACCCCATAGTTGGCTAGGCCCTCTCCTTTTGCTATATATATTAAAGCAAGTACACAGAGATAAATAGAAAACTCTTCCTTCATTTTTCATTCTTCAGCAAGTCGTTTCGTGTTTGTTTTCTTCGTCAGAATCAACCTATTTGCTTTGTAGTGTTGATTAGTTGCTGTTTTATCTTGGGAGACTATTTCCCGTTAACGTAAAAACATATACACGGGGCAATCTTGTCTTAAAGACAGAGAGTCATCTCTCGACTCAGCCACAGTTGTAACAATCCAGATATAGTGGTTCTTAATTTCAGGTTATCAAGATTCAAGACTCAACAACCTTGCGGCAGTTCTGAATATTGGCTTGTTAGTTTATCATTTCTAACACTTGTAATATGTATTTACTTCCCGTATTGCATTACATATCCAACAAGTTTAAGACAAGATTGTATTAGTGTTCGAAAGATGTCGGTCAAAAGTTGTGTGACCAAATCTGGATATGGCTGTGGTTTTCTGGTAGAACAGACTTGTGATTATGTTGTTGAAGGTCAACGTGTTCATGGTGTCACCGCTCCCCAGAGTGGTGGGAACAAGCACCCACGAGAGGCTGAGGATGTCAACTGGGACAAGAGGAGAAGGCTGAAGATGTGGTTCTATCTTTTAGCAGAAGACCTATATCTGTTCCAGACAAAGGATCCGAATTATGGTAAGAAGGAAATGGACACTCAGTCCGATGAATTGACTGAAGTGGGCCAAAATTCGAAATTGGGATAAGTAATTTTTCTTCCTTATCAAGAATAAGATTAAATGATAACTGATTAAAAGGCTTAAAGTAAGGAGGAATATGAAAACGTTTTCACGAAATAATTTATATTCCTTACGCTTTAAAATCAGAAGTTTAATCTCATCTTCCTTCCCGTTTAAAGATTGGACTTTGTAAACGACTTAAAAAGATCCGTTCTTTTGAGTGTAATTATTAAAAGTGTGTAAAATATGTTCGCATATACGAGGGAGAAAGATCCACTGACTGTGCGAAAACTGTTACCACTCTTAAGTAAGCGCCAAGAATTGTCTGGGCACCAATCTCAAGGGAAGAAAACTATAAGATAATGGCTTATCTTAAGTCGTTGACCCTGTCACACTATTTGACAGAAGTTCCTTCATTTGGTAGGATGATATTGGACACTCAGTCGTACAAAGCCTACGGACGACTGGAGTGGGACAGAATTCATTTGATAGGATGATATTTGACACTTAGTCGTACAAAGCCTACGGGCGACTGGAGTGGGCCAGAATTTCCAGAATCTTAAATGATATGAGGGCCAAAAGAAAGGCAGAAAAGTAATGGACACCTAGTAAGGTGGGCCAGAGTTTCCAGGTCTTAAATGATATGAAGGCCAAAAGAAAGGCAGAAAAGAAATTGGACACTCGATGCGCCAAAGCAATCGAGTAGGCGTAGTATCCATATCACATATGATCCGGTTACGCCCTAACCACGGGCAAGAGGTTGTTCACGTGAAGCAACGCCACCTCTAAAGTAGAAGGGGTTGGATAAGTTGTCCTCAATAGGACTTCAGGGAATGGGATCACTCTAAAAGGAGGTAATACATGTCCCAAATTTGATTTAAGGGACGATGTTGGTCAAGCTGGTATGAGACTAGTCTAACAGGTCTGTAAAAACTAAAAATGGTACAGTATGTTTGTAGCCAAATGAATGATATATTTGTAATCCGTGCATCTATGCCATCATAAATTAAGACACGTTAAATATAAAGTCATTCAAAAGCTAACGAAGTTGAGATTGTTGCCTTCTGTCGACATAAACCCTCAAAATCAATGTGAGGTAGGCGAAGAGGAAAAATTACCTTTCCATTCCGTCAAAGGAATAGCGAAAGAAACACCGCTTCTCTAGAACTTAGTCACACCTACTTGGGTGATTTGAAGTTTATATAAAATAGAGGGGGAGACAAGTACTTTGTGACCTTCATTGATGATGGTACAATGTATTGCATCCTTTATTTGTTGAAAAGCAAAGATGAAGTTGTTAAAGCGAATAAGCGCTACAAAACAGAAGTTGAAAATCAACTAAGCCTATGGATTGAGGAATTCGTAGTGAAAGAGGGGGAGAATGTGAAACATCGTTCATTAAACGACTGCTCATTACTCACCTCAGTCTAATGGTGTTAGCCAAGCGCAAAGCCGTACGCCCAAAATATGTGGGGCAAGGCGATCCTTACCGCTAATGCAATTCTCAATAGAAATACGCATAAGGATAAGGATAACCCTCCGTGTGAGACATGGAAAAGATCTCACATACAAATGTTTTGATGTGGGTGGCTTGGTAGAAGTTGAAATACCAAAACTGGTCAAGTTGGACCTAAGACTGTAAATTTCATTTCTACTGGATCTGCAAATAACAATAGTGTTTATCGCCTCTTGGTGTCAAAGAATGCTGAATTATTTGAAGATAATTTTTCTTGAAAAGGAAAAAAGAAGTAATTGCTCGAGGTTAACAAGAACCCGCGAGGGCCTGACTGTCCGGAACTAGACGTTCCGTATCTACAGGACTCAAAAATTATTGTCTATTCGAAACTTAATATTCCAGATCTACAAAATTTAGGGATTCTAGATGTTGAACCAAGACAGAGCAAAGAGGGGACAAAGACTTGTTCAAGGCCTTCTAGCTTGTATGATTGAGAATGAACCATGGACAATTAACAAATAATTGTCATCTCCAAAAGCGCTGCTTTGGAAAGAAGCTACAGAGAGAGAAATAGATTCCATCATATGGAACCATACTTGTGTAATGGTTGACCTTCCTCCGGAAAAAGAACCTTTAGGTTGTGAAAGAGGATACTCAAAAGTGAGTACAAAGTAGATGGATCTACTGACGAGTATAAGGCCTCGACTACTTGTACATGTGCTTCCCTGTGAATAGCTTAACATCCAAGGCCATTGTAGTCTTGCGTGGCATGGATGTTGAAACAGCCTTCCTAACCGGAGAGTTAAAAAGGGAGGATCAGAGTTGGTTTGCTGGATTGTTGGGCTTCTTCCTGAACTTTCATTTTGGTTCCTAAAATATTTACATTTTGATCTTGGAAATTTCAGATAAAACAGAAACAATGAATCTGACCACAGAAATATTGACTCTGAAGTTAGAAAACCAACAGTCTGAGAGTGGAAATTATATTGAAACAAAAGATATGAGTATCACATATGACATCTTAGGAATTGGATTTCTAAGACATCTAACGGACTGGTCTAACTCCAAACTTAGTTGTGAGATAGTTGCCAGTCTCGTTGAAGCCACCAATGGATATGAATCATATAATTGATTGAAATCATGGTGCACCCATATACAAGGATTGATATGCGCAGGTCACATATAGTTCAATATATGTTACATACTACAACCGACTTGGTATCGGCCTACAAAGTAGATTAGTTGAACTAAGGTTCATTGATGATTTTAATAAATGATCAATAGAAGGCGTTGAGTCGGATATGACGATATCTGAAATATTCGCTTATCTATAGACTATGGTATTCTGGATGTCCAGTGGTTCTGGGAGAACATAGTGATGCAAACTGAACATCAGATGTAAAGAACACCAAAGCCACAAGAAAATATGTATGGTGGGTCTTGGAAAATCCTCTAAGCAAACTTGCATCGGCCGATTCATGATGGAATCAGAGTTTATCGCTTTATACAAAGCATGAAAGAAGTTGAGTAACTTCACGACTCCTTAGAGGACGTCCCTTATTGGAAGAAACCCGTGCCTTCAGCAGTTATACACTGTGGCTAACCGGTCAGCTTCAGGAAGGACACGGATGACGGCGTCTGGACATATCTGTCAGGATTTGTCGGAGATATAAGACCGTATGGCAGTTGATCATCACGGGTGTCACTTTCTTGATTACTAATCAAAGGATATAGCGGACCCTTTTAACTAAGGGACTACCCGGAGATCAAATGTTCTGCCTGTCTAGGGGAATGGGCTTAAAACCCAAATAATACGAACCTTTGCGGTGGTAACCCAACCATACTGACTGGAGATCCGAAGAATTTGGTTTAATGGGAAAACTAAGCTACAAAAGGTTCAGTTGAGCGCTTCGGTGGAAGCAAAAGCACTTCGGATGATGATTTCTGTAGGAAAACATGAATCCAAAGTTGTTTGTGTTGATAAAAGTTAAGCTTCCAAACCTTTAAGCTTCCAAACCTTTAACGATCCTCAAACGGTTGAGGTTAAGGTTGGGAAAACTTTTAATGATTCCTAACACTTGTGAAGTGGGGTATAGCAGGATACCTTGTATGAGATCACCTATTTAAGTGCGAGGACATGACGCCTCAAATGAATGCACTTAAGAATCCAAGTGTGTCCACGGCCACAATGGACAAAACAATAAGAAGAAAGCGAATAAAGAGAGTTATTGTGTTGGTATCATTGTCTTGGCTTACACTAAACAGTGACGGTTCAAGATATCATGTTCACCGCGCAGAAAGTAAGTCCGGTGGTATTCAACTAGGGAAGGTTCAAAGCGGAAGCTACCTCTCCTGATGCAATATCTTTTCGCTGAAAGATTGCTGAAAGTAGACACCTTGTGTGTGCGCCAAAATCTCTTTCAAGAGGGGATTGTTGGAAATTTGCATTTGGTGGGGAGGTGCGTCCACCCGTATTTAATGACTTAAACACTAGGGTTCCGTATGTTGGAGGCTTTGTCTCTTCACACGTGCATAATCTACTAAGTGAGTAGATGACCGTAGGGCCAAGAATCGTCAAATTTCATTGAGAAATGAAAGAGATATTAGTCCACGAAGTAAAGTGTTTGAGGCATGGAAATATGGTATGGAACAAATCTACCACATCGGTGGGAAAAGAAATAATTTTCTCTTTATAAGTCTCAAAATTGGCTAAGGGTTTGGGACCGCAAGGGGTAACCCATGTGTTTGAAGGAGGGATGACCTAGATGTGCTTGGGTTCAAGGCTAAGCCCATACGCGTGCCGCCGCCGCCCGCCCGTCCCATCTGGTCCGGGCTCGGGTCACGGGTCGTGGGTCGTGGTCCTTGGGCTTCTTCTGATAGACCCCAAATTATTTAATATTTACAGTTTGGTCCCTAGAGTTTCTGAAAAGATGAAATTGGGAGTGACGGAAGGCAGAAAGTTTCTGCTTACCGTTTGGGTTGGTTTTTGGAACGTTGCATATTAAATCATCAGCCATTACCTGCTGATTAAATCAATCATTACTTGGCAGTTGAGAAGTCTCTCCTTATGCTATATATTGAAGCCTTTTGGCTCAATTGTAGAGACTACTACAATATAATACACAGACAAAAACAGAAGAGAACAACTGAAATTTTATCCACAAATAGTGAACAGAAACTCAAAACTCTTCCTTCCTTTTCCGTTCTTCAGCAAGTCGTTTCGTGTTTTGTTTTCTTCGTCAGAATCAATTTATTTGTTTTGTACTGTTGATTAGTTGTTGTTTTATCTTGAGAGACTATTGCCCGTTAACGTAAAAGCATATATACGGGGTAATCTTGTCTTAAAGACAGAGAGTCATCTCTCGACTCAGCCACAGTTGTAACAATCCAGATTTAGTGTTTATTGATTTCAGGTTATCAAGATTCAAGACTCAACAAGCTAGCGGCAGTTCTGAATTGCCTATTTGTTTTTCTTTTCGAACACTTATAATATATATTTACTTCTTGTACTGTTTTACATATCCAACACATAGCAGCAAAAGAAGCAATCCATTTGAGAAAAGAAGTGCCAAAACCAATGCCACCAAGCATTATAACATGGTTAGCTAACTTCCTAGCAGCATCACCAATTTCCTTAAAATCTGAATCAATGTGATCACTTGCTACTGCTGCATCTGTCTTCATTGCCAAATAACTCATTCTTTATCCCCATATTCAATTAATTCTTCTCAAAAAATCAAACGATCTAAAAAAAAAGAGAACACAATATTTGATCTTTTCCAAGTGACAATATATATAAAAAAGGAGACAGTCCAACGCACTAAACTCTCGTTATGTGCGGGATTCGTAAAAGACTCGAACCACACGGCTCTGTTGTATGAAAATATCTGAACTATGAAAACAATCGAACATTCGTGGGAGCCTAGCTAGTCAAACTGGATGAGTGTGACAGTTTTGTTAGTTAATGCAGATGGGGTGCCACGTGGAGCCCAATTAATTGATTCTTATAGGTTACGTATTCAATCAGCCAATGAAACAACAACTTCTCTTTACTTGCTGGCTTTAACTTCATTACATCTTTAATAGTATATAAGATAAGATATTTATCTATATGTAATGATGACTCGTTCGTCTGAAAATAAATAAAGAACTAAAATATTTATATTTTTTGATAATATAGTTTATTTTAGGCTTGGCCAGCTCCACAAAATATCCCTCTCATTGAATTAAGTTGGGGCCAATTCACCCTTGTCACATCCATTGCATTATTTGCTTAATTCCGTATTTCTGTAATGGGATCATGACAGCATTATAGTAGAAAAAAGTGGAACGTGGGGACTTTAAATTTTACTTCCTTCACTAAATGACTTTATTGTTAATCCTTTTCTTTAACGAATAGATATAAAGTTAACCATAAGTTTATGAAGAGTATTTAGGTTAAGGATGCGCCTTAATGTGGATAAAAAAGGGAAAATTGGACAAATAACCACTTTTTAATAACTAATCAACATTCAGCTAGCCATCATTTCGTAACTATTCAATATATAGTGTTAATGTAATTTTTTTTCTAATAAAAAAATCACTAATTAGAACACAGAAAAACTCCAGCGCGATATATTAGATTTTAAAACTCTTACACGTGATACTCCAATAATGTGTGCCTGAATTCGAAACTCCTGGTATATTGTTATGTGAAACTACTTTGAAGATTTCCTTGTTACATTCCGTATCTTCACGCGTTAAGTTGTGTCATAAGTTAGTTGACGCAAACTCGGGAGTGAGATTTTCTTTGAGGTTATAAGTGGTTAAACATGTTCATTCTAAGATTATAAATATTTATGATCATGATTGAGTATTATAATGATTAGAGGTTAAACAAATGAAAAAGATAGTTTTGCCGAAGTTCAATATTTTAGGAATGTTTTATATACTGTTTTTATTTTGGACTTAAAATGTGACAATAATGCTTGGGAATAATATTATGTGTATACTAAAAGATGCTATGAATTAGTGATATATTACATGATCATGATAATAAGTATATAAAGTGTGTTAAAAATAATTTTATACGAGCAATTTGAGGTCAAGGATATTATAACGAGAGACACGGACTTAATTATGAAGTAAAGGATAAATGTTAGGTAGATTAATGTCCTTCCACGTGGTCATATCATAATTAGTAAGTATATGACTAATTCCATTATATCCACTTTTGGGTCCCCGAATCCATTATAATAAGAGTACAACACCTTTAGATTTCACTTTACCTAGTGACATTTCTAGGCAAAACGTGACTAGGACCTATCTTTCACTTTGCCTAAATGAACTCCACTTGCTGCAACGTTTTCTAGTCATTTTAGGGAGGAAAATCAGTTTCTCTTCAAGGATTTAAAGGAGCAAGAGTTGTTCTTGAAAAGTTCAAGTAAAAATGATTGATGAATTCATCAAAACTCACGGAATGGTGTTCAAAAGTCGTGAATTCAATTATTTAAAGAGTTGTAAAGGTTATGTTTGGATTGTTCTTGATGTATACAAGTTCTTGAGTTGCGGTAATGATTGTATAGGTGTTGTGTATTGTTATATTAAAAATTGGGGAGGAGAAGGGAGTGGAGAAGCGCCGACTGTTAGTGGTATAGCGAGCTAGCCGCTCGTCGATTGTTGTTGTGTTTCCTTGAGACGATAGTAGCTTTATTGTCATCTCTTGTAGATTCACGTGGACTGGACAGACTATTTCGTGGTGATTATTAAAAGGTCGATATCAAAGGTATGTAATGTCTATCCCTTCTTTCAATTGGCATGACTCAATAGAAAGTGTACTTAACTAGCGAGGTTAAGAAGCGTAATTGTTATAGGTATTCCACTCTTGTAGTTAATGGTTGTTCTATCGTTGATTGTGTTGTGAATGGTTGGGTTGAGAGCTTAATGAGTACAAGTTTATTCCTAAGTTTCATAGTCCTTCATTTGATCTATTGCATAAGTGTATATCTATAGTAAAAAGTAGGTTAATCAGCTTATCGATACTTATGTTTAATAAATTGAATCTATTCCAAACTATTAGATCTATGTTAGACGTTGTAGCATACGAGATAGCCCTAAGGTAATTGGGATTGTTAGTTGTCCTTCCTGAGATAAGCACTCCAAGATGATAGTTGTAAATAAGGATCATAATACATATTTGTTAATTGCATTAGTAACATGTTTTTACTAGTTGTGCATTTATGTACTTAGTTCGGTTTCAGAGGACAATCTAGTCTAGTTGCATCGCTTTTAGTTAATTGTACATATCATATGATGTTTCCTTAAAAGAGGACTTGAGTTGAATGAATTAACGCACTCAGGGTTAGTTGAGATGAGGATTGTGACATGTTGACCCTTGCGGCCTATTTGCTATTTTCAGCTTACTTGCTAGCCTTCGGGCTTATTTGCTAGCCATCGAGGCTTATTTGACGGTCACTGGGCCTATTTGTCGGTCTACGAGACCTAATTGTTGCTTTAAATGGAGCGTACTTGTGAGATCGAGCTTGGTTCTGTAAGTAGATAAGATCTAAGTCGGTTGTGATATTTTCGTGATATAGTTGATAAGCGATTTTAGTAGAATGTTGCTTACATGTAAGTGGAAGTTCTTCTATACTACTTGTTACTCGTTTACTCATTTTACTTTAAGTTTCAGCACTTTTCATTAAATTTACTCGCCAACCAAAAATCTATGTCCAAACGTTCGCCTAGTATTTTTGTCTAAAGATCTATATTGCTTATATAATAATGTTAATAGTTTCTGTAATAATTATCTTTGTGGAAATTAATAAGCTTTTCAAAATTAAAATCGATAAAGGCTTACCTAAAAATTAACGATGTCTCTAGAGAGATTAGATTGATAAGATTAGCTACATTATTAGTTAAAAAAAATATTAGAAAAAATCTATTATAAAAGAAATTAATAACTTTACCTTTCAAAAATAAGGAAAATAGATTTTATATATATATATATATATATCCGAAAATACTAATTTCAATAGATTCATTAATTATAATAAGATGTAACTAGGAGACAGGGGAGACTTAATGATATGTATGGCGTAAAGCGAAATTTCGATGAGAGGCCTTGAAAAAATAAGGAAAATATGTCTGTAAACTCATAATTTAAAAATTACATGTGCGTTCGAAATTTTAAAAACTTAAATGTATATTTTACCTTTTTTTTGGGGTCCAAATATGTTTTAACCTTTCAAGTGTAAATCTGAATACAAAACGTAGCTCTAGCTAGGATGCAAAACGTAGCTCTAGTACTAGTACTAAACCAACACTCAATTCTTAAAATATTTGAAAAATGTAAAAAGAATAATAATCTCATATAATAAGAAGATGAGGATAAGTTGAACAAAACATATTGTAATATATATGAACTTTTACGTATCATAATGCATACATGATTTTTCATTTGCATACACAGATAGAAAGATACAAATTACATTAAATGTTACATATTTTATCAACTAGGTGCGTGCACTTCATTTATGGGGCATGCATGCATGAAGTTTTAATTATATCCACTCAATTCATTATATAATTAATACAAATACAGCAATGTCAGAGTGACCACATACAGTAAACAGAGCCAAATCTTTTGACCATGAGCTTATTGATAGTAATTATTTGACCTTGGCTAAATCAAGATTCATGTCGCTTTTTTCCCCCCACTGTCTTGAACGTTACTGATGATCCAACCAAGAATTTACTTGACTCCACTGCAAAACGCATGAAAAACTCCACCAACAGCAACCTTCATATATAGATCGAAAGTTCAAATCATATGAGACATAAAACATCTACGTTGTCTTTATGTAACAAAAAAACATGTAACTTTGGCGACAAGTATGATATGATAATTACTTGAAAAATAGATATGATAATCCGTTAAATTGCGTTCATATAAGGTGTAAGTTTTTTTTTTTTTTGCGCATATAACTTAAACTCATTTGAACATGGGTGAAATTCATAAGAAGCGGGATTTGAATCTTTTGCGGGTTCAGGATTTTAACCCTTTCAAATTATTGAGTTTCAAATTAATAATTTGTACTTATTAAATGAATTAAGACAAATACAATGGTTGGACCAAGGTAATTGGATTCGGCCAAATCTGTACCTTGATATTTCTATGCCTGGTGAAATTTAAATTCTATACACTGAGAGTATATACAGAAATTCTACACTATTTATCAATTATAGCATGCAACCTGCCGTATTACCAGATTACTAATTCTACATTATTTGGAAATAGTTATCTATATATAATTATCTTTCCTATAATAACAACAACAACAACATACCCGGTGAAATTCCACAACGTGGGGTCTGAGAAGGGTAGAGTGTACGCATGCCTTACCTCCACCTTGGTAGGTAGAGCGACTGTTTCCGGGAGACCCTCAGCTCAAGACAATGCATAATCACCAGCAAAGCAAGAGAAACGGTCAGACTCAGACAAGAAATTAAAGCAGTATGAACATGCCGATAACAAAATCGAATACGTCATGATAGCGCATTCTAACAAAAGGAAGCAGTAGCTAACACAACTAAATAAGATAAACAAGGTACACTAAAGAATATATAGCAACAGAAATCAAACTACAAGGAACAATAATAAACGTTAAACTCCATAAATTAGTAAAAAAACATAACACTAACCAGCATAATAGCACAGCCAGATCTCTCCCTGCGCATTGTTTGTTGTCCACCGTTGAATTATCTATTAACGTATATTCATATTTATATATTCATATATCTACCATAATTATATATCACTAAATATTATAAAATATGCTTCGTATATTATATGAATATACGTTAATAAAAAGATTAAGCAATTTTGAGATTGTACGCAGATAAAAGTAGTTATGGGTATTTTTGTGATGGTGGCTGGAGCTGGCCGGAGCTCCGGTGTCACGAGCTCGCCGACTGTGATGGATGTGGAGCAAGCAACAGTGAGGGAGAGGAGATGGTGGCTGAAAAAGTCCCAGGTCGTGGATCGGATTAAAAGAGACTGATCGGGTAATTTTAATTAAATCAGGTAATTTTGTGGGATTTGGAATTTTCTATTTAATTAAGGGTATAGATGTAAACTTTATAGACGTCAGCAATATATAATCCCAATTGAAATAAAAATATCGGAAATTATCTATTAGTTAGAAGTTTAATATCACTTGTGATTTTTTTGTAATTTTCAGATGTTAGCTAACTAACCCCGATTTTAATCGACTTAAGTTTGTACAAACAACTCTTAGGTGTGTATAAGCAGACTAATATGGAATTTTTCAATAAGGACATTAGTCTGATATGTAAGTGGATAATATAGAAGATATGTAAATAGTGTTAGAATAATTATGGGGAAATCTCGTTTCCAGTCCCAATATACGGTCTCGGGTAAAACATGAATGCAATGCAAATGAAAATGTATATGCATGAATAACAATAGCACATCTTGGGTGACACAATATCCTTGTACCTTCGGCTAACGTTGTAAATATCAACATATTTTATGTATGCCTCAATAAGGACTTAGGAATATATTTAGACATGTTTTTAACATAGGAATCAATACATGAATATTCTTAACCTCTAAGAGTAGAACAATTTATGAAATAATATCACAGTTACATTTCGTTACATGGAACATGTCAAAAGAAAAAAAAATTTACCTTTACATACCTCGAATATCGAATTTGCCGAAACACTGCTTTGAACGTTGCAATTTCTAAATCTCAGCCAAGCTTTTCTTAAGTTGCTCTAATTCGTCATATTACAAAGGGCATTTAACTAAGTATAAGAATTCTTTAGGCCAACAAACTGATCCATCCTAATATCCGCAAGGATAGCTAAGTTGGTGTAGCAGTAGAGCGCTGGACCGCAAGATCACGAGTTCGATCCCCTGTATAAACTTTCTTGGTTGAGCCTGTCACACATGGCTTGCCAAGTGTGGTTAATCGGCTGACGTGGTTTGCAGGCTATTGCGTTAGTCCGGGGTTTACCCTATGCGCACTCGAAAAAATAGCAACTGCGGGTTCCTTCGTCAAAAAAAAAAATATGATCCATCCTACTTAAACACTATGGACGAAATACACTAAAAAAAATGAAAGTATCCTAACGTTTTGCTCTACCGAAGGCACACCTAATTAGTCATTTAAAGGCCATTAAATGATCCCATAGTGTCTCCCACCCACCCAATCTTTTGGCGGTAGAGAGCATACTAATTGACACCACACACACCAACGTGCCATCTTTAATTTCCCATTCAACTTTGTCCCTCGATTAAAAATAATCAATCCTGCAGTAATCAATTATACACACAATTAATTTTGTGATCCCTGACTCACTCAAATCTTAATGACTTAAAAAATCTTCGTAGACTCAATATTATAATTTTCTAATATGCCACGAGTCCATAACATTTTTGTGCACGTATCAAATTTATTTTTGCTTCCTGTCGTCACACTCGAATATCGAATTTGCCGAAACGCTGCTTTGAACGTTGCAATTTCTAAATCTCAGCCAAGCTTTTCTTAAGTTGCTCTAATTCGTCATATTACAAAGGGCATTTAACTAAGTATAAGAATTCTTTAGGCCAACAAACTGATCCATCCTAATACCCGCAAGGGTAGCTAAGTTGGTGTAGCAGTAGAGCGCTGGACCGCAAGATCACGAGTTCGATCCCCTGCATAAACCTTCTTGGTTGAGCCTGTCACACATGGCTTGCCAAGTATGGTTAATCGGCTGATGTGGTTTGAAGGCTATTGCGTCAGTCCAGGTTTACCCTATGCGCACTCGAAAGAATAGCAACTGCGGATTCCTTCGTCAACAAAAAAAATATGATCCATCCTACTTAAACACTATGGACGAAATACACTAAAAAAAAAATGAAAGTATCCTAACGTTTTGCTCTACCGAAGGCACACCTAATTAGTCATTTAAAGGCCATTAAATGATCCCATAGTGTCTCCCACCCACCCAATCTTTTGGCGGTAGAGAGCATACTAATTGACACCACACACACCAACGTGCCATCTTTAATTTCCCATTCAACTTTGTCCCTCGATTAAAAATAATCAATCTTGCAGTAATCAATTATACACACAATTAATTTTGTGATTCCTGACTCACTCAAATCTTAATGACTTATAAAATCTTCATAGACTCAATATTATAATTTTCTAATATGCCACGAGTCCATAACCTTTTTGTGCACGTACCAAATTTATTTCCGTTTCCTGTCGTCACACTCGAATATCGAATTTGCCGAAACGCTGCTTTGAACGTTGCAATTTCTAAATCTCAGCCAAGCTTTTCTTAAGTTGCTCTAATTCGTCATATTACAAAGGGCATTTAACTAAGTATAAGAATTCTTTAGGCCAACAAACTGATCCATCCTAATACCCGCAAGGATAGCTAAGTTGGTGTAGCAGTAGAGCGCTGGACCGCAAGATCACGAGTTCGATCCCCTGCATAAACCTTCTTGGTTAAGCCTGTCACACATGGCTTGCCTAGTGTGGTTAATTGGCTGACGTGGTTTGCAGGCTATTGCGTCAGTTCGGGGTTTACCCTATGCGCACTCGAAAGAATAGCAACTGCGGGTTCCTTCGTCAACAAAAAAAATATGATCCATCCTACTTAAACACTATGGACGAAATACACTAAAAAAAAATGAAAGTATCCTAACGTTTTGCTCTACCGAAGGCACACCTAATTAGTCATTTAAAGGCCATTAAATGATCCCATAGTGTCTCCCACCCACCCAATCATTTGGCGGTAGAGAGCATACTAATTGACACCACACACACCAACGTGCCATCTTTAATTTCCCATTCAACTTTGTCCCTCGATTAAAAATAATCAATCTTGCAGTAATCAATTATACACACAATTAATTTTGTGATCCCTGACTCACTCAAATCTTAATGACTTATAAAATCTTCGTAGACTCAATATCATAATTTTCTAATATGCCACGAGTCCATAACCTTTTTGTGCACGTACCAAATTTATTTCTGTTTCTTGTCGTCACACTTCTTACGTCCAAAATTATTTCGAGATTTTATCATTTTATATGCTAAACTCTTTATTAGCATACGTAAATATGATCCAATTTTCCCCAATGCTCAGGTCTATTTACACACGCCTAGCGATTTTACATACGCCTAGCGGTTCAAACTGTGACCCGAAAGTACGGGATGTTACAGGAAAACATATGGGGGCTCTCAAAAGAATTATGTGGTATGTTAAGGGTACTTTTTATTTCGGTTTCCATCTATATAAGTCCTCCATCTCGAGTCTCTCATCCTATACAGATGCGGTGGGTGGCTGCCGGACACACGCCATTCCACTTCCGATTATTGTTTGTTCTTGGGGACAATCTCATTTCATGGTCGTCAAAACGATAATCCACATTGTCTCGATCAAGTGCTGAGGCAGAATACCGAGGGGTTGTCATTGTGGTTGCTGAATCATGTTGGCTTCGTAATCTATTGTTAGATTTACATTGTCCGATTGAAAAGACAACTGTGGTCTATTGTGATCATTTCAGTGCGATATATTTATCTGAAAATCCTGTTCAGCATCAGCGCACAAAACACATTGAAATGAATCTCTTATTTGTCCGAGAAAAGGTTGCCCGTGGACACGTCTGTTTCTCCATATACCGCCCCGCTATCAAATTGCATATATCTTCACAAAAGGTCTTTCGCGCATACTTTTTGATAATTTCTGGGACAGTCTCAGCATACGTGAAGCTCCGATAAGACTGCGGGGGACTGTTAGAATAATTATGGGGCAATCCCATAATTATCTCTACTCTCCATTAATCATGACTATGATTGATATTGTAATTATGATTGTAATCTCATTAATTAGGAGGATTATAATTAGCATCTTATAATTTAGATAACTTAAATTAATACTAGCATCTTATGATTGTATATATATTCTATAATTGGAATGAAATTACTCAAGCAATTAATTTTCTACCCATAGAAGAGATAATTGTTTTTGTACAGTTACTTTCGTTGAAATTGTAAGTATATTTCATATTAGGCTAACAAAGATTTCATATATTTGATATGAAATCCCCTTACGATTTACACAAAAGAAAATAACCGTATAAAGATTTTATGTGTTTTATAATTTATTTACAGATCTTATGTGTTAATACTATTTTTTATTCATGATGTCACCCCAATCGTCCCATTTTTCTCAAGAAGAGGAGTTTGGTAAAAAAATATCCTCAAATAATTTTTAAAGAAATGGGTAGTTTGGTGCACTAAAAAGAAAAGCATCGGCTATGTAGGGAGTCCCGAGAAGTAAAATATTCACTTTGACCGCAGCTTGCAGAGCCTCCATTTAGGAATAAATTCATTTCGACTCTTCCCATTCTCGGGAGTTTTCTAGGAATACAAAAAGTAAGTCTTTTTTATTATTATTGATTAAGAGAAAGTAAGTCGTCTATATGAGTTAAGCATAAAAATAAGCAAAAGGCAAATGGCGATACATATCTTAACACGCTAGCTAGCAACTCTATACCAAATCTTTCTGTGTGAAAGGGAAAGTCCTGAAGGCGAACACCCCCACTTGTACCAGAGGCCCATTGATCAGTTGAGATGTAAATCGAGGGATATGCGCGAGTGACAGCCCTGCAAGGGAGATGACTAATAAAACGCGAACACAGCAACAACCCTTGTAATATTTCAACAAAGACTGTCACCATACGAATTCGAATTCGCGACGTCGGAATAGTTGTACCCCAATCACCTTGTCATTTATCAAATCTTTCTTAATGGATAATTAGATAGCTATTCAGATTCAGACGCTAGTAATATTTAATAAAATAAATGAGGTCTAAGTCAGCTATTACAATTTTTCTATACTCTTTGTGGGTTGAAAGCTATATAATATATACTATATTAGACTAATTATTTCTTTTTGGGTCCGATACTAATAATTATTGGTTGGAAATATATTTCCAATTGGAATATAAATATGGGAGTTGTAGTACTCCATGAGTCTCCATCTGATAACCTAGATAATTATTACTACTGGTTAGAAATACTTTTTTGAGCCCGATAAGTTTCCTTGGATTATTTAACTCTTTGTCAAATGCATCTCCCTTGAGTAAGTTAGATAGAGGATGAGCACGTTATACTTAAAAAAATAAAAAGACATGCCCCTTGAGTATTTAGAAACATAAAACTTTAATAATAATAATAACAATAATTATTATAATGATGATGATAATATTAATAATAATTTCCTTAAAGTAAAGTGGAATATTTTGCTGACATCGAAGTTACTACAGATTAAACATTTGGAACTTGTGTAGAGCCTCCATTTAAGAGTCTCAAACTCTCAATGATGTTTTTTTCAAATTTTCATTTTGATTCTTCTCTTCCCAATTCCACCATATATCTAGTGAATTTTTTTGCAGAGTCGTCTATATGTACTAATAAAAAAGAAAAAAAAATACACGGTGATGCCTGTCTTAACAAGTTAATTAGCTAACAATTAACAATCTTTCTTAGTGGACAAACACACATATTATTTATAGTACAGTACAGTACAACTTGTAATATTTAATTCTTTTGACTTGATCAATGATTAACATTTATTCATTTGAAATATAAAGAGCAAGTACAACAAAAAGGAATGAATCCAATACAAATTAATAAAATTCAACAACTATGCGAGAAGATACAATGCACACACACACTGATCACATAAAAAATAAATCAACTTGCTTTAGCTAATGTCTTGATCGCAACATTTGGTGCACGAAATAGGGGTGTAATTTCCACTGTGAACGTGTCATATCTCATGAAAAACTCCACCAAAATTAGTCTACCCAATAGGTGCACCAAGTCTTTCCCTGGACATTGCTTATTCTCTGGTGCTGGATTCTCAGTTTCCCTTCCATTAGACCAAAGAACATGTTTGAGCATTTTCTCACCATCACCCATGAACCTATCAGGGACAAACTCATCCGGGTTTGCAAAAATCTTAGGGTCCCTACTAGCCATGGGCTGATATCCAACGACGAATTGTCCTTTGTTGATCTTGTAAGACGCGTCATGGCTCTGGACCATGAAGTCTTTCTTCGCCTTACCGTATTGTAATGGTACTGGAGGGCGAAGCCTCAATGTTTCGTAGACTACGGACTTGACCAAACTCATCTTGTTGATTGCTGATAATGTGATTGCTCCACCTTCTTCCTTAATAGAGGTCCTGATTTCGTTAGCAAGTCGAGTGTGTAGACTAGGCCCTGCTTCGCCCACAAACCTGATCACATGAGAGATGAAAACATTCATGTAAGATATTAATATATGACTCCGTGATTCAACAATAGTAATTGACGATTAAGTCTGAGATCAACTTGCACAACTACAAATAGAAGCAATTCAGAATTTGAAATTGATAAGTTCAAGTTTATATATACACGAAGTTTCACAATCGATAGTTACAACATTCTCTTAACATGAGGAGAAATTACATATTCTAAACTTTTTCACGTACGTACTCTATGGACATATTATGTTATGGTTATTGTTGTGATACCTAGGGAAAGGAAGCATATACCTTTATTCATAGAGAAGCCTACCATCACAGGCCGTTAGTTATAATTTACTTATCCCACAAATAATCAAAGTTGTTGGAGCTACTATACTTAAACCAGTCTATAAAAGTCATCCTCTAATACTTTTCACTATAATGATCAAATTTTATTTTGAATCGATTTTTCATGTTATGTCTCTAAACAATATTTCATTGTAGCAGCAAAATAATATCCAAACAAACACCTTTATATAAAGGTTTGACTGTATTTATCTTTTTCAGAGCGTAACTAATTAACGTAAGTCCAAATTTCAAAGTTTACCTAATGAGATGAGGGAAGAAAGCGTTCAAGCCGGCGAACATATTGATCCCCACGAGAAAAAGCATGTTATGTACAGCTTCCTCTCTTTTGATCCCAAGCTTTTCAGCATCATCCAACATGGACACTGCATTCTTGCTAAATGCATCAACAAGCTTGTTGTAATCTTTTTTCACGAAACCAAATGGTATCAGAAAATTATGGAAAACCAAATCTTCTATGAAATTGGGAAGTTTTTTCGCGCTCAAGGATGGCATGAGCTGAGGTAAAAGCCAATTTCGAAGATGTGCCGGTCCTTGATCGCCAAGAACTGTATCAGTTGGATTAGTTTGATCACAAAGAAAACGAAAAATGAAACCGAACGTCATATTAGGAAGAAGGGCATTAAAATCCGACTTCCCTTGTTCGGTAACCTGTTTTTCGAGATTATTAAAGAGGTGATCAGACAACATATTTCTAAAAAGAGGAATGAATAAGTTATGTCTCTTTGCGAACGAAGAAATAATGTAGCTTTTTAGTGCTGCATGGTTCGGGTCAGAAGTGTCGATAAATGCCACAGGTCGATAACCACCGTAGTATTCTTTTCCGGGCTTAAATGTACCACCAAGAGTGTCAGTTTTGTCTACAAGGGAATTATCAAACATGTATACAAAACTGGAAGCATCTAGAAATGCCACCAATTTGTAGTCTGTAGAGGTGAATGGGCCTGGTGCCATGTTGATTTTGATAACAGTTGATTTGTATTTTTCAGCTTTGCTATGGAACCAATCATCTTCACCTTGGTTATAAAAATAATCGTATCGATCTTTAATCGCGCTGATGATAGGGAAACCATAGTCCCCTGGGATTTCGCGAACCGGAAGATTTGATAATTCTGAAGAGGAAGAAGACATGTTGGTGTTTGTGTTTTGTGTGTGTATTTTGGTTTAGTGAGTTTATTATAACATGCCGGCTCATGTATTTATAAGGATTAAGAAGTAATGTCAAAGTTTCTAGTCAGTCAACAGGAATCTTATTTTTACTAAGTAGTCTAATTAGTACAACAGCAATTTGCGTACAGACGGCTGAAGAACGTTAAGTTATTCAAGCAACTTGAATTAAAAAGTTCGACTATTCAGAGGCATATGGGGCTGCTTGTTTTTATTTTTGGAGTCTAGTTGCAAGTCATATGCCCTTTAAGACATTTAGCACATCTTATCATATTCTTTTTAAAATTAATAGACTATTGTACTTTGAAATTAGGGAAACTTCAACAAGTAGCAATTATTTTAACAAAGTATGGAGAAGATAAATGAAGGAGCAATACCTATATTATATTATATCAATTTACTATATCAATTACTATTTCATAGTAAATGTTAATGTGGGTTTAGTGTTGTGACATTTGACCAAACATATCTTCTGAAGTACAGATTTGAATGCATAAAAATATTGAGACAAATGTCATAACATTCGGATCAATTTTTTCGAAAAATAGTTTTGCATTACTTCATGGTAAGCAGTAATATTTTACTGTGAGGTAAAAATGACTTAGGCGTGGTGAATTGGAGTTGTGAAAAACGTGGGAGAAAGAGTCAAAGCTTTAGAAAGAAGTCGAGTAAGGAATAAGTCAAAGTTGTTGAGGATTTCACTCCATGATCTTCTCCAACAAACACACAAGCTGCCCACCTTTCCTTCAACCTCCACAACCGATCAATAAGATTTTCAAGGGAACTCTCTACTATAAATGGAGAGGACACAACAGTGAAGCGATCATCCAGAATTATATTGCAAAAATACCAAGAGAGCTACCGGGATTTCAACTCCGAAATCTGGATCACAAGTGTTGCCTGAGTGTGTCGGCAACATTATGTCCAACATTACAATTACTGTTTAGATTCTAGATTAGTTTTGTATGGAGCGATTGTAATGAGAGGTTGTCTATGTCTACGTAGTTAGATTTTCAGGCAGAAGTCATTTGTGACTTCAACTTTTAATTTCTTTCCGTTTTATATTGTAAATCTGTAAAGAAATGAATTTATAATTTTGTATATAATATATATACAATACATTTGGTCATTGACCATCATAAGTTATTTAATAAATATAACTTATGAAAATTTTAAACCTTTGTGTTTTTAAAACTCCGATGCATTTACTTTTTAAAGTTTCTGTTTTGCTAAAGTGTTGTTACTGGTGTCAGACGACATAACTGCTGACATTCTGAAACAGAATTGACATTCGATTTATTATCTCTTATTTTTACTTTAAGTAGCTTTTGACACCATTCGGTAGAAAAGAATATTGCGTTAACTTCTTTACTTGAAGCTTTGTACAAGTTCAAATGGATCCCCATACGGGTCATGGGTCGGCCCAGACCCGTCGAAAGGGGGACGGGATTTGGCGGGCCGAGCCGGGCCGGGTCGATGATTTTTTTTAAAAAAAATAATTGAATTTCCAAAACTGAAATTATCATTCACGCCACTGTCATGAAATTTTGACGTTGAAATCTATTGTGTATTGTGAGATGTTTACTAAATAAAAAGGAAAATTAGAAATCGATTTGGGGTAAAACACAAATTGATTGGAAAAATAGACATTTTTCTAAAATTTGGCCGGCCCTGTCTCGAAAAAATACGGATAATAAAAAAAAATCGGGTAAAACGGACATCCGAGCGCAGAGTTATGACCATTTAAAGTTTCACCAATTTACAACTAATTTCTCTCCCTACATTATGCTTCCGTGATATTAACATAACGACTAATAATATGAACATATAATTAATAATCAGCTACCGTTTTTATCTTATTTTATGTCGAGCTCAATGTAGATTAGTGCAATACATATATTATAAAAACATGCATTATACCACTTAAATATTAATGGCAAAAATATATATAAGTACAAAATAAATTTAATGAAGGAAAAATATTATAAATTATATTAAAAAAACACGAGGGTCGGGGTCAGGGTCGGGTCAGGCCGGGTAAAATATTCTGACCCTTACCCGACCCTACATAAGATCGGGTCCCCGCTTTTTCGGATCGGATGGCTCACGGGTCAGCTATAAGTCGACCCTGCTCCTGTATTTTTCGGATCGGGTCGGGTCGGGCCGGGCGAATCCCCGACCCGTTGGACAGGTCTAATAACAATATGATTCCAATGTGATACCGTTTTCTGCGATGATATTAGATATCATAAAAAAAAGTATCAAAATAAGGCAAAACCTTTACAAATTTTTGACAACTATGCAAAATGGGCAAAGCTCTTGAAAAGATATTGTTCCTATTCTATAGGAGTATCAAGCTCTTCATAAGAAAGTTTGAGAATACTAAATAAGTATTGTTGACACATTTTTTACTATCATTTGTCTTTTAAAATCACAATCATAATTTTTATTCTTTGATTTATGACTAACTCATGATTGCGATAAAGTTGGAGGTGTCCATAAATGCAATATGCTGTGAGATACAGTGGAAGTTGATACTTGTACCAATGTTCACATGTAGTGAACAGTGATAGTTACTGCATGTTTGAATCACTATATAATTATATATTGCTACTGCCACTCAAAAAAATTTAATTTCAGGACAAATTAAAGTCTTTCTTCAATAATTTCATTCCAGAATATTCTTGGATCAGCCCTAATTAAATTGTCTTTTCATTTTATGGTTTCATGTCAAGCAAGTGATTGCACAACTTCTCCAACTTTATTACAAGTGTCATCTTCCTCTTGAATTATATCAAACGCATAGTTATACTGAGTATGTTGATGTTGTTGAGGGTGCTATATATATATAGATAAATATAGATATATAGATAGATAGATATAGATATATAGATAGATAGATATAGATATTGATTTGTTAAGTGTCCCACATCGAAAATAGAATGAGAACATAGATTTCTTATATGAACTTGGACAATTCTCACACTACAAGCTAGCTTTTGGGGTTGAATTAAGCCCAAGATCTATTATTTACATGGTATCAGAGCCAAACTCATTCCAATTCTTTGTTCACCGATTATGGGACCCCAAATTATATTGTCCACGCTCCCGTTAACATGGTCTGGGCATGCGGGGGAGTGTTAAGTGTCCCACATCGGAAATGGAATGGAAACATGGACTTGGACAATCCTCACACTACAAGCTAGCTTTTGGAGTTAAGTTAGAGCCAAGATTCATTCTTTACATAATTATTTCAATAATATGTGGGCCACGTGCGTTAATTAATTTCTATTAATCCTATCTAAGCGTTAGAGTGATACCATGCGAGAAGATCATAACGGTTGATTTCATGAGTTTAGTTTTTTGGGAAGGTGCAATGTGGCAAGTTTAGGCAAATACGATTAACTACAAAGGAAAGAAGAGCACATACTGATTAAGTTATCGAAAGAAATAATAACCAATACAAAATGCTTTCAACCAGCATTAAGATTTTAAAAAAAGACATTAAACTACTAAATATCCAACAAAACAGCGTTGACAACAATTTATATCCAACTAGCTGATCTTCATTTCTTGCTAATTAGGTAGACCTTTTTCAGATACTTTGTTTAGTTTATAATTAAATTGATGATTATGTGTGTTCCCCCAGAATGCCGGCACCGAAATATATATATTTTTAAAAGTTTTGGGTATTATTTTATTAAAAGTTTAGTCGAACATAAGAAATTTGAGAAATTATGCGATAAACAGCAGACGTGTTAAAATTCAGATGACATTTCCCTTTGCTCAAAGCAACTAGAGTTGAATATATATTGTTGTTTAATTATCATGAATTGTTCAAATTAGCAGCATTTTATGAATTAAAATTAGGCTGAATTACTAGTCTACATACTACGCTAGAGATATTTTATTTACATTAGAGCTGCGTGGCAACATCTATGTGATCACACATAATGAGTAAGAAGATTTTGGTGATGCTATTATTAGTTAGGTTTAAAATAAGTATGGCTGCTATTAGTAGAAAAGATTTTTCTTGATACTATTATTAATTAGGTTTAAAATCTATTAGTAGATAAAAGCGAGCACGTATTCTTTTGCCACCCTTTCTTTTATTCGTTAACCTTTTTCTTACCTTAATTAATTGTGAAGGATGCATAATGAATGCGCACTTACTAAATCCATCACTGTCGTCCTTAATTTAAACCAGACAAATCTTGCTCTAACCCGTCCACTTCAATTTGCCAACTAATAATAGTGTCATTGTGCGTTTAAGTTGTATAATTAAGGCTTCTAATGATAAGACAAAAACATACTATAAAAAAAGATGAATTAATTATGAAATTCATAGCTAAGCTAAATAGCTCATTGTTAATGAAAATGTTTGATAATACGTTGTTAATTCATCATTAAATAGTATTAGCAATAAATATTGATTATTTAACGACACAAGTTATTGGTCGCTAATCCTTTTTTTTCTTCTTTTTGGTAGTGAAAGCTCCAATTGGAAGGAAAATTATTAGGACTGGAAAAATAATGGAATCATATTAATTTACTACTATCTTTAAATGATAAGTTGAGGTAAAACTACATGTAAGTTAGCTATATTTAAATGGTAAAACACTAGTGTTACGTATGTTGGAGAATCCGGTTCTTCACACATGCATGATGTACTAAGTACGTAGATAACCGTAGGGCCAAGAATCGTCAAATTTCATTGAGAAATGAAAGAGATATTGGTTCACGAAGTGATGTGTTTGAAGCATGGAAAGTGTGGTGTTGTGTTCAATTCTCCCTCATCGGTAGAGGAAGAAAGAATTGTTGTGTATATAAGACTCGAAATTGGTTTGGGGTTTGGGACCCCAAGGGGTATCCCATGTGTTTAAAGGAGGGAGGACCTAGATGTGCTTCGGTTCGAGGAAAGACCACACGCCAGCCGCCACTTGCCCGCCGTCCGGTTTAGTCTTTGTGGGCTGTGGGCCTTCTGATATTATCTTTTTGGGCCAGAGAACTTTTTCAGAAGTACAGTTTGATCCCAGAAGTTTCAGATGTACAGTTTGGACCAGAATTCTTTCAGATGTACAGTTTGGTCCCTGAAGTTTTCAGAAATTCAGAATTTCGGCAGACAAGAACAGAAACGTCCAGCACTCAATTCAGCCATTTATTTTGGTTGAATTACTCCTCCTATAATGGCCAAATCCGTTGGTCTTTCACCCTTTAATTTGGTGGCTTTACTACCTCCATAATGGTCATTATTTGGCCAATAATGACTGTTATGGAGGCGATCAAATTCCTTCATCACCTATATAAACACCCCTTACACCATTGTTGAGGCACACTTGATATACACGAAAATATACAACAAGAAAATTAGTTCTTCCTATAACTTCCAAGCATCATTTCTTATTCAATATTCTTCACGGTAGCTCTTGAGTTTCCTTTGCTCAATTGTTCCATTGCTGTTTTATCTTGGGAGACGAATTGTCCGGGACGTATAAAGGATACATACGGGGCAATATTGTCTTAAGGACAGAGTGCCACACTCGACTCAGCAAAAATCAAAGCAGTTTCCGGTCTTCTTGTTCAACAAATATTGTAATTTCAGTTTTGTTGTTATATTGTAATTTTCAGTTTTCTAGTTGAATTGTAATTTCAATTCTTACATAAGCAGTTACTTGTAATTTTCGTTTCTTGCAAATCCTTGTAAAACACAACAAAAGGTCATGCACTAATTATTAGTGCTTCATCACACTTTTCCAGCTAGATATATTTAGCAAATGAGTGTGATGTAATTCTGATAAATTGATCTCTAAAAATCAACAATGCTCAATTCGAAGTTGATTAGCTAAACGAATTCATTAATTGCATTCTTTGGGGCTGCATTATTCTCATATATGTGTCCTTAAAAATCATGTGGCTTCTTAATTTCTGATTTAGGCCACGTAATGAGCAAATAATATGAAAGATATAAAAATGGGAGTTACATAGTTTCCCGACAAGTCGATAAAATAAAAAAAATAGAGTATATGATCAAATGCTGACAAGCTAGCCATATATAGTTTAATTTTCAAAGAACGTAACCAAACTAAGATCATCAACTAAAATAAAACAAAACAAAAGCATAACACTGAGACAGTTGGAAGCCTAGGATAAATTAAAACTATTTCAAGGTATGTATCAAATTTGAATAGATTAAGTATTAGTGATAAGGTCCGCTTGGGCAGCTCAATTGGTTTTAAGGGGATATTTGGAATAAGAGACCAAGGATCGAATCCCGTCAGCGGCAGTGTGGGGTTTCTTCTTGAAATAAAGGAGGGCCACTTGTGCGCAGCGTGGTACTGGTCTAACCTTTGAAATCAATTGAGTCACCATGATTTACCTCCTTCACAGACCTGTCGGACCGGGGTGTGGGGGCTCCTGGGGTGGGAGATTCCACCTTTTTGGAATAAGTATTAGTGATAAGCATTGATACGTGGCCCAACCTGCAGGATCTTAAAGTCAATAGCTTGTCCCTAGCTATAACCTAATAATACTGCCGATCTAGCTAGCTAGCTAGCAGCAATAAATTTTAAATTGCAAAAGTTAATGAAGTTAGGGAGGAAAAATGTACAATGACAATGTTGGTGATGACTAGCGAGTGAGATTTTGTTTATGTCATTCTTATTTTGTGAAAACAGTAAGTCACAAAGATTGTCCGAAGATAGATTATATAAACTAATTACAGAGATTATACATCATTAATTTTTACATGTATTAGCAATTTGATTGGATAAAAGATTGTAAACGTTAGCACTAGCTCCACTTTTTGCACTTTCAATTGTTAGAATAAGAAAAAGGGAGATATACTCAACGAGTAGACAAAATATATTTTTAATTAATTAAGATGATCACACACTTTAATAAAAGTCACAACTTAGAATACCAATACCAACAATTTAAACACTCATACTGTTCTAATCAACCGTGATATCTGATCTTAAGGGCCTAATGACAACCTTTGGTTGCTGCCATACGTACATGGTCGATCAGTTGCTCCAATAACCAAAGCAGATACAATATTTAAATTTGATAAATTCAATCTTTAAATATTCTTAAAATTGAACTCATACAATTAAGAAATTATAAGTTCAGATTAATGTTTTTTTGAAGTTTTAATGGTTCTTAACACACACACACACACACACACACACACACACACACACACACACATATATATATATATATATATATATGTTTTATAGCGAAATTATTATTTTCTTTATAAAGAAAACCTGATATTTTTTCATGGTCCAAGTTTGAGTAAATTCTTTTTGATGATGTGTGACGGCTAGATTCGATCTCAGGATCGTACATTTGGCATGCTCTGATACCATGTTAAAGTGTGTGATCATCTCATCTAAAAACTCAAGCTATTAGAAATAACACTCTTAATATTTAGTTATATTCTCAACATCTTCTTAAAACCATAAACATTCCAGCAAATCTTCTACAACCTTGGTTCCATTTCTGATCATTTGCATTCTTCCTCCTATAAATACCTAGTCTATTTCTTTGGTGAAGTGTGAGAAAAAGAGAAATTCTTTCTCTCATATTATGTGTGTTGGGTTCTTTTTACTAAATATTTATTAGATTCTGGCTCATAATTTTATACTAGAAGAGCTTGTTGAATTCTAAGAGATACACACATACTGGGTGAATTATCATTTAAGGACAATGTCTAAATATACGCCTCAAGCTTTCAAGAATACCCTACCACATTCATGATCAAGTATTTTCTATAAAATTTTCAACACAAAATTATTCATCTTTCTTAAATTTAGTGTCAATTCAAACTATGACACTTTAATTAGAATGAAATGAGTATAAAATAAGCCATAATTACAACTTCATGTATCAAAACAATGATTAATTTGGATTTTAGATTATTATTTTTTCGTTTCTTGATGATGTCAAGCCAATTGCTACAGATCAACTGCTCCTCGGCTCCATAAGTTCATTTATGTCCTGTCATGTTTTTGTCTAATGAGCAATCAAATCGTTGGCTTCTGTGATTTGAGTTTTCCTTGTAGGTGGGACGTGGCCAATTTAGGAAAATATACAAAAAAAAGAAAAAAAAAGTAATCTGGTGCAGTAAGTTCCCGCTATGCGCGTGGTATGGAGAAAGACCGGATCACAAGAGTCTAATGTACGCAACCTTACCTTGTATTTCTGTAAGAGACTGTTTTCACGGCTTGAACTCGTGACCTCCTGATTACATGACAATAACTTTATCAGTTACTTCAAGGCTCCCAATCAAATTTAGAAAAATATCATGAACAAAATCCAAGATTAAGAAAAACTGCAATTTGCACAACTTGTAATAATTGGTGCAAGTTATCGAAATAAATAATTATCAAAAATTGTTTTTTTTTCAATTAAACAGGAAGATGTCAGTTAAATACCTTTATGCTAACTGCTAAATATCCAACAAAATACGCCCTGACGACAACAGAATCCATAACTATATATCCGAATTTCATTTTTCTTGTTTAGGTCATCCTTATTTCAAGAGTACTTTAATTTGTTTTGTCTATAATCCCCTTATGTTTTATGTGCTTGTTAAATCAGGAATTTGTAAGTCTAGTCTGTAGCTAGAAGATAGACTATTAATTATTATTATGGTAGAGTACGTGGCAGCTCTCTCCGGTATTATTAATTACGTTGGAAATAAGGCTGCTATTAGTAGATTAAGCAAAAAAAAAAAAACATGTATTCTTTTGTCCATATAGAGAATTAATGAGTGCACATGAAGGAAGTAGACTTTGTCCAGAATATATGTATAAATATTTGATATTTTCAATACTTAATTATTATTGTTAGACAATAAATTATTCAAAAAATTTATAAATTTTAAATTCTAAATCACATTTGTCAGCATTTAAACAAAAGATGGATCCGTCCCCTATACGTGATCAAATCACTTTTATATTTTGTTCTTTTTATAAATTATCACTTGGACTTCTTTTATAGCCATTTTCTTGTCCCTTAGAACGGGGATGCTGGGGGTGCATTCTTTTTTTGGTGTATGGATTACTATGCATATAGTGATTTTACTTTCTAATTTAGGCCACGTATATCATTAGCAAGAGCCAAAGAAGAAAAATGATTGAATTAAATAATAATGTTTCCCAATAAGATGACAAATTTACCAAAAAAGCAGGCTATCTCTGGCGCGGACAAAGCAAGTCATGATTTTTTTCAAACTAAGATCACTTAGCTAACACTAAAAAGTGCAAAATATTGTGACAGTTGGAAGCTTAAGACAAAATGCCTGCTATTTTTCTCTTTAATTATTACCGTGTAAACAAATTTCTTACGTAAATGTGAGGAGTAACGCCGTCTGATAGATTATTGTGAGACGGTCTACCTTGAACCCGCAGATAATGAGAGTCTTGTGACAAGATCGCTATTTTTCTCCAACTATTGCTATTTCAAGATGTTTATCAAATATAAATTAAAATATTACTGATAATTAAGTATTAATGATACGTGCTCCTGATCTCTATAATCTTGAGGGTCTCAAAGTCAATAGCTTATCCCGGATGTGATAATAACCATAATATATACTTAAGTGATGACTAGTAACATACTGCTTATGTCATATCCAGCTTATTCTACTGTGCCAAAAACTAATACTAAGTAACGCTAAACTGAGACATTGCATATGGATTATTACCATTTTTTTGGTTTCCATCGGTTAGATAGACGCATTAGAACAACAACAACAATAACATATTCAGCCTAAAGTCATGTCCTCAGTAAACTGAAGCTTCACCATGTCATATCTAATCACTTCTTCCAATATTTTTTTAGCCTACTTCTATCTCCCTGAAACCACCCAACTAAATTTAACCTCGTTCTGGAAAATCCCACAATATTGGAGGAGGGAAGCGTTTTGTAGCTAACAAAGGCGACTCTCCATATCCATGACTCGAAATCGAGATATTTAGTTAGTGCATTATAATTATTTGAAAGAGATAATATTATAAACTTCTCCGTAATTAGTTATATTGGATAATATCAATATATCAATGTATTATTGCGCTAGCTTATATTAGCAATTTGATTAACTAATACAAGGTCTGACTGAATCTCCAAAATGGAACATCCATAATCTTTTTGTCTTTTCGAAAGTTTGAATATGTATGAAGAAAAAGAGAAACTAATAATAATAATAATAATAATAATAGAAGGAAGAAAAAGTGCTGATTATATATATATATATATATATATATATATATATATATTTAGGACATTCATTAAAATAAGAAAAAGAAAGATGTTGACAGAGTCCTTAATAATAGAGGAGGAAATTCATCAATAGGGGATTGCTTCATATGCTCCCACGTATTGTATATCTATATTTAGATAGGCAACTACTTGAAAGGACAAGTGAACCTAATTTCAACCATGCTTTGAACTTGAAATTACTTCACCAACCCTACGAAAAAGAAAGCACACGCTCTTGTTTTTATGGAGTACGGATATTTCTCTATTTCGTGTTTTATTGCTCTAAAGTAATCACAACATTTAGTTTTTTTCTTTTTTTCATGGGAATGTGATTAGCTACGAGTTACTTTTCTAATTAATTTAACTAAATAAGTTAACTTTTATGTACCGATAGTATAAAAGAAATTTTACAGGTAGAGTTATGAAGGTATTATAAATGTAGAATTTAGCTATGCAATTATTTGCCATGCTGAGTTTAGTTATTTATTTTCAAACCTCCATAACATAATACGTAAATTAAGTCATAACTTATGTGCCTATTTTATTTTTGTGGAATTATAGAATGATAATTAAATATCATATTTAATGTGCTGAATTTTATATAAAGCTACTAAAAAAGTTACCAAATATAAGATTGATTATGCTAATTTTAATACATAAATAACTCTTTTTCTAACCAGACTAAACGACCTGTTTCTGAACAACCATTTCAATCACACACAGGGCACTTTCTTCTTTACGATCATCTACGTACATTATTCAAAGTACGTTCCACCCAAACAAAACTTAATATCAAATATTTCATCGAACAAAATTCTTGTGTTTGCCAGAGATCCTTTTATATAACATTTCGTTACTAACATTCTAAGTTTAGGTAATATTGATGTAGAAAGTCAACCAAACATTCAAAAAATTATATATTTTTCCTTAAACAAATCAAATACAAAGCTCAAAGGTACAAGATCAATTTTAATACAAAACTACGTTAAAATCCCCTTTTCTTCTATACATTTTTTTTCAACACACCAAATTATGCTGGAAAAATTCCCCGTTAGCATAAACCCAGGTGTCAGTCATAATTTGAAGGCCCTCTTCATTGGATAATTGAATGCATGCATATTTTTTGTGTGCCTTCGCCGTAGTATGACGACACCTTGCAACCACCAAAACCCGTCATGCTGACATCATAATGGGCCACTTCGGCATATGGGCTTTGCAGTGTGACAAGGAGCACTTAGAGATGACAATGGATCTTGGACCCGGTCCGGATCTGGTGGATCCAGATTCATTTTATAGGATATGGATCTTCAAAATTTGGATCCGACGGATCCGGATCGGACCCGGATCCGTTTATGACGGATCGGATCTGGATATGGATCTTGTATTTGAGATCAGTATCATGTCCAGATCCGATCTGTGGATCCGATTTTATTAAATATATCCATAACATAGTCCTATAATGTAATTTTATAAGTATTTTCTTAAATTTTTTTCATAATTTATGTATTGGGTAAAGGGTTGAACCAGGATAAGACGCAAGTCACACATCAATGTAATTTGTCTTTGAAGTTTCATTTCTTTTACCTATATGCTCTCTGCTGTTTTTCATATTTTCATTTCTATAAAAAGAAAAAATTATCACTCTTCTTTAAATTTTCCTTTCTTGAATCTGCTAGCGGTAAGCTTTAAGTATTTGTCTCTCATTTGTTTGATCAGCAAAAAAAATTGGGAATTTTTTTGTATATGACTGACATTGTTTTATGTTGTTTAATGAAGTCAATCAGTAGAACTACAAGTGGAGCATCACTAAAGCCTCCAAATTAGCTCAAAGTTGCAACATGTTTGCATCACTAATGAGATCAATCGTCTTTATTTTCTTGTGATGCTAAAACTTTGTTCAGTATTTTGGAAGAATGGTGTCATGTTTGTGTAGGTTGATTGAATGAACTCAATCATTTTTTTCAATCAGATTGCGCTTTATTTTGTCATAAAAGTTTCAACATGTGGGAATATTATTCAAGCCAAAAAAATTTACACATAGATCCAGATCCGATCCGTGGACCCGGTGGATTCAGATTTGGATCTGATTTTTATGGACCCGATGAATCTGGATCCGGATCTGGATCAAAGTATGAAAATGGATCTGAATCTGGATCTAGTAGGATCCGATCCAGATCCAATCCGTTGCCATTCCTAGAGCACTTTAGTAGCGGCTTGATTTTGATGTGTCCTTGTTATTTGGTAGACACACGGCCCGTTCAATTCGTTTCGTTCAACTATATAGGTGGGCTGTTCCGTGTGGCATACTAATACTTGAAAGAAATTAACCGTTCTGCGAACTCAACGCCGTCACATATGTTTCTTGCATGCAATTTTTCTGCTAATTAAATTTTGTACATCACATAATCAACATTATTTATATAAGAATTCATTATTACTCCACAAGAGGCCCTACTTATGGCTTACTTTAAGACAAAACTAAAAAAAGGCAACTTCAAACATTACATTTTTCCTTTTTAAATTAAGCACTAAAATAATTAATAAAATAAAGTATAAATGATAACGAAATAACAACTAAAGTATTTACACATAAATAATAATTTAGTATAAATTTTGAACCAAAAAAATAATACTAATAGATAAACTAAATCAAGTATCATTCTCTAAAACAACATTCCAGTTAAACCGATAAACTAAATACAGATTTAAAATATAAAGTATTAGTATCTGATTGTTAAAATATCAATTCTTCCGGCACATATTTGTTTCTCTTGTTCTTTAACTCAGCAAAATTGAATTCAAGTGCCCATCTTTTGTTAACGTTAAGATGATTTTTAATTCATTATTACTTTTACTTTATCTTTTTACTTATTTTGGCGCTTAGTTATGTTACTCACAAAGTAAAATTTCTCCTAATTCTTTGGTCTAAGTGAAATTCCCCCCTTTTTTGTATTTGATTCTTTCGTAAGACTAAAATTGGAAAAGATTTCCATAACTTCAATTTTATCGACACCAACATGTTATATAATCAAACATTAAAGTGGGGTGATTCTCACATGGACTAGCTAGCTGCATGTAATTAGTTATATGTCCATGCAGTATCATATTTTCTCCTCTCGATCGTTCTTGTTAGCTTCTTGTTCAATTCAAGAATATTCTTATGAAGCTATAAATTATGACCACGGGCATACAAGTGCGTGACCACTGCCTAAAGCAGCATAATAAGATGTGTCAAAACTATAATTTTTACTCAGAGAATTCACATGATCAAGAATTATTCTTCAAAAAGAAGTTAAAAGATTCAACATATAGTGTATAATCATGAAATTTAGGACGAAGGGAATCATTGACACCTATTGCACAAGACTGGCTCTGCCATTTTTCATAGAGTTTTGTTTTTTGTAGTCTATATTCTATTCTATTTATTTTTCTTAACGTAAGATAGAATAATTTTTCTTAGGGATTCCTTTCATTATTCACAATATATATATATAGTTGTACAAATGTTGATTCCTAATACAGTACGAATCCTAACTTACCTTACAAAGGTTGATTCCTAATACAATTAGAATCCTAAGTTACCCTAAATATACATCTATCATAATTACAAAATATACAAAGAATATTCGCTAATACTCCCCCTCAGACGGAGCGGGAGGAGGCCGAACTCTAAGGTTGGATCGAAGTCGGTGAAGAGCTGTCGCGGTAGTCCCTTTGTGAAGATGTTTGCATACTGATAAGAGGAAGGCACGTGTAATATTTTGACCTGACCACGGGCAACCTTCTCTCGCACAAAGAGGATATCCATCTTAATATGCTTAGTCCGCTGATGTTGGACCGGATTATGAGACATATAGATGGCAGATATGTTGTCACAATAGACTATAGAAGCCTTGCGGAGTGGACACTGGAGCTCCAAAAGAAGATTTCGGAGCCAACAGATCTCAGCAACTACATTAGCAACACCGCTATATTATGCTTCAGCACTCGAACGGGATAGTGTGGCCTGCCGCTTGGCGGACCATGAGATAAGATTATCCCCAAGAAATACACAGTACCATGAGGTGGAGCGACGTGTGTCGGGGCATCCTGCCCAATATGCATCCGTGTAGGCAAGTAGCTTGGTTGGGGCAGATGGGTATAGGTGTAATCCAAAGTCTAGTGTGCCCTTAACGTTTCTGATAATATGTTTGAGGGCGGCAAAATGGGACTCTCGGGGATCGTGCATGAACAGACACACCTGCTGAACGACATATGTAATATCAGGCCTAGTGAATGTAAGATACTGAAGAGCATCTGCTAGACTCCGATATAGAGTGGGATCAGAAACTGGTGCACCGTCATTGACACTAAGCTTGGATTTTGAGTCCACCGGAGTTGGCATAATTTTATAATTTGCCGTCTTGGCCCTGTACATTATCTCTTCTGCATACTTACGCTGACACAGGAACATAGTGGCTGCAGATCTGGTCACTGATATACCCAAAAAATAACTTAGTTTGTCCAAGTCAGTCATAACAAATTCAGTTTTGAGTAGAGCAATGATTTCATTCTTCAAACCGTCAGATGAGGCAGTAAGAACAATGTCATCGACATATAATAGCAAATATGTAGTGCTGCTACCTCGGTGAAAAGTGAAGAGAAGTTATCACACCTGCTACATACAAAACCAATCTGCAGAAGATAGAATAATTTCCCTTAGGGATTCATTTCTTTATTCACAATATATATAGTTGTACAAAGGTTGATTTCTAATACAGTACGAATCCTAACTTACCTTACAAAGGTTGATTCCTAATACAATTAGAATTATAAGTTACCTTAAATATATATCTATAATAATTACAAAATATACGGAGAATATTCGAAGAATATTCGCTAATACTTAATACATTTAAACCGTTCTTTATCGTTCAATCGTGTTGAGTTTGACTCTGCTTCTGAATCGTGTTGAGTTTGACTCTGTTTCTGCCAACTGTTCGGTTGACAATCCTATTAACAATTTCGTTGTCAACAGTTATGTTTCTAGTTCTGCTGATACTGTTCAAGGAAATGTTGTTGTCTCTGCCGCTGCTCAAGGAAATGTTGTTGTCCATGCTCCTAACAATTTCCAAAGAAAACGCCCAGCTAAGGTTCTGGATAACAATTACAACAAGAGAATGAGACTAAAGATGTTGTTCTATCTTATTGCGTTGAGCCTATCACGATCTAAGACATAAGATCCTCCTTCTAGTGGGGATGCAATGAACACTCAGTCTAACACAACGACTGAAGTGGGCCAAAATACCCAGGTCACAGATGACCTGAAGGCCAAGAACAAATGCAAGATAGAGACTAACGTTGTACACGCCGAGGTTAATCCTCCGGGACTTGATAACAAGATTGTGGATTTCTCAGCAGTGGTGCTGGAGGCAAATCTGGTGCAGAACCTAAGGCAACAGTGGATAGACACGGGTGCAACCCATCACATCTGCTCTGACAAGAATGCATTCTCCTCTTACGCCTCAGTCACGGGCAAGAAATTGTTCATGGGCAACGGCGCCACCTCTGAAGTGCAAGGGGTTGGAAAAGTTGTCCTCAAAATGACTTCAGGAAAAGAGCTTACTCATAAGGAAGTGATGCACGTCCCTGACATCCGTAAGAACTTGGTTTTAGGGACATTAGACTAGTTTTTGAGTCCAATAAATTTGTAATAACTAAGAATGGTATATTTATAGGAAGAGGCTTCGCGTGTGATGACCTCTTCAAAATGAATGACATGTATGTAATCCGTTCATCTAATGAAACAAAACCTTCTACCTACTTGCTTGAGTCTTCTAATCTATGGCATCACAAATTAGGACACGTTAACTACAAATTCATTCAAAAGTTAGTAAAGTTGGAATTGTTGTCTTCCTTCAACATAAAACCTCAACATAAATGTGAGGTGTGCGTAGAGGCAGAATTAACCAAGTCGTCTTTCCATTCAGTCAAAAGAAACACCACTTCTCCAGAACTTATTCACATAGACATATGTGATTTAAAGTTTGTGCAAACTAGAGGGGGAACAAGTACTTTGTGACTTTCATTGATGATAATACAAGATATTATTATGTTTACTTGTTGAAAAGTAAAGATGAAGCATTTAAACGTTATAAAGCATGAGTTGAAAATCAACTAAACCTACGAATTAAGGCAATTCGTAGTGATAGAGGGAGAGAATACGTAGCACCGTTTGAAGAATAATGTGCTCAATTCGGCATTGTTCATCAAATGACCACTCATTACTCGCCCTAGTCTAACGGTGTTGTCGAACACAAAAATCGTACGTTAAAGAAAATGATGAATGCTTCACTTATCAATTTCGGTTTAGCCCAAAACATGTGGGGCGAAGCGATTCTTACCGCCAATACAATTCTCAATAGAGTTCCGCATAAGGCTAATGATAAAACTCCATATGAATCATGGAAAGGAAAGAAACCCACTTATAAATATTTGTTTTTCTTTTATCGGATTTTCTACACTTTGTATATATTTTCGAACCCAAAAAAGAACCCTTTAAGATATAAAAAAACAAGGGAGATTTTATAGATGGACCCCCCCCCCCCCCAACGTCCACCCACATACCCTTTTTCAAAACGATTTTGAATTTCGAAATAAAGGGCAAAGTTTTGACGATTTGGAAGCGAATTTTAGGGCGGATTTAGGGGGATAAGGGTATAGGTGAAATGACGGGGAAGGTTGGTGGTGTCAGGTGGTGGTAATGGGTGAGGTGACCGACGATTTTGGTGGGTTTTGGGGGTGTGGGGTCGCGGCGGCTTGAGAAAGAAATGAGAGGCTTAGGGTTTTGTTTGGTCGGTATTTGAATCGGTTGATTGGAATTGCGGGATGGATAGATGTTACAGATGATGAATCAATTTCTAGGGGATGAAAAGGTGGGTTGGTCGAGTAGGCCTCTATTTTTGTGAAGTGGAGTTTGTTTGAAGGTTAGGGATAAAAATGAGTATTGGGTGAAATGGGTTTGAGTTAAAATAAATAAAATATAGTTTATTATTAAAAATATGTTTTGCAAAAAATATAAATTATAAAGATAACGATGTGATAATAATAAAATATAATATTCGCGAAATGCTTAATGCTTGATTAAAAAATAGAAATGCGATGCCATTTTGCGAAAATAAAATAACATAGAATATTAGGGTAAAAACTATGATTATGATTTAAAATGTAAACGATAGTAAAAAATGCGAATAATGATAATGAGACTAAACGATGATATTGAAAGGCCTCATTATATATATATATATATATATATATATATATATATAATATTAAATATTTGTGGTGTCAAAATATTTAAAATTGTAAATAAATATCGAAAAAGAAGGGACAAAATTGGGTGTCAACAATCAAAAGGTTTCTCCATAAATGAATGTGATAAATGTATCTTTATCAAATGGAACTCTGACTTATTTGTCATGATATGCCTTTACGTAGATGACATGCTCATCACCGGAAGTAGTCTTAACTTGGTCCTGGAAACCAAGAATATGTTGAGACAATGTTTTGATGTATTTGACAGTCCTCATCTGAAGTCACCAATAGATATGAATCATAGAATTGATAAAAATCATGGCGCACTCGTATCTCATGAGCGATATGCACATGTCATTGGCAGCTTAATGTACATTACAAACTGCACCCGACCCGACATCGCTTATCCAGTCAATATGTTGGCTAGATTCACTCGTAATCCTGCAAATGATCAATGAAAGGCGTTAAATCGGATACTACGATATCTGAAATATTCGCTGACTTACGGATTACACTATTCAAGGTATCCAACCGTACTGGAAGGATACAGTGATACAAACTGGATATCGGACATAAAAAACATCAAATCCACCAGTGGGTATGCTTTTACAATTGGTGGTGGGCTGTGTCTTGGAAATCCTCTAAGGAAACATGCATCGCCCGATCCACGATGGAATCGAAGTTTATCGTTTTGGACAAAGCATGAGAAGAAGCATAGTGGCTTCACGACTTCTTAGAGGATGTCCCTTGTTAGTTGTTGGGATAAACTCATACCTTTGGTGATGATTCACTATAATAGCCAATTGGCTTTAGGAAGGGCACAGAGCAATATGTACAACGGCAAGTCTAGACACATTCGTCGAAGGCATAAGATCGTTAGGCAGTTGATCACTACGGGTGTCATTTCCATTAATTATGTCAAATCAAATGATAACTTAGCGGATCCATTAACTAAAGGCCTACCCAAAGATCAAATGTTCTGCCTGTCTAGGAGAATGAGCTTAAAACCCAAACAATAAGAATCACTATGGTGGTAACCCAACCTTACTGACTAGAGATCCCAGGAATTTGGTTCAATGAGAAAACTACACTATAGAGGTTCAGTTTAGCGCTTCATTTGACGTAAGAGCACTTCAGATTATCATTCTTTAAAGAATGATAACTCCAAAGCTGTTCCCGCGATATACATTAAGTGCTACCTGCATAATGGATAAAGCATAAGTAAACTTTTAATGATTCCTAACACTTGCGAGCGGGGTAGAGAAATATACCATATATGAGATCACCTATTTAAGTGCGAAGACATGCCGCTTCAAATGTACGCACTTAAGAATTCAAGCATTGTCCATGGCCACAACGGACAAAACAATAAAAAGAAAATGAATAAAGAGAGTTATTGTGTTGATATCATTGTCTTGGTTTACACTAAACACTGATGGTTCAAGACATGCGTTCACCGTGTAGTAAGTAATTCTGATGGTAATCGACCAAGGAAGGTTCAAAGCAGAAAACTATCTTTCCTGATGCAATATCTTTCCGCTGAAAGATTGCTGAACTTTAGCACCCAGTGTGCACCAATTCTCTTTCAAGAGGGGATTGTTGAAAATTTACTCAATGTGGATTGAGTTTATCCCGTCTTTAATGACTTAAATATGTGGGGCCCACATGTAGGAAACATCATTTCTTCACACATGCGTAATCTACTAAGTAGGTAGATGATGTTCGTGTCAAGTATCGTCAAATTTCGTTAAGAAATGAAAGAGATATTGGTATACAAAGTAAGGTGTTTGAGACATAAAAAGATAGAGGGTCTTTGGCAAAAAATGACAAATCTCCCTCATTGGTAAAAGATGGAGAGTTTATGCAATATATAAACTCTAAGTTTACGTAAGGGTTTGGGACCCCAAGAGGTAACCCATGTGTTAAGAAGAGGGAGAACCTAGGTGAGCTTGGGTTCGGGGCTAAGCCCCACACGCGCGCCGCCGCCCACCAGTCCGGTTCGGGCTCGTGTCATGGGTTGTTGGGTTGTTGCTTTCTTCCGAAACTTTCTTTTTGATCCCGAAAATGTTAACTATTTATATTTTGGTCCATGAAGTTCGGAACATTACAACGGTTCCAAAGGACTCCAACAGATGTGATTGTTCGAGAGAACATAGCGTTATAGACACCAACAGTCATGACTGTTTTCCTCCCTTTATACTCTTATAAATTGAACGTTCATGTTCAATTCGAAAGAGAGACATAACACACAACACGATTTTCTTATGATCGAAACAGAGAAAACACAATTACTCAAGTGTTTTCTTTTATGTTCTGTTATCGTCCAGAACATACAAAACAGAAAACGAAAATACAGAAACGGAAAGCACAAAACACTTTGATGTTTCTTTTTTCAAGCAATCTGTTCGTATTCATTTTCTTAGCTGAAATCAACTGTATTTGCTTTGTACAGTTGATTAGTTGTTGTTTTATTTTGGGAGACTATTGCCCAGTACCGTAAAAACATTTATATGGGTCAATTTTATCTTAAAGACACAGAATCATCTCTCGACTCAACGTTTCTTTTATTTAACCTTTCGAATACACCTTACCCCGATTTTTACCTACAAATCGTCCATACCAAACAAGTACGTTTTCCGTTCGTCAGTTTTACGAAATGTATTATCAAGCAATGATACGCGTAGTATTCAAAGTAACAAACAAAAAGAGATAACAATCAAGATTAACGGTGTAGCATTGCTTCAATTGTTACTGTAGCATTGAGAATGCACACGTTTTGCTTAATAAACGTTTCATGCGTCTTACTGTTGTCTTTAGCAGCCCTGCAACTATTTTAACCACGATATCGACATTGGTAAAGAGGCACGCGAATTCTTAATTTTATATATGACACAATTTCGGCCATGTGAGACATTATATTTGACATGATTCTATCTCCATACAGCTTTCAAAAATGTCAAAATTGATATCAAGCTATCCAAATTCTGAACTTTGAATTATATATTTGACGCTTTCTCATTGAACTAACTTTTCAGCGATTGCTTTAATTTCTTTGACCATTATCAATACTCTTTCCGGTCCGTTTAATTTATACTATGATACTATATATTACTTTTTGGTGAGTCATTGTCCCCTTAATCGCAATATTTCCATATACTTTAAAATATGATAATCATAAAAGATAACAATTTATAGTACATTCATATAATTTCTAATTGTTTAAATTTTACTTTTTAAAAGAAAAGAAATCCATGACTGAATTGAGATTGAATTTAGTGGTTTAGCTAATATTGAAAAACAACAACGAGGAAGAAACAAGCAAAAACAACAATTAACTATGGCTCTTGGCTCAGACAACGTCCTAGGCGTAGGGGAGATCGGAGCAATAGAAAACCCATCATTATCTTTTTTTGAAATAAAGAGTGTTACATATATATCAAAATAACATTATGAACGATACATCACTCGTATAAACTGGACGGAAATATATAGTACTTTTTGGACAAATAGTACTAACTAATTAGGCAAATTAAACAACTACGTATTAATATCATCTTGCTAGATTATTATGAGTACTAAACAAAACATATAACCAGATATTAGCCCACAATTCTTCTGACTATCTCAAAGTCAAATACCCGTATTCCCATTCCTAAGAAGGAAAAAACATGCCGAAAATAATTTTGGTCATTTCGACTAAATTCAACGTTTAAACCCTATCCTCCACGTTGCCCTTCTAGAATTTAACGTTTCCTTAACAAGCACACAACATTCGTGCAACACAAAACCATCAAACAGAGAAAAAAAAACTGATCGTAAATTCTTTAAGGACCGTTTGGCTACAGGAATTAAGGGTTATTACTATGTAAAATCTGATATTAAATTTATCTTGTATATAATTGCGAGTATTAATTAAAATCAAGATTAAAGGTATACTAAAATCATGAATTTATCTATCATGTATAAAATGGGGATTGTCTATCCTTGTTATTATTCTGATTATAATTTCATGAATATAATCCCGAGATAATCTTGTTTTCAGCCAATTTATTATGTACAAATTTATAATGTACATTGACAATGTAATACATTTTTATATCATTGTAAAAATTAATTTATGTCAATTAGTTATTTACCATTTATTAAAGTTTATCAATATTTATATATAAAGTTATTCGTGATTATTTTAAACGATATGATTATGTAAATATTTTTTTATGTTGTGCATAAAATTTTAATTTTAAGGGTCGTTTGGTAGCTGGTTTGAAGGTGAGTTATGCAAATATTAAATCCTGTCTAAGTAATATATATCATGTTTTGTAATTGGTTAGGAGATAAGTTATTCATGTATAAAATTAATAATGTGTTTAATTTGTAATTTAGAAACTTGCATAATTAATACATGTATAAATTATGAAAAACCCTATGTATTATTTTATGCAAGACAAAATATGAATAATTAATACATAAATAATTAAATTTTACATAATTAATATTTATATATAAGATAATTTATGTAGTAAAAACTAAAATTGTTGTGTTTAATTCGTCATAACTCTTATCAGCTATTTAAACATGTAGTAAAAACTAAAAAGTATCTTTTCCCTTCTTCTTAAGCCTCACGCCATCGCCTTCCCCTTTCATTATCTCCATATACAATCTTCTCGACCTTCCATTATTCTCTCTCACTATTCACCAAGCTACACATTTACTCCACCTTAATTATAAACCAAACACATATTCATTCCATAAATTTTCAACTATTCTTTTCAACTCTACAATCATCTTCATTTTCCCTTTCTTCCTTAATTTTTCTTTGTTCTAAAATTGCAAGAAAAAAGAACAGTATGGGAGAAATCTTACTAGAGAAAGAAAGCTTTCGGAGAACAAAATTCGGAACCCTTTTATACTCCCATCCAATAAGTGACCACGAAGATAGCAATAACAATTCAGCTCGCAGTAGCAATGCTTCTTCAGCCCCAAGTCCACCTAGAACGTCGTCGTTTTACAACACAACTACTACTACTAACGATTCCCCTAATTTTTTTATGTCTCCATGGAACCAATCCGCTTCGCCTTATGTTAAATCCCCATGGATTCACCAGACACTACTGGATTACTCCGAAGAATCAGAAGCCATCAATTGCAAAAATGGCCTAATTGGTTCGCTTGTCCGAGAAGAAGGCCACATTTATTCATTAGCTTCATCTGGTGATTTGCTATATACAGGTTCAGATAGCAAAAATATTAGAGTATGGAAAAATTTGAAGGAATATTCCGGGTTTAAATCGCATAGCGGATTAGTAAAAGCCATTGTTGTTCACGGAGATAAAATATTCACCGGCCACCAAGATGGTAAAATTCGGGTATGGAAATTTTTGGGTAAAAATAGGAAAGCCTATAAGCGGGTTGGCTGTTTACCTACCGTTAGAGATTATATAAAGAGTTCTATTAATCCCAAAGCGTATGTTGAAGTAAGACGAAATAGGAATGTTCCTTGGATTAAGCATTTCGATGCTGTTTCGTGTATGAGCTTCGATAAAGAGAGAGGGTTGCTTTATTCTGGATCTTGGGATAAAACACTGAAAGTTTGGAGACTATCGGATTCGAAATGTTTAGAATCTATTAATGTTCATCAAGATGCAATAAATTCAGTAGTTGTTGGGTTTGATGGGTTGGTTTTTACGGGCTCAGCAGACGGAACTGTTAAAGCTTGGAGAAGAGAATTAGTCGGTAATAATGCAAAGCATGTTTTAGTGGAAACACTGCTAAAACAGGACTATGCTGTGACTTCATTGGCCGTAAATGCCACAGCAACTACGGTAAGAGCACATTTTTAATTACTTCAATATATTATGTCTCAATATTTATTTCAAATTGTTAAAAGTAACGATACATTTCTAATTACATTTATATTATGTCTCAACAGGTATATGCGGGATCTTCTGATGGCTTAGTTAATTTCTGGGAGCGGCAGAAACACTTTTTGGATTACGGAGGTGCGTTGAGGGGTCATAAATTAGCGGTCTTGTGCGTTGCGGTTGCTGGTAACCTGGTGATGAGTGGATCGGCTGACAAGTCCATATGCGTGTGGAGAAGGGAAGAAGGCGGTATCCACGGTTGCTTAACGGTGTTGACAGGGCACAACGGCCCCGTTAAGTGCTTGACCGTCGAAGATAACGACAGCGAAGATGAAGCTGTGGCGGAGAAGAAAAGTGACCAATATTGGAGAGTGTACAGTGGGAGTTTAGATAATTCAGTGAAGGTCTGGAGACTATCGGATGTGTTCGAGCCAGAAGCAGATCCAATATTTTAATTTAATGAGTTCAGTTGTGAAGAATGAAGATGATGTGGATAGAGTGGTGTGAACGCTGCCGGAGGTTGAGAAGCGGTTGTGAATTGCCGTGTGGAGTTCCATATTAGGAGTTGGACGTGACACATTAAAGACAGTAGAATATAACAGACACCATGTGAAACGTTCACAAAATTATGAAGAGAAATTTGGCTTTTTTGTGCCGTTAAAAACCGGTTAGAGGACGGTTCTTTTCGTGGGGGACCAGTGAGCTGAACCTTCATAACGAAGGTTAATATAGAAACAGTGACGAACTAACATTACTCAATATACATTCATTGTTTTCTTTTTTCTCCTTTCCCACATTTGGTTGTAAGTTTGGTTAATGATTCATGTTTGTAGATTCTAAAGTAACAAAGTGTATGAAAATGGAACACCGTCTTTGAATCCCTTTTTAGATTTTCTATTAGCAAGTGTACTCTCTATTATATTTATCATATTTAGTGCTATGTAATTATGGTATAACTACAATTCATGTTGTATAATGATTTCATATTGTACACCTATATATATTTTATATTAATTAGAAAGACTATCCAACGGAGATTAATATAATTTTAAATGATATCAGGAGCCTAAAACTCAAAACTTAATTCTTTCTTCCAAACAATTGCAGTCGCCGCCGTCGGAATTTGTTTCCGTCGACCGTCTCCTTTTTCTTCCTCTCTTTCACGGCTCCTTTTTCCTGTCTATGGCTACCATGTCTGCTCCCACCACTCCTAAAGCTTCCGCATCTTCTACTGTTGTCTTTGACGACCACCCTCTCTCCTCAAATCCATCATTCCATCCGGCGTTTACCGTCATAAATATCAAGAATTTCGTCCCTATAATTCTTGATCAGGAGGAGGGTCAATATTCTTCATGGGTTGAACTGTTTTATATTCATTCTTGCGCGTACAACGTGCTTGACCACATTGATAAGTCCGTTCATCGCCCTCTTAACATCCACGACACAACATGGCGTCGTCTTGACGCTATTGTCAAACAATGAATTTATGGTACTATCTCAAAAGATCTACTTCATACGATTATGAAGTTTGGTGCCTCGGCACGTGAACTATGAGTCCGTTTGGAGGAGATCTTTCAGGATAACAAACATACACGTGTCGTGTATTTGGAAGAACTTCAACAACACACGTCTAGAAAACTTCACCAACATGTCCGAGTATTACAAACAATTAAAAATTGTTGCAGACCAATTATTTAACGTGGGGACACCAGTTTCTGACACAAAAATGGTTCTCGAACTTGTTGCAGGATTATCAAAAGGTGAATATAGCAACAATGATCCAACAAGTCGACCCTCTTTCCAGTTTCAACAAGGCTCGTCGCAATTGTTGTTGGAAGAAACACGACGTGCAAAATAAGACGAACACAACCAAAAAGCGCTAGCGGTTGAAGTTCTCGCCAATTCCATCGCCCCCTCTGCCGGCCAACCATCGTCGGACGGCCACCAGCAGCGGGGTGGCCGCGGTGGTGGCAGAGGTGAAAAGGGGTGTGGCAGTGGCAAAGGGTGGCGGGGACAAGGGTGTGGTGGAAAGGCCAGCCCCCAGCAGCCAGAGCTTCCAGTGAATTAAGACGGCCAGGGCAGTTGCCCAACACTGGACCCTGGGCCTCGGTCCAACCTTACTTCACTCAACAACATGTGGGCCAACAACCCTTTCAGTTTCAGCAGCAACCAAGCCTGCTTGGCCAGTTCCTATGCCCCGACAGATGATCCCCCAAGCCCATTATGTCTAGGCCCAGCCGGCGTCCTCATACAGTGGCATGGCCCATCCAAATTGGGTCAGGCCTTCACCAACATGACTATGCAATAGCCCGATGATAATTGGTACATGGACACGGGGGCTACATCTCATCTCACCCGAACGGCAGGTAATATTTCCAAACTGTTTCAATTAAAGTATCCTCAATATATTACTGTGAATAGTGGACATCGCATTCCGATTCAAGGGTATAGTACCACCTACTCCCAACCACCTCACCCACCCTTCTCCCTAAATAACGTCTTGTATGCTCCCAACATTATTAAAAACCTAATATTTGTCCAGAAATTTACTCGTAACAATTCTGTCTCTGTTGACTTTGACCCTTTTGATTTTATTGTTAAGGATCTTCGTAAGGGGACACCTCTCACGAGATGCAATAGCACGTAGGATCTATATCATTTTCCATCCACCTCCGCTGCCAGCTCATGCTCTCCTATCTCTAGTTGTTATCTCTCCGTCAACTTAGCATAATAGGCCTGGACACTCAGGCGCTCCTGTTTTTAATTTTGTTAGAAGCAATAATTTTATTCATTGTAATGGGAAACTTGTCCAAAATTGTGTGTCTTGTCAATTAGGCAAACATGTCCGTCTTCCGTTTAAGTCGTCTCTCAGTATTACATTTGCTCATTTTGATATTATTCATGTTGATTTATGGACATCTCCCCTTACTAGCTCTCTTGGTCATAAATATTATCTCGTCTTATTAGATGATTACTCTCACTCTATTTGAATTTATCCACTAAAGTTCAAATCAGAGGTTTTTGCAAAATTTCTTGAATTTCGTATTTATGTCAAAACACAATTTGGAAAAGCCATCAAATCCTTTTTAATGTGATAATGGTCGTGAATTTAATAATTTCATGTTTCACAAATTTTGCAAAAATAATGGCATGGTTTTTCGATTTTCGTGTCTCCACACCTCTCCTTGGAATGGAAAAGCAGAACGAATCATCCGCACAAAAAAAACATGGTCAGTACTTTCCTTTTTCATGCATCTCTTCCTCCTTCTTTTTGGGTTTATGCGGTCAAAATGATAGAATATGTCCTTAATATTTTACCCACTAACACCCTACACAATATGACCCCAACCAAAATTTTATACCGTCAGATCTCCTCCTATGACCACCTACGAATTTTCGGTTGCCTTTGCTATCCCAATCTTGCCTCCACCACTCCTCATAAATTAGCACCACGAACCACTCTGTGTGTTTTCGTAGGGTTTCCGCCTAATCATATGGGCTATTTGTGTTATGACCTATTCACCCGTCAAATTCACGTCTCATGTCACGTCACATTTGACGAAACCATATTCCCTTTTTTGAACATCCAAAAATATCAAAAAACAGACTACACCTTTCTTGACGAGTCCGACATATCCCCCTTCGGCCATAGTTAGTTGCGTCAGCCAACCACCGCAAGTCCGCCACTACCACCTACCGTTGTCACCTACGACAACGTCATTGCATCACCGCCACCATCTCTGCCTCAGTCTCACTCGTCGTCGACTGGCACCACCTCTGGCAGCCGACACTCCGTCAATGTTCACACTTCTAATCACCGGAACCCCCATTACCAAATCGTTGTGTCTCCGCCACCAGACCACTCCATGGCCGACCCTCTAATGCAACACCCTTCCCCTGACTTATCTCCAGTCACCGGTAATGCGAACCCACCAACACCCCAGTTCGGCCCCAACCCACCACCGTCGCCATATCCAACAATACCTACCCAGTGCCCCATCAATTTACCCACTTAGACACCACCTGAAACCCCGATAGACACCACCACAACTACCAGTCGTCCCCAACCAACCACTGACTTCACATCCCATAGATCTGCCCAGATCATCATCACCACCACAACCACTGTCATGCCCAGAAATCACACACCCGACACCCCACCCCGTCGCCAACATCGGTTCCCATTCCCCACCCATTCCGTCGGTCAGTTCCCTGAAACAGCAACTCCCACAAATTACCAAAATTACCCCTACCCCCACCCACCATATGGAACCCCGTGCTCAACACAGGATTTTCAAACCCAAAGTCCAATTTAACTTGTCAACCCAAACCATTTCACCAATTCTCAAAAATCCAAAATTAGTCAAACTAGACCCGAATTGAAATGTGGCCATGTATGAGCAATTTAATGTTTTAACAAAATAGCACACTTGGGATTTGGTTTCTAGACCGGAGGAGGTGAATGTGATCCGACGCATGTGGCTTTTTTGTCACAAATAAAGAGACAATAGTGATCTGGAGAGGTATAAGGCGAGATTTGTGGCTAATGACACTAATCAATAGGAGGGTATTGATTGTGGTGAGACTTTCAACAGGTATGCTTATTCATGCATGCCCCGAGGGAGCCTCATTTTACTTCCCTTAAACGCATCATTCGATACGTTAAGGGAACGATTGATTATGGATTACATCTCTACCCCTAAGCACCGACCAGGTTGTTGTCATATACGGATGCTGATTGGGCAGGCTGTCCGGACACGCGACGATCCACCTCAGGCTATTGTGTGTTCTTGGAGGATAATCTCATTTCTTGGTCTGCCAAGAGACAAGCCATATTATCCCGTTCAAATACAGAAACAGAGTACAGAGGTGTTGCTAATGTTGTTGCTGAGATCTGTTGGCTCTGAAACCTTCTGTTGGAGCTTCAGTGTTTGTTGCGTAAGGCGTGTTTGGTTTATTGTGATAACATATCCGCCATCTATCTATATCATAATTCGGTTCAGCATCAGCGAACCAAGCATATTGAGTTATACATCCACTTTGTTCGTGAGAAGGTTGCTCTCGGTCATGTCAATATATTACATGTGCCTTCCTCTTATCAGTATGCAGATATATTCACAAAAGGTCTGCCTAGACGGCTCTTCCTGCTCTTCCTTGACTTCAGACGTCCGACCTCCTCTTGCTCAGACTGAGGAGGTGTATTAGCACGTGTATTCTGTACTATATTTACCATATTTTGTGTTATGTAATTATGATAGAATTAGGATCCATGTTGTATAAGGATTCCATATTGTACACCTATATATATATTTTGTATTAATGAGAAAGATTTTCTAAGGGAGATTAATACAATTCTACATTTTCCTTTCATTTGTGAAAAAGTTGTGTACTTTTTTTATATTGAACAAGTTTTTACTTCGTGCACATAACTATTTTTTGATTTTTCATTTGGTGTTTGGTGTTTTCTTTGGGTGATAGCATGCTATCTACTAAAGACAACTTCAATTTATTCAGGGTTCAAATCCGATTTAGAATATTACCACCACACCACAAGGTTTGATGGTTTATTTTTTGGTACTTGCATATAGTAACTATTGAACTAGCTTAAATGTGTGTTAATTTATAGGAAAAGCAAAGCCAATAAAGGTGTGGTTAATGAAAGATAACAGACAAACAAATTCTTAAAGCAAAGACTAGAGCTGAATTCAGCTTTTCATGTAAAAATATAAGTAAGCTTAAGTAATAGTAATTGTCTCTGTTTCCTTAGGAATTCTCTAATTGCACACATTTCATTGAGCATTTTGGTTGTCTGTTAATTGTAATGGGTTTAATTTCTATGCCCCTTAAGGCATAATCTCTATACAAATTTGACCGAATAAGCATAATTTCTATGAATTATTGCCTTGTGATTTTTTTCTCTTTTTGACTTTGTTGGGATTCGAACCCACAACCTCAAAGGTATTTTCGGAAGCATAACTACATAGAAACAAATAGCCCTTAAGGCACAATTTATACATAACTTTGTCCGAATAGGCATATTTTCTAATGAAATCTTTGTCTTGCGATTTTTTTTGACCCTATTGAGATTCGAACCCACAACCTCAAGAATATTTTCGATCATTTTTTAGAAGGAGGGCAAAAATTAAAGACCACTAATTTGAGGGGGGAAATTAGAGACCATCTTAAAATAAGGCAATTGTGCGAATTATCCTTAAAATTTGTACTATCATCCCTATTTTAGGGTGGTCTTTAATTTTTGTCCCTCAAATTAGTGATATTTAGTTTTTTCCCTTCGCTAAAAAAATGATAAAAAATATCTTTGAGGTTGTGGGTTTGAATCTCAACAGAATTAAAAGAAAAAAATTTGCGCATATTCGGCCAAAGTTGTATAGAAATTATGCCTTTAGGGGAATCGTTTCTATGTAATTATGCCTCAGAAAATACCTCTGAGATTGTAGGTTCGAACCCCAGTAGAGTCAAAAAGAAAAAAAATCGCAAGGTAAGATTTCATAGAAATTATGTCTATTTGACCAAAGTTGTATAGAGATTATGTCTTAAGGGGCATAGTTTCTATGTAACTATGCATGAGACAAAATTATTAAGATTATGCCTTGTCCGACTAGTTACATAGAAACTATGCCCATATAACTTTGACCGAATAGGCATAATTTTTATAAAAAATTTGCCTTGCGATTTTTTTAAATTTTTTTGCCTCTGCTGGAATTCGAATCCAGAATCTCTGATTTAGTAGACTCGCGAATAAATGATACTTTGACCTACAGATTTTCGTTAAACAAAAAGTAAGGATAAAAATTAAAGACACCGAATTGAGGAACAAAAATTAAAGACCAGCCCGTATGAAGGAATTCCACGGAATTTTTTGAAGTGCAAATAACCCAAGTTCGACTGTGGTTTGAGTCGTCTCTCTAAAGTGCTTTAGGCCCAACTCCTTTTGAAATCACTAAATATTTAAGCCCATTGGTTGGGCTAGAATTAAGAAGAAACTCTGTTAGGCTTTGCACTCTATTGCCTTTTCTTTTTCTTGGGCTGTTTGGTTTACACATTTTGTTTTAAGAGTATAGCACAATAACAACGTAGTTGGTGTAAATTATTCTTGTAAGTTGTGACTTTCGTCGGACATTATTTGCATCATGCACAAACTTGGACGCTATATATTCTTGTGATCAGTGCACATAGGTCCAATGTTTATAACTATTATTCTTCATGCTTTGTTCACTAAAAATAGTAATAGAAAAAGAAGATTATTACCGGCATAAAAATATTAGTCCATTCAAACGAAACCAGTATTTCTACATCCGACTTATTTATTTGACTTTATTTACTGGACACCATGTTTAAGATTTTTTTAATAAGAAATATGTATTCTAAAATAAATTATGATATTTATTTGATTATAAATTATATCATTAGATAAAATTTACATATTTTAAATTAAAAAAGTGATGTGTCATTCATTTCAGTAAATTGAGAGATAAGTAGTATTTCATAGTCTAACAGGTTAAGAGATTTGGTGGAATTAACTTTGATTTTTTTGTTCTAATTTTATTGAATGACCTCGAAGGAACTTGTAATTAACTCAAGCAAAATAAAGAAAAAGAAACAAAGACTTGGTTCCTAATTAACCGCTGGGTCAACCACGTGATTGCTGCTTTGATCAACATTCAAACAACGAAATATTAACAACTGGATTAATTAAAAACCCGTTTTGATTAATCTAGGATTACTCAGATTCCAAACTTCAAATCTTGTTCACATGCACATGATGGCTTAAGCGCCAAAATTTCAAGTCAATCGTCACAAATACCGCTCCAAAAGTTTCCATATTTTGGACCAATTCAAAGTCCAAAAGGATTAAAGGAGGTAACCATCAGTCATAGTGATATTCTTTTAGTAAAATTCTAATTTTTTTTTCTTGGAAATACTTACTAAAAGCGTTTGAAGAAATTGATAGAGTTGCTGGGGTCACGGGTTCAAGCGTGCTGTGTATATTCCGGCCTTTTTCAATACCCTGCGCGTGGAGGTTAGTAAATCGGGTTGACCTATTATTTATAAACGCGTTGATCAAGAAAAAAGGTCGTTGTAAAGTTGATGAATTGAGAAGTTGAAATGGAAATATTTACTAAACGCGTTGAAGTAATTAATAAAGTTGCTGAGGGGTCATGGATTCAAGTGTGCTGTGTATATTCCGGCCTTTTCCCATACCCTGCCCGTGGAGGTTAGTAAACCGGGTCGGCCTATTACTTATAAACGCGTTGATCAAGAAAAAAGGTCGTTGTAAAGTTGATGAATTGAGAAGTTGAAATGGTCTACGCAAAAAGACTTGGAAGACTTATTGGTGGTCTCCAGTCTTGAATTTCTACTGGTAAGACTCTGAAGTTGAAGACTAGAAACACCTTATATTTGTAATTATTGAATCTATCTCACTTTCATTCTCATGCTCTTATCCCTCTACCCAAATAGCACAAAAAAACAAATAAAAAGTTCTTATTTTGGCTTCTGGGGTATATCAAGAAACAAGTTTTCAGGGTTGTAAACATCAGTTGATACAACTTTCGAGTACCCTTTTTAGGTAAGATTGAAGTTCAAGACCAACACTCCTTATATTGCAATTACTGTATTTTTCACTTGCATTTTGGCTTCTTGGTTATATCAAGAAACAAGTTTTTCTGGGGTGTAATCATCAGTTGATTACAATTTTGGAGTACCCTTTTTAGGTAGAACTCTAGGAGTAAAGAAAGTTTCAATCTTTTAATCAAATTGTGGTTGATGGGGTTTTGAGATTTAGGACTGAGTTAACAAATATGGCAGCAATCTTGAGAAGTTTTTTCCCTGTTTCTTCCTCAAGAAAGGAGGATAGTAATGATGATTTTGATGTAGAATACTCTTTTGATGAGGAGTATAATGGTCCTCTAGTTAGTTATGACATTCCTCAGGTAGTTCCGGTTGATGTACACCGTATTCCAACTGCCACAGTAGTTGCTACAACTGCTGAGTTGAGTAAAAATTTGTCATTACCAGTTATTGAACCAATTGTTAAAAGTGATCCCCAATCAATCAAGAATCAGAAGTCAAGAGTTAGATTTAGAATATGTTGAGAATGATCATGCCTGTAGAGCATCAGATGGAATTGAAAGTTCTGGTACCTTAGGATTTTCCGACAGTCATGATCACTCCCGCAAGTTGTCAGCAATTTCGGATGAATGCAAGGAAGAAGTATTGAGTCATCCGAACCCCGTTGGCTTAGAATCTGAGGAAGAAATTTTGAGCTCTCCAGATTTTTCCTCAGATGTATTGTCTTGTCAAGAGGTGGAAGACTTCCAAGGTGGCAGAACAAATGTTGTGACTTTCTGTGAAATTCAATCAAGTGATGTTACTACTGACAGTGATGACGAGGCGGAGCTAGGAATGTTTCCTGAAAATCCAATCGTAAGCAATGATTCAAAGAAGTGTTATCGGTGTCATAAAGGGAGTCGATTCACAGAGAGGGAAGTATGCATAGCTTGTGGTGCAAAGTATTGTATCAATTGTGTGTTGAGAGCAATGGGGGCAATGCCAGAAGGAAGAAAATGTATTACTTGCTTTGGTTACCGTATTAATGAATCAAAGCGAGATTCTTTAGGTAAGTGTTCTACAATCCTTAAGAGGCTGCTAAGTAAATGGCAAATGGATGAGATTATGAAATTGGAGAAGTTATGTCAAGCTAATCAGCTTCCACCCCATCTCGTGAGCGTAAATGGTAAACGTCTTTCCCTTAGAGAGTTGGTCGACTTGCAAAGCTGTGCATATCCACCAAAGAAGCTGAAACCAGGGAAGTACTGGTATGACAAGGTGTCTGGATTCTGGGGAAAGGTGAGTGTTAGATCCTACTCTTTTCTTTTGAGATAATTATATTCAAATGCCTTTCGGTGATCTAATTTGCAAAATAGCCAGCAAATGTATAGGCTAATGTTATATGTACATATTGTATATAATAAATATACATGTAATATTCATAAATATACATAATCAGTGTATATGTCTATATATTTTGGATAGCGTCCGTAATTAATTTCGGCCGACGGGCCAAAAATTTAAAAAACCCTCTTTTTTTTTCTTGCATTGAAACCTTAATGCTGTTGTTTGCCTGATGATTTTTCTGCTTTGGATTAATAAAACAGGAGGGACATAAGCTTTGTCAGATAATTTCTCCGCAACTAGCTGTTGGTGATACAGTTAAGAAAGATGCTAGCAATGGAAACACAAATATTCTGATAAACAATCGGGAAATTATGCAAGTAGAGCTGTATATGTTGAAGGTTTGACTTCTGAATTAATTAAGTCTTTCTGAAAATTATGAATGCTCACGGTTGGAGTTCTTAGCATGTTGTCAAATCATTTCAGCTGGCAGGAATAAACTGTGAAGGAAACGTTTGCTTTTGGCTCAGTGCTGATGGATCCTGCCAGGAAGAGGGTATGAACAATGTGGTTGGAAAAATATGGGACAAGGTTGGTTTCTCTTCATCCATTCACTTCTTTTGATCAATTTACCTATTTTTCCTCACATTCTCTGATAATCGTGATCTTTATACAGACTACACACAAGCTGCTTTGTTCTGCTTTGAGATTGCCTATTCCTCCCATGTCTGCAAATTCTTCTGGTGAAGAAGTTGGAAGTGGATTGGATTCACGTGACTCGTGCAGCGCGGATAACAAAAAAATGAATAAACTACTTCTTGCTGGTTGTGATCAATCGGGAACAAGTACTCTGTTCAAACAGGTATAGTATGGGTGGAACGATTCACTTAAAAAGAAGACATTTTAATTATAATATTCTGAATGAAAATATATGTTTTCTTACTAAATGTATTTTTATCACTTAAATTGTATAGAGGATGAGTGATTTTAGATAACATATGTTGCTAAGATGGGCGTTTGTTTCTACTTCAGGCAAAAATTATATATCTCATTCCTTTCTCAGAAGAAGAGCATCAGAACATTACATACACAATCCAAAGAAATTTGTACAGATATATTGCTATTATCCTCGAAGGGCGTGAAATATTTGAAGAGGAGTACCGTGTTGAAATGAGGAAAAAACGGCTTGATGAACCTGGCCCTTCAGGTACCGTGTTATATGATATATCACAAGTATTGCTTTTTTATCACAAAGAAGAGTACAAAGAGTTTAAGTTTTCTCAGTAACTATACTGTAAGAATTTTGTTTCAAATCACTTGTATCTATGAAATCGTTTGATCTTACCAAGCATTAGTATCTTGAATTTAAGAGTTGAGTTCTATAGCTAGATTCTAATCACACTGCTTCCAGGCCTGATTGAAGAAGAGAATGTCTATTCCATCAGCCCCAGACTGAAGAACTTTTCGGATTGGCTTCTTCAAGCTATGATGTTAGGAAATTTGGAGGTCATTTTTCCTGCTGCCACTCGAGAGTACGCAGCTGTAGTTGAGGAGTTGTGGAAGCATAAAGCATTTCAGGCCACATATCAGCGGATAAATGAGCTATAAACGCTTCCGAGAGTTGCCAATTATTTCTTAGATCATGTAGGTTTACTCTTTGTCTTATGCCTCTTTCTCAGTTAGGGATTGATAGGACTATCGTTTTGTGTTCTTCCACCTATAACTTACGAAATTATTGTGCACGGTAGGCGGTTGAGATTTCAAAGGCAGACTACAACCCTTCTGATATGGATAAGTTATATGCTGAGGGCATTACTTCTTCCAATGGGGTTGCGTGCATGGACTTTTCGTTCCCTAATCCAACTCAGGATGGTTACATGGAGATAGTTGATCCATATTCTTCGTCAATGAGGTTAGATCTCTCTTTCTCTCTCCAAGTTACAACTTTCATATTCCTATAACGGTGGAAACAATCCTGTTTGTGTACCTTCTATTGGTAGCTACATCATAAGGGCAATACGAGAAGTGGTCGCTAAAGATCTGTCATGAGTGCCTATTTAATAGAAACAGCTTATTATCACTTCAAGCAATCTAGTTATGTGTAATCAGATACATGACAATTATTATGCAAACTTTTCAACAGTAATAGATGAGTAATGAACATGCATTCATCTATACTTGAGAGTAGGAGTGACAAACATGCGGGTCGGATCGGATATGGACCGGTAAAAAACGGGTTAAACGAAAAACGATAAAATATCCGACCCACCCATATTTAACACGGATAAAAAATGGGTCAACTGATGGATATCTATATTATCCATGCCCCATGGTTTCAGGAATAGTCAGGTGAAAACACAAGCTAAAAGCCAAAATAAGCTTAGACTCCTACAAAGCAAGAACTCATGTAAAATAACAACATATTGATAATATGGATATCCATTTTTAGTGGATAATATCCATATTTGATCCATTTTTAATATCCAACCCATGTCTAATGGGTCAGATTGGATGGTTACTTGTTTCCTCCTAACCATTTTGCCAGCCCTACTTGAGAGGGTGGTCAAGGACTTCTCGTTTTCTTGGTTATCATCACGCTTGAGTAGTTACCACTTTGTTTCATTCTCAAAATCTAAAAATGTGCATGAGATGCCTTCCATCAACTTATCCTTTTGCAAATGCAGGTACTAACTAATAAGAGTGCAGACGAGCTGCGTAGGAAAAATCTGCAAGTGGTTGGAGATGTTTGAAGATGTTGACCTTGTTATATTTTGTGTTTCTTTGACGGAGTACACCGAGTATTTGGAAGACTACAATGGAGCTTGCACAAACAAGATGATGGAAAGCAAGAAGCTCTGTGAGAACATCGTCAGTCATCCAGCTTTTGCCCGGAAACATTACCTCTTATTACTGAACAAGTTTGACATATTAGAGGAAATAATTGAACAATCGTCCCCTTTCTGAATGTGAATGGTTCCAGGATTTTAGTCCAGTGATCAATCGTCATCCCAACAGCAACACCAGCAACAACCCGTCGTTGGCTCAACGTGCTTATCATTACATAGCCGTGAAGTTTAAACGACTATATAACTCCATAACAGACCGAAAGCTGTATGTTGCACCTGTTACTGCTTTGGAGGCTGATAGTGTTGATGATGTCTTAAATACACTAGGGAACTTTTGAAGTGGGATGAAGAAAAGCGTAAAGTAACGCGTGATTGGACAACAGAGAGTGCTGAGGCTGGCACAACTCTTGATGCCAGCATAACTACATAGTTATCGTTCTTTTGTTGAGTCCAGAGAGTGCCGAGGCTAGCACAACTCTTGATGCCAGCATAACTACATAGTTATCATTCTTTTGTTGAGTCCACTTTGCCTTATGGCACTGTACATAGTTTTAGAGGCGGAATTCATTTTACTCGTGCGTAGTTAATAAAAATGTAATTTTTTCTTCTGCGACAAAGATGAGGTTCTCTTCTGCAATTTGCAGATACAACCTTGTAAAAAGGGCATTGTCATTCAATGAGATGCATTTTTAGCTTCTCTGTACACTGGAGTTTAACCCCTTCATACCTTTTTTGTTTTTCTTTTTGAAATAGAGAATGACCCTAATAAAAGGATGATCCCATGACTACAACATGAAGTTTGTACAGAATTTCTGTAGGTGGCCTTTGTTTGTGGATAATAATCTTTTGATTCTTGCACAAAATACCTAAAAAAAAGTGTTTCTTTAAGTTTTCTCCAAAAATTTGTAAACATTTTCAGAGAAACTGTTCTTGAAGTAGCTCTAGGATATTTTCTACACTTTTGGAATAAATATCTGATTCGAGAATGTCTGCTGCTATTGTTCTTGTTATATATGAATGTTTAAATGAACTATACCTCTTGAATTACATTTACATCCTTACACGCATTTGTTGATTCACTTCTCTCATCTTCTTGACTGTTATTTAAAAGGACTAATAGTTTACAACTACATATTGCACATTTTGAGACAATTATAGATCCTTGGAAACAGTTCTAGTTGGTTAATTAACCCAATTTCCCTATTTTACCAGTTGAATTTGCTTTACTAATAGGCCCTTGCTTCACTTTTATCTTTATAGACAAGTACCAAGATCGAGCTAGACAAGCGAATCTGAATTCAACTAGGGTAGCCCGGTGTATTAAGCTCTCGCTATGCGCAGGGACCGTGAATGACTTTTTTCACGGCTTGAATCAGTGAGCTCCTGCTAGTTACTCTACGCTCCCCTTCCAAATAATTCAACTGAAACAACAATAATTTAGAACATGTTGTATGTGTTGGTGCTCTATTGTACTTTATAAAGCAGTACATGAAGTAAATAACTATTACAAGTATTCGAAAGGATAAACAAATATTCAATATTCAGAAATTGAATCTTGTTGAACAAATAGGCCAATCTTCAAAACTGCCGCACGCTTGTTGTGTCTTGAATCTTGATAACCTGAAATCAAGAAACAACTAAATCTGGATGGTTACAACGTTGTGTGTTGAGTCGAGTGATTGCCTTCTGTCCTTAAGACAAGATTGCCCCGTATATATATGCTTTTACGTTAGCGGGCAATAGTCTCCCAAGATAAAACAACACTTTAATCTCAACGCTACAAAGTCAATAGGTTGAGTTTGGCGAATAAAACAAATATGAATTGACTTGCTGAAGAAATGGAAAAGGAAGGAAGAGTTTCTATCTTCTCTTCTGTTTTGTCTCTGTGTATATAGTGTGTCTCTGTTGTGTATATCTTGTGTATATGTGAGGGTTTGGTTACTGTTTTTCAGTCACGAATTGCACTGATTTTCGCCACTGGTTTGAGCAGTTTTTCGCCACTGTTTTGATCACTGTTTAGTGTTGTGTTTTTCTGTGCTATATTGCTATCACACATTGAGCCAAAGGAGGCATCAATATATAGCATGAGGAGGGGCTGATCAACTGCCCAAACATGGCTGTTAATGGCCATTAGGAGGGCTGTAAATGACATGTTTAATGTCATTAGTGAGGCTGATTTAAGGTCTTGAAGGAGGTTGATGATGGTCATTGAAGGAGGGCTGTTAATGGAGTAGTTAACAACTAAGTAATGACTGGTTAATGCTCCAAAAATAGTCCAAACGGTAGGCAGAAAGTTTCTGCCTACCGTCACTCCCAAAATCAACTTTTCAGAAACTCTAGGGACCAAACTGTAAATATTAAGCAATTTGGGGTCCAAAAAGATAATATCAAAAAGTTCCCGCAGCCCGGACGGGCAGCGGCGCGCGTGTGGGCTTAGCCTTGAACGTAAGCACATCTAGGTCCTCCCTCCTTTAAACACATGTGATACCCTAGGGGTCCCAAACCCTTTACCACATTAGAAACTTATATAAAGAGCAATTCTTCCTATTCCCACCGATGTGGTAGATTTGTCCCATACCATATTTTCATGCCTCAAACACCTTACTTCGTGGACCAATATCTCTTTCATTTCTCAACGACATTTGACAATTCTTGGCCCTACAGTCATCTACTCACTTCGTAGATCATGCATGTGTGAAGAGACAAAACCTCCAACATGCGGAACACTAGTGTTTAATTCATCAAAGATGGGTGGACGCATCTCCCCTCCAAAGGCAAATTTCCAACAATCCCCTCTATGAAAGAGAGATTTTGGCGCACACACAAGGTGCCTACATTTCAGCAATCTTTCAGCAAAAAGATATTGCATCAGGAGAGATATCTTTCGCTTTGAACCTTCCATAGTTGAAACCATCGGACTTACTTACTGCGCGGTGAACGTGATGTCTTGAACCGTCAGTGTTTAGTGTAAGCCAAGACAATGATATCAACATAATAACTCTTCTTATTCGTTTTCATTCTTACGTTTTTGTCCGTTGTGGCCGTGGACACATTTGGATTCTTAAGTGCGTTCATTTGAGGCGACCATCCCCGCACTTAAATAGGTGATCTCCTACAAGGTATCCTGCTATACCCCATTTCACAAGTGTTAGGAATCATTAAAAGTTTCCCCAACCTTAACCTCAACCGTTTGAGGATCGTTAAAGGGTTGGAAGCTTAACCTTTACCCACTATGCAGGTAGCACTTTAATGTCTATGGCGAGAACAACTTTGTATTCATGTTTTCGAACAGAAATCATTATCCCAAGTGCTTCTTGCTTCCACCGAAGCGCTCAACTGAACCTTTTGCTGCTTAGTTTTCCCATTGAACCAAATTCTTGGGATCTCCAATCAGTATGGTTGGGTTTCCACCGCAAAGGTTCGTATTGTTTGGGTTTTAAGCCCATTCCCCTAGACAGGCAGAACACTTGATCTCCGGGTAGTCCCTTAGTTAGTAAACAAGGAAGTGATGCCCGTGATGATCAACTGCCATACGGTCTTATATCTCCGACAGATCCTGACAGATATGTCCAGACGCCGTCATCCGTGTCCTTCCTGAAGCCGACCGGCTAGCCACAGTGTATAACTGCTGAAGGCACAGGTTTCTCCTAATAATGGACGTCCTCTAATGAGTCGTGAAGTTACTCAACTTCTTTCATGCTTTGTATAAAGAGATAAACTCCGATACCATCATGAGTCGGTCGATGCAAGTTTGCTTGGAGGATTTTCCAAGATCCACCATACACATTTACTTCTGGCTTTGGTGTTCTTCAGATCTGATGTCCAGTTTGCATCACCGTGTTCTCCCAGAACCGCTGGACATCCAGAATACTATAATCCGTAGATAAGCGAATAATTTAGATATCGTCATATCCGACTTAACGCCTTCTATTGATCATGTATTAAGATCATCAGTGAACCTTAGTTCAACTGATCTGTTTGTAGGACGATACCAGGTCGGTTGTAGTGTGTACAATACATTGAACTACACATGACCTGTGCATATCGCTCCTTGTCTATGGGTGCACCATGATTCCAATCAGTTCTATGATTGATATCCATTGGTGGCTTCAACGAGACTGTCAACTATCGACCAGTCCGTTAGATGTCTTAGAAATCCAATTACTAAGATGTCATCTGTGATACCCATATCTTTCATATCGAGACTTTATTTCAATATGACTTTTACTTTCAGACTGTTGATTCTCCAACTGTTGGCTTTCTAACTTCAGAGTCAATGTTTCTGTGGTCAGATTCATTATTTCTGTTTTAACTGAAACTTTCAGGACCAAAATGTAAACATTTCAGGGACCAAAATGAAAGTTTAGGAAGAAGCCCAACAGTTCAACAAACCAACTCTGATCCTCTTCTTCCAACTCTCTGGTTGGGAAGGTTGTTTCAACATCCATGCCACGCGAGACTGCAATGGCCCTGGATGTTAAGCTACTCATAAGGGAGCACATTTTACAACCCAAATGTTCTTTTTCCGGAGAAAGATCAACCATTACACAAGTATGGTTCTACATGATGGAATCTATTTCTCTTTAGCTTCTTTCCAAAGCAGCGCTTTTGGAGATAACAATTATTTGTTAATTATCCATGGTTCATTCTCAACCATACAAGCTAGAAGGCCTGGAACAAGTTTTTGTCCCCTCTTTGCTCCGTCTCGGTTCAACATCTAGAATCCCTGAGTTCTGTAGATCTGAAATATTAAGTTCCGGATAGACAGCAACTTCCGAGTCCTGTAGCTATGGAACGTCTAGTTCCGAACAGTCAGACCCTCGCGGGTTCTTGTTAACCTTGAGCAATTACTTCTTTTTCCTTTTCAAGGAAAGTTATCTTCAAAGAATGTTGAATTCTTTGACACCAAGAGGGGATAAGCACTACTGTTATTTGCAGATCCAGTGGATATGCAATCTATAGTCTTAGGTACAACTTGACCTGTTTTGGTATTCCAACTTTTACCAAGCCACCCCACATAATTTGGGCGTACGACTTTGCGCTTGGCTAACACTGTTGGACTGAGGTGAGTAATGAACAGTCGTTTAATGAACGATGCTTCACATTCTCCCCCTCTATCACTACGAATTCCTCAATCCGTAGGCTTAGTTGATTTTCAACTTCTGCTTTGTAGCGCTTATCCGCTTCAACAACTTCATCTTTATTTTTCAACAAACAAAGGATACAATACGTTGTACCATTATCAATGAAGGTTACAACGTACTCGTCTCCCCCCTCTATTTTGTATAAATTTTAAATCACCCATAAAGGTATGACTAAGTTCTAGAAGAGCGATGCTTCTTTCGCTATTCCCTTGATGGAATTTGGAAAGGTGATTTTGCCTCTTCGCCTACCTCACATTCATTTTGAGGGTTTATGTCGAAAGAAGACAACAATCTCAACTCTGCTATCTTTTGAATGACTTTTTATTTAACGTGTCTTAATCTATGATGACATAGATGCACGAATTACAAATATATCATTCATTTGGCTACAGACATACTGTATCATTCTTAGTTATTACGGACATGTTGGAGTAGTCTCAAACCAACTTGACCAACAGCGTCCCTTAAACCAAGTTAGGAACATGTATCACTTCATTTTAGAGTGATCCCATTCCCTGAAGTCCTATTGAGGACAACCTCTCCAGCCCCTTTGATTTTAGAGGTGGCGTTGCTTCACATAAATAACCTCTTGCCCGTGGTTAGGGCGTAACCGGATCATATGTGATCGCGATACTCTGGCCCACTCCAGTTGCTTTGGCAGACTGCGTGTCCAATTTCTTCACTGCCTTTCTTTAGGCCTTCAGATCATTTAAGACCTGAAAACTCTGGTCCACCATACTAGGTGTCCATTACTTTTCCTATGAAATGAATTCTGGCCCCACTCCAGTCGTCCGGAGGCTTTGTATGACTGGGTGTCCAATATCATCATATCAAAGAAATTTTGGCCCACTCCAGTCGCCCGGAGACTTTTTATGACTGAGTGTCCAATATCATCCTATGAAGGATCTTCTGCCAAATAGTATGACAGGCTCAACGTCTTTAGCTTTTAGACTTCTTCTGTTATGATTAGTGCCCAGATAATTCTTGGCGCTTACTTAAGTGTGGTAACAGTTTTCGCACAGTCAGTGGATCTTTCTCCCTCGTATGTGCGAGCATACTTTACACACTTTAATAATTACACTTAAAAGAACGGATCTTTTTAAGTCGTTTACAAAATCCAATCTTTAAACGGGAAAGAAGATGAGATTAAACTTCTGATTTTAAAGCGTAAGGAATATAAATTATTTTCATATTCCTCCTTACTTTAATCCATTTTTAATCAGACATCATTTAATCTTTATTCTTGACAAGTAAGAAAAACTACTTATCCCAATTTCAGATTCTGGCCCACTTCAGTCACTTCATCAAACTGAGTGTCTATTTCCTTCTTACCATTATTCGGATCTTTTGTCTGGGACAGATATAGGCTTTCTGCTGCAAGATAGAATAACATCTTCAGTCTTCTCCTCTTGTCCCAGTTGACATCCTCAGGCTCTCGTGAGCGCTTGTTCCCACCAGTCTTGGTAGCGGTGACACCATGAACACGTTCATCATCATCACTCTCTTCTACCAGAAAACCATTGCCATATCCAGATTTGATCACACAACTTTTGACCGACATCTTTCGAACACTAATAGTGATACAATAAAATCTTGTCTTAAGTTGTTGGTGCTCTATTGTACTTTATAAAGCAGTACGTGAAGTAAATAACTATTACAAGTATTCGAAAGGATAAACAAATATTCAATATTCAGAAATTGAATCTTGTTGAACAAATAGGCCAATCTTCAAAACTGCCGCAAGCTTGTTGTGTCTTGAATCTTGATAACCTGAAATCAAGAAACAACTAAATCTGGATGGTTACAACGTTGTGTGTTGAGTTGAGTGATTGCCCTCTGTCCTTAAGACAAGATTGCCCCGTATATATATGCTTTTACGTTAGCGGGCAATAGTCTCCCAAGATAAAACAACACTTTAATCTCAACGCTACAAAGCCAATAGGTTGAGCTTGGCGAATAAAACAAATATGAATTGACTTGCTGAAGAAATGGAAAAGGAAGGAAGAGTTTCTATCTTCTCTTCTGTTTTGTCTCTGTGTATATAGTGTGTCTCTGTTGTGTATATCTTGTGTATATGTGAGGGTTTGGTTACTGTTTTTCAGTCACGAATTGCACTGGTTTGAGCAGTTTTTCGCCACTGTTTTGATCACTGTTTAGTGCTGTGTTTTTCTATTTTTCTGTGCTATATTGCTATCACACATTGAGCCAAAGGAGGCATCAATATATAGCATGAGGAGGGGCTGATCAACTGCCCAAACATGGCTGTTAATGGCCATTAGGAGGGCTGTAAATGACATGTTTAATGCCATTAGTGAGGCTGATTTAAGGTCTTGAAGGAGGTTGATGATGGTCATTGAAGGAGGGCTGTTAATGGAGTAGTTAACAACTAAGTAATGACTGGTTAATGCTCCAAAAATAGTCCAAACGGTAGGCAGAAAGTTTCTGCCTACCGTCACTCCCAAAATCAACTTTCCAGAAACTCTAGGGACCAAACTGTAAATATTAAGCAATTTGGGGTCCAAAAAGATAATATCAGAAAGTCCCCTCAGCCCGGACGGGCAGCGGCACGCGTGTGGGCTTATCCTTGAACGTAAGCACATCTAGGTCCTCCCTCCTTTAAACACATGGGATACCCCTAGGGGTCCCAAACCCTTTACCACATTAGAGACTTATATAAAGAGCAATTCTTCCTATTCCCATCGATGTGGTAGATTTGTCTCATACCATATTTTCATGCCTCAAACACCTTACTTCGTGGACCAATATTTCTTTCATTTCTCAACGAAATTTGACGATTCTTGGCCCTACGGTCATCTACTCACTTCATAGATCATGCATGTGCGAAGAAACAAAGCCTCCAACATGCGGAACACTAGTGTTTAATTCATCAAAGATGGGTGGACGCATCTCCCCGCCAAAAGCAAATTTCCAACAGTATGGCCACTGAGTACTTTATGATTTTTCACAGGAATTTCTAGCATCCATCTGCTAATATCTTTCAAAAAAATTCACATAACCAGAAATGGACAGAGGCTGAAGTTGGAACCACGAGCAAACACATGCTAAATGATTGATAAAGAAGGAAATTCTTACATGAAATACATATACCAGAACATTTATACATACTAGTAGTAGTATAAAAAAAATCTAAGAGATTATTTATATATACAACTAGGTACTCTTGATGTTTCATGGTTTCAACAAGGTGCAAAACGATCCATTAGCAAGAACATAGTTGCTTCACACATTGTGTTTTCATCTGAAGAAGTAGAAGAATTCTGGATTTTTTTGCTTTCTTCCACTTTGTCACCTGTTTTTTTTTTCTTCAACAAGAAAAGGCTTTTGGCTCTGACCTTTTCACTTATGTTTGTAATCTCACAAACACTTACACAAGCACTTACACAAGCATCAAATACTGTTGCCATTTTCTTTCTTTTTTATGGGACAAAAATGTTCCTCTTTTATCTTGCTTTTGTATTCTTCAAAATATATAAAACTCAGATATGAAATTGAAAAGTGAAAAAAGGTCTATATAGTATGAAATCAGAAGCTTTGGTGGGTGGGGGTGGAGTGGTCCTGGTGGAATTGAGCGGTTTTTAGAAAAAAATCTACAGGCAGAATCTGCCCACCAGATACACGGACTTGGTATATTTTAATTTACTAGAATATTCTCAACTTTTATACCTTATTTGGAGAGTATATGCAATAATTTTATGAATATTCATACTGAGTTTTCATAAATTTGTAACTGGCTTCAAGTCCGAATAAAAGAACAGTAAAGAATAGATTTTGGGTCTAACTCAACCCCAAAAGTTAACTTATGGGTGAGGATTGTCCAAGTACATATAAGGAGTTCATATTTCCATTTCATTTCCGATGTGTGACTCTTAACACTCCCCGCACGCTCAGACCTCGTTAACTGGATCGTGGATAATGTAATTTGGGGGCCTAAGATCGGTGAACAAAGAATTGGAATGAACATGGCCTGATACTATGTAAAGAATGAATCTTGAGCCTAACTCAACCCCAAAAGCTAGCATGTAAGGTAAGGATTGTCCAAATTCATATAATGAGTCTAACCACGTCCCGCCCCGCCAGCCCCTCCCCCTTGCAAAAATAACAGTTGCAACAATGGTCAAATTTTGATTTTGACCGTTGTGCAACGGCTATAACGGTCATTTTTGGCTCCCCACCACATAAACCCCCATACCCCCTTGATATTTATTTTAAACACTAAGTTGATATATTTACATTTTAACCTTATTTGTCATGATTGTGGATTGCCTTATAGAAAAATTGCAGAAGAAGTTTCGACTAAGTGAAATTTTCTGTATGAGCAACTACTTGTTGCTTACGATTATAAACAACCTATAACTTTATTATTTAACGCCCATAATAAAAATCCAAGGGATATGCTTGTAGATAATTATTGAATTTTTTTTAGAACTTAATGGATTTCTAGAGAATTTTTCAAGCTACTAAAGAATTTTTCGGTCTTTATTATCCTGCTATTTTAACTATGATATATTATATAGCTCTAATATTTTTGTTACTTAATGAATATATGAGAAAATCATCTTATGCTCTATCTATTAAAAAAATTATAAAATTTAGATTTTTTTTCTATTCTCACTATTTGTATTATTGGTGTTGTATTAAATATGACTATTAAAGTAGACGGTCGTAAAACACTTGTAGAAACGATTTATGATGGTATAGAAGTACTTCCAACAGACCCAACTGAAGAACCAACTCACAAATCAACTAAAGAAGAAGTTACGTCTAGCATACACAATGAATGCAAACAAGTATATATGTATTACCAACAACAAAGTACAAATAATCAACCGACTTCTGTACCATCTTCTACTACTTCGCTGCAACCTTATAAAAAACATGCGCTTTCTGCTGCCAGTATTCAAGGCCTTAGAAATAAAATGTTTAGTGATTCAACTTCTTCACAAGTTAACGAATTTGATGTTTATGTTTTGCAGGGTGTTGTATCGTACGAATTAATTGTCAATGATGAAGGACATGAAGACTTGCTGAAATACTGGAGGCAAAAGGAGAATACATTTCCGACACTAGCAAAGATGGCTCAAGATGTGTTGAACATTCAAGCGTCATCAACAACGTCTGAAAATATTTTTTTCTGCTGGAAGATTTAAATAGGAGAGCACAAACATTCATTGGCGGGAGACACATTAGAGATTGCAGTTCTATTCAGAGATTGAATTCGAGCGTAGTGTAGAAGGTGAGATCAACCGGAGATCAACGAAGAAGAAGACTACAACTACAACGAAATCTTGTCCGAGGGAACAAGAAGTGACGTCGAACAATTTGATCAACAAATTCCAATTCCAACCGAAGATCTTCAAGACATTGTGAGGAAATTAGAAAAAAGTATAGTTAACTATGTAATTTTTTTAATTGCAATTTTACAATGTAATTTGCAACTTTCGAACAACACCACAAAGTTGCAATTTTGAAATTGTATTACAAAAAAATAATATTTCTATTAAATAATATAAGAGGTACAAAAACAGCTTTGTGATATTTTTATTACACTATCTTGTTCAATTATTGAAATGTTTATATATATTATTTTTTAAAATTAAGTGGCAAAAAAAAAATCCCAAATTCCAATCCCGACCCGTCCCCTCTTCCGGCGGGATGTGGGACGGGACCTCTTACCGTCCCGCCTATCCCGGCCCGCTAATCTCGCCGGAGCCCGCGTCCCAACCCTCCCCGTCCCGCCGGGTCCCATCCCTCCAGGACCCCGCCCTGCCCCGCCCCGTTGGACACCCCTTTGTACTAATACTTCCTCCACCGTGAAATAGTTATCACATTTTACTTTTTGAGAGTTAATTTAATTAATAAAATAAAATTAAATTTGATTCATATAATAGTTTGAAATTAAAGTTATATGAAAAATATTTTAAATTATAATTTTCTGATATCAATAATAAAAATATATTCTAAAATATTTTTGAAATTCATATAGTTTAATTAAAAAAAATAAATCATGACAAATATTTGAGCACGGAGGGAATATTACGCAGAAAGTTCTAAAGTAATTGACAAAATAGTGTTCCATAATGCTTGCTCCTAAGAAACGAAGCATTTCACACAGGCGGTGCTGCTGGTAATGCCTTCAACCACGTGATTGGTGGCCTTTTAACTTTGTTTTCATTCACTTTTCATTTTTATTTTATATTAAATTTATTTATTTGAAAAACCGAAAAAAAGAAGAAGTTGAATCCTTTAAGATCCTTGGAATTTTCACACCAATTGGGACACTGGCGACGCGTCTTGAATTTACATTTTTGCGATGATATAATGGGTGAAAGCTATTTTTATATTTTGTTTCACATATCAATTTGGTATGGATTGATAAATATGTATTTTTTTGTAGTAGTGTTGAATGAAAAATTAATTTAGAACGAGATCGAGTAACTCATGAGAATATAAAGTTTTTTTAATTGAATATTTCATTCTGAAGAATCAATAATTATATTTGTAACCCGCTTGAACAAGGATGGCTACATATTAATTTCTTTATCGAGACCTACAACCTATCATCATTCACTTAAAGGATGAAAATTGAACTTATCTTTCACTATAATAAAATTATCTCTCGAAGTATTTGATGCTTGAAAATAGCATAAGTTAATAACTGCTATATTCTTTTTTCACTACTTGGGAGTTGGGAATATAGTAAACATACACAACTGTTCAACGTATAAGAATACAGAAGTGGATAAAAGCCAATATCAATATCAATTGGAGATGTATGCTGGTGCTGGCATGACTCATAAACAATAACATTGTGTAAGATCTTATCCGAATTTCATTTCAATAATGTATCTGAAATTATTGCATTCCAAGTAATAACAAAGACTATTGATCGAAGTGACTTCGTAGACTTTAAGCCCCGTTTGAACGTGATTTGAAATTATGATATAAAATTAGTGATTTGAAATTAGGATGATTTGAAGTTGAAGTTTTGTTTAGACATGCAATTTGGATTTTTTAAGTTGTATTTTTCTCGTAAACATAGAAAATCCACAAGTTATAAAAATCATCAAAACTTTCCTAATTCTTATACAATCTTACCAAATAAGCAAATTATAGTTCATAACAAAGTTAATACGCTACTAGAAGACCTTTCTAAGAAATACAACCTGTACTGGTCGAACTTTAGTTCAATAAAAAGAAAAATTGAACATGAGTTGTAGAAGTAAATTTAGTTGATAAATGGTTTATAATAGTAAATTTTGTTATAAATATACTACCAACTTTCAGATCTTTTTTTACATTTGATATAAATTATTGATAAATATATCTACCAACTTATGAATCTTTTTTTATAAAATATAAACTTATGAGTCAAGTTTTACATCTAAAAAAATTTAAATCATGATTTGGAATCTCAAACCATGCCTTTTTGGAGAATTTTGAATTTGAAATCATGATATGAAGTTGAAGTTAAAATTTTATGCAAATTTCATAAACAAATGCTAATTTAAAATCAAAATATAAAATTATAGTTTTATATCGCATGGACAAATACCTACTTAATTGCTATGACCTTTCCCTCATTATCTATGTGCCAAACATTTGTTACTTTGAAGATAACGAAGAACCAAGTTTTCATTAAGTACGAACTCTGATCATTAATTTGGGATCATAAGTAAATGACAGGCTAAATGATAATTAAATAAAAAATTCTTATATCAAATACATATAAAACAACATTTATGTTACAAATTTTATTATTATTGTGTGACTGTGCAACATAATACCTTTTATGAAGCTCATCTTATTGGATGTGCTCTACTTTCGGAAGCAAATGTGATAGTAGTATATGCTAAGTCAGAAAGAAGACACAATAATTATCGAGGTCATATTAGCGTGAATATAATAATGACATGAGTAAACAACAGATGAAATGCATATACAAGAACATTTAAACATACTACTACAATTAGGTATCAACAAGGTGCAAAACGATCCATTAGCAAAAATACAGTTTCTTCACTCATTGTGTTGTCATTTTTGCTCTCTGCCATTATTGAAGAAGAAGAATTCTGGCCTTTAATTTTGCTTTCTTCAAATTTGTCACCTAATTTTTTCTTCTTCAACAAGAATAGGCTTCTGGCTCTGACCTTTTCACTTAGCTTTGTGATCTCACAAACACAAGCATCAACTACTGCTGCCATTTTCTTTTTCTCTTGCTTTTGTAGTCCTGCAAATATATAAAACTCAAATTATGAAACTGAAAAGTGAATAAGGGTCTACTTATATAGTATGAAATCATAAGGTCGGTGGGGGTGGTGTGGTCCTTGTGGAATTGTAGAAGAAAAATAAAAATCTATAGGCACATTCCCCTTGGTACACGGAATTGGTATATTTTAGTAGGATATTCCCATACGTATATAGTACTAGTACTAATTTTTGAACTTTAGTGTTTATACCTTATTTTGAGAGTATACGCAATCATTTTAAGAATATGCAAAGTTACTAGTTGACTCCGCACATCTGAGGCCTAGCTAAGTTTTGGTGGATAAAATTATATCTGTGCTAGTGAGAAATAACAAAAACCCAATGATATATATATATATTATATAGTAGAGGCGTCGACAAGTTCACTCTAACATCACCTTCATCTAAAAAAGAAAGAAGACGTCCCCCGGGGCATAGCTGGATGACAAAGGAGAGGAACTTAAAATTCAGCTGGAGGCCTGCAACGTGGGTTCAAACCCTGGTGGGAGCAATTTGCTGTCTTCTGGGGTAGGACCTTATAGGTGATATCAGTTGCTCTGTTCTCAAACTCTGGTCATTCAGACACATCCCGCGATTTACTGGTAGTAGTGCTGAGGGACCGGGACGGAAGCTGGATATAAAAAAAAAAGACAATGTTTGAGAAAACGTCTAGGTATTGGTTTAATTTTTACACTGATTACTCAATTTTTCTAGAGTAAATAGTCGTACGTATCTAAAAGGTAAACAAGTATATATTACAAATTGTGTTATGAAATACATATCTCCTTTGTGGATGTTCATACACATTCACTAATCTTTTGTATGTTACATATACCTATTAATTTGGGCTTAATATTTGTAATCTCCATTGGTGGTTTCATCCTATAAATTGAGATGTTATTCGCCTTTGAAGGAAGACCAACATACACTTGAAATAAGAAGAAAGTCTCCTCCCCCTCTCTACTTCTTTGTCTACATCTTTTGTCTTATATTGCTATTGCTATCATTTTATAACACGTTATCAGCATGACAAAATATTAAGGTAACAATTAAAGACAAAGACACAAAAACTTTTAAAGAATGATAATAATTATACAGATCATGGCTTAGCTGAAGAGGCCTAAGGCTGATCTCTTTCCTCTCGTACCATGCCTGTTGAAAGCTCCTTGCCTTTTTCCTCTCCCGATAGATCGAGCCTCCTTTTCAGTCGCTCTCTAACTTCGTTGCTAACCCATTTAAAAGAAGTTAGGCAGCTTAATTATTAACATATTAATTTCCTCACTTTTCTTCGGCCGACAACTTATATCATTCACTTCAATTAAGGATGAAAATTGAAAATTAATGTCTTTCATTTATTGTGCTTATTGAAAAAAAATATTTCTAGAATTAATTGATGCTTGGAGATAGTAAGTTTCTTTTGTCAATGCTTGGAAATAGTGAACTTTTTTCCCGAATAAGAAGACAGACAGAAGGGAGTAAAAAGGGAACTCCAATTTATCAAGCCTACATGCATGACTCAGTATTAATAATTGTGTAAGATCTTATCCGAAAACATTTCAATATGTATGTAATATTTATTTTAAATTTAAACCTATTTCTTTGAATCTTGAAAAATAAGAAAATAAATAGAATCTTTAATGATATTGGGAATTTCCCCTCAAATTGTATACCGGCAACGCATATTAGATTATATTATTGCAATGATATAATGCATGATCGTCAATGTTAATATACTGTCTCCTGATATTAGATTCTAAAGAACCGATAGTTCTATTAACGATTCATTCAGAATAAGTTGATATTCATTCTTCACCATGAACATATTAATTTTTCTCTAACATTTCTCTTCATTTTCTTTACTAACTGCATTTTAAGGATGAAAATTGAAATTGTTTGTCATTATTGCTCTTATTTTTTATATTCTCAGTTTCTTTTTCATTGCTTGGAAATAGTAAACTTAAAAAAAACTTTTCAAAACTAGAATATAAGTGGATAAAAAGCCAATCCAAATTGGACATGTATGCATGACTCATAAATAATTGGGTAAGCTCTTATCCAAAGCTCATTCCAATAATGTATCTAATATTATTGCATTCCAAAGTCATAACAAAGAATATCGATCGAGGTGACTTTCTAGACTTGAATGTTATGACTAACGCGACAAATTCAAGGAGAAGTGTCATGGTGTATGTTATTCGCATATGACATAGTCATGATTGATGAGACCCGCAGCGGAGTGAACGCTAAGCTAGAGGTTTGGAGACAGACTCTGTAGTCTAAAGGGTTCAGATTGAGTATGACAAAGACAGAATACTTGGAGTGCAAGTTCAGTAAAGGGAGCGACCTTGAGACAAGCGTGGAGGTGAGACTTGGTACTCAGGTCATTCCAAAGAAAGGAAGTTTCAAGTATCTCGGGTCCATTATCCAAGGGAACGGAGAGATTGATGATGATGTTACACATCGTATTGGTGCAGAGTAGATGAAATAGAGACTTGCTTCTGGAGTCTTGTGCGATAAAAAAGTGCCACAAAAATTTAAAGGCAAGTTCTATAGGGTGGTGGTTAGACCGACTATGTTGTATGGGGCGGAGTGTTGGTCAGTCAAGACTTCACACATCCAAAAGATGAAAGTTGCGGAGATGAAGATACTGAGATGGATGTGTGGGAACACAATGAGGGATAATATTAGAAATGATGATATCCGGGACAGAGTGAGAGCGGCCTCGGTGGAGGATAAGATGCGATAAGCGAGGTTGAGACACAAATTCCCCAGTGCTGAGGTATGAGAGGTTGGCTATGGACGGATTCAGGAGGGATAAGGGTAGGCCGAAGATGTATTGGGGAGAGGTGATTAGACGGGATATGGAGCAGGTGCAACTTACCGAGGACATGACCTTAGATAGAGGATAGTGGAGGACACATATTAGGGTAGAAGGGTAGTAGGTAGTTGAATGTAGTCCTACTTACGCTTACATACTGATAGTTGTAGTGGTATTATTGTAGACGTGCTTAGCCTATCGTACTAGTAGGCGTAGTACTGCTTTATAGTCCCATGTCGTTTGATTCCTGTTGTTGTGTATTCTTTCGTGTACTTTGTTTATCTTATCTACCTGTGTTAGTTATTGCGTCTTTTTTTCCAGAATGTTTTATCATGGCTTATCCGCTTTTGTTACCATCATTGTCATACTGCTTTAAATTTCTTGTTCAAGTCTGACCGTTTCTCTTGCTTTGCTTGTGTTTATGTTGTGTCTTGAGCCGATGGTCTTTCGAAAACAACCACTCTACCTATCAAGATAGAGGTAAGGTCTGCGTACATTCTACCCTCCATAGACCTCATGTTATGAGATTTCACTGGGTATGTTGTTGTTGGTGGTGCACCTGCTGAGTTGTGATGATAAAAACAAACTTCCAGTATTATAGTGGAGTAATAATGCAACTCATATTTGAAATGTACCATCATTACAAGAAAAATATATAAATTTAAGATAGCAATTCAAAATGTGAAAAAAATACAATTAGTTTGTAAAATATTTTTAGGAGGAAATGAGATCTTTTGGCCTCTTACAATTTGAATAGAAGAAAATGATTTTTTCAGATCGTATTTTTTTCTCCAAATCTCTTATGTTAAAAAATGAAAATGTCATAAAACAAAACAAAAAATTGTACCGTTTGAAGGACAATTTTTCTTTATTCAAGGAAAAGATTTTGGATGTGTCTCATAATGTTTAAATAGAAGACACAACGGGGGTGTAGCTCATATGGTAGAGCGCTCGCTTCGCATGCGAGAGGCACGGGGTTCGATTCCCCGCACCTCCACACTTTTATTTTGTAGTCCATGTGACTTTTAGTAGCTTAGTTTTATTTTTGGCAATTCACAAAGTGTTACTATAAGATTAAATGTTTCTTCTTAGTAGTTTGTACTCTCATTCATCTTTAGGATTGGAAATGAGGAATTCTCGTACCTCAAAAAGAAGCAAATTCATTTTATAGCTTTCATCACTTAACAGTAAATACATTGTATCTACGAAATATTGTTGGTATGCAAGAAAGAGCTATAATTCTTGGTTGTTTTTTAAGGACTAACAGTCCAGAATCCTCCGAACATTTCATCAAGCCACTAAAATTAACCAAGATGTTTGGTTCCTTCTTTAGGCTTATTATCATTTCAATGGTTGATTTGGAGAAGCTGGGTTCAGCTTGAGGCATACTCATAAATATATTCTTCTTCTTGTTTTTATAGTATTTCCTTTCAAAACTTTCTCAGAGAAATGAATGTGATGGACACAGAAAAGCGCCGCCCACATATTTCCAATTCTATATGCGTTTATTCGTTTGTTCTACTTCTACACATTCACAAATATTATATCTGTGTCCAAAAACACGCGGTATTCCCAAGTGATAAACATCCCGTGTAGGTACATTTTATTCTAGAGGAAAGGACGGAGAATTTTTTATGTGAAAGTGAAAGTACACATTTACCGACTTAACATGCAATCTGAGCTGCTGTAATTTGTTCTTATTATCTTTTTGATAATGACCTGCTTTGAGTTCTCCCCAATAATCAGTTTCATAGTCTATTAAAGTACTTTCATTTTTACAATACTTGAAAGGGCCATTTGCATTCCACTCAAAGCTATTGAGAAACAATTTCATACACTTGGGACAATCTAGGAGAAGCTAATGAAACTTAATCCTCTGGATTACTAGTATGCCTTACCCAAAAAGCAACTATGTCCACTAGACCCAAGCAACCTCACAGAGACTTGAAAAACTGCATTTATTCCTTTCCTATCTCGTCCCTATGAGCATCTGGTGCCCAATGACAGTATGGTCGCGTGATGGAGGGTGGTCACAGGCACAGATCAGGTCCGCTCCAGCCAGTTGCTCCAACATAGTTGTGTAGGTATATCCCTTGAACTTATGAACATTTACAATCATTATAAATATTTACAAGATACAAGTGTTCCATGGTAAAGCCAGACCCAAAAGTCAAATTTCTCATGACATACGAATGACATTAGCCAACCCTCATCAAAATCTATAGCAGCTGCTGTAAGTGCACATTGCTTCATCAGCATCAAATAGGAAGCGACCATTAGATTTAGACCTATCAAACAAATAAACAAGAGGTGGCTCAGCACAAAAACTTGACAAAATTATGCAAGGAATCCTTAAGAGCATCCACAGCTCGACTTCCAGATTTTCATCTTACCAGATTATAGTTTGACAAGGTTGTTATTGCCAATTAGTGGATATGGATGGAGCATGCTACCCTCCGAAGCACATTATACTGTCCTTGAACCATGATCAAAGTGCTGCAAAAGTGTAGATTTGAAGTTTGAGTATTGCAGATGCAGATTCGAATAAGGAACATGCAGCAGTTTCTCAAAAGGCATCTACAGGAAGAACAGGCAGCTGTAGCATATGAGACCATTCTACCTACAGTCTCCAAGTTGGATCCTCAAATTCGCTTGCACAGACTGCATCAGAAAACTGCCAATCCTCTTAGTTACAAGGAGATCCAGGATGTATAAACAAGATTATCTAGTTATGCCTAGATAAAGCATTAAACAAGAATTATAGAATATTTCTCACCTATAAATTCATAATTGCTTGCCAATTGCCACATCCCTTGAAATGAGGAAGTCAAAGTTCCAACATGCATCTTGTGGTTCAGGAGACTAAGCTCCAATTTACCTCAAACTTCTTCATTGTATCACATAATATCATGAAAAGAGCTCTCGTGTTGAAAAAAAAAATACTATTCACCAGCTCAAATCCAAGGTGTCCAACCCTCATACATGTTGCTAAGATTATCTACACTTGTTGCTTGTTTGAGCAGACAATCCACTTGTTCTGCAACACTAATTTCCCTGAGAAATATAAACAAACATGGTAATTCACATTTAATACAAGATACTTATTTAAGATTTTCATGGGAAGGATATATCTGTTATCAGCTACATCTCGACCATCTAACTTCATCTCGACTCTCCTTAAAATTGATAAGGCATATGTATTTTTACCTAGGAGAACAAAACCATAAATTAATTATATGAAGTGTAACCATTCATGAAATGTTATTGAATAATCAAAAGCTACATTGAATTGCCAGAGAATAAGAACAACCAATTACTAAGACTCTTTTTTCAAATTCAGAATGTTCATAATTGAGGTTACACAAAATTGATTTAGCACCCAGTCGGCTAATCCTTCAGTATTTTGAGACGGTTAAGAAGGGGACAAACTTTATCTTTAGGATAACACCATTCAGTATCTAACAGCAGAAGTTTTTCAACACTTCCTCTTGTTTTTCAAGATGAAAAAGCAATTTGTTAATTTCCAAAGACTTCCTCTAGCTACCATGACGTATTCGATTTTGTTATCAGCATGTTCATACTGCTTTAATTTCTTGTCTGAGTCTGACCTTTTCTCTTGTTTTGCTTTGCTTGTGATTATGCTTTGTCTTGAGCCGAGGTCTCCCGGAAACAGTCGATCTACCTATCAAGGTAGAGGTAAGGTCTGCGTACACTCTACCCTTCCCAGACCCCACGTTGTGGGATTTCACTGGGTATGTTGTTGTTGTTGTTGTCCTCTAGCTAAACTTGTCCTCTATGAAATATGTAAGTGGAACTTAGCAAAATAAAGCTCCTCAACCCCTCCGTAGTAGGAGAATTATTACGCTTAGGGTATTTGTCTTTCCAAATCAAGACGGATAGGAAAGCATGGGGAACTTGTGACCAACCAAGACGCAATACAAAAAAAGGAACGGAAATATGCTTGAGCATCTTAGATTTACAACCCTGCAGTTAGAAAAGACCAATAAAGGGTATTTCTCATACTTCCCTATTAGTTTCTCTTTTAAGATTCCTGCAAGAACAATTCTAACATCCGAGCCATCTTGTTGGACAAATTCTTTAGTCTTTTATCACTTTGCCCCTTTTGACCAGCTCAGAAGTTAATGCAATGAAGGGATCGCAACCCCATCCACTCACTTAAGGAGAATCTCGTAACATGCCCTAAGCAAGACCTAGCAAAATTCTGTTTGAGGCTGGTGTTCACAGTAATATTGGACAGAGAAAAGTGAACAAGAGTACTCAAACTCAATGTTCGAAAAATTCTCTCAACACCATAACCTAAAACACAGCATACCCACATTTACCCCCAAAGACACCTGAAGTACGTAAGAAGGCACTCTACAGTGCTGCTCCTCCCTACTGAGGAAGCATGATTGCACACAGGCTGGCCAGCATTCTTAAGTGTGGACTAATTTGCAAGCAATGAAGTGCAGAAACACAAATTTAGAATCAAAGTTTAATTTTTGAACCATGTAAGAACAAGAAGTCACTGCTACCAAGGCCCCCAGTGAGATAAAAAACAAGGAAAAGGGGTATCTTTGATATTATTTTAACCTCCCAAAAGACGAAGGTGAACGGGATAGGTTCCTTTATTCATGGTAGGCTGTACTAAAATCTTTTATAAATTCCATTATAAGAAATTTGCCACTATCACTTCCTACTGCAAAATGCTTTTAGACATGATCTCCTGAACAAAATTTACTTTCCTCAGAAATATCAAATTTATTTTCCTCAGACCTACTCACCAATTGAGAAGTTACTACTCAACTTATAAACACCTCCCACAGGAAATCATGCCCCATAATTTCGATTCAGGCTGCCACAACTTTTACAATCCAAAAGAGAGAATTAATGGCTAGAGAGGCAAGTCTGGGAAGCGAATAATCCACTGGCTTAAAACGAAAGGAGGAACTTCCAACCATCTTAAGAAGTTCTTGCTACTACTAAGTCCAAAAGGTGATTACCTTCAACTAACATCTAGAGCCCTCTAAAAGAGGTAAATGGCCAATCAAGAAATTGCAATCAGCTGTTGGAACTAGTATGAAACAAGTATATAACCCACTTCTCAAGGCTGGAACTACTCGTTCAAAAGTGTAAACCTATTTCATCATGAACGGGCAATGGTGTTGATTGTTTATGCCACAGAACTCTTGAGTTTTTAACTATCAGGAAATCTAACCACATTGACCTAAAAGGTCAAGTTTAAGTGGCACTATGAACATTCATTAAGATTTTTTTGAGAATTGGAAAGAAACTGTTGATAAATCCTCACCTCTGGTTGTTCGGCTGGCAGCTTCTACATTGATAAATGAAGTTTCATGAGCAGCCTCCTCAACCTTGTCTTTGTTTGACAAGGGTTCTTCATTTCCAAGCAAAAGTTTCATCTCAAACGTCTCCTGTTCCAAACAATAAAGTATCAATAATTGGTAGAATTCAGACTGTCACGTTGTACAACTAAAGAAACAAACCTGTGTCTTTTCAGATTCCGGCTGTGGCAATCGTGGAAGTGCACTTCCAACTGAGTAAAAATTATGCGAGTATTCTCTTCTTTCTGTGTCATCAAAACACTGGAGTAATTGGATCGGTCAAGTCTGGGCCACTGGAACTATTTGCAAGACTAACTTGAGATGATGTAGCTGCAGACTCTGAACTGCCACTTGACATGCTATCAGGCGCCGATATCCATCCCTTATCTTGCAAAGACAGTCCATTCACATCAAGAAAATCCATGGTGTTTTCTCTGTCTGATTGGGAGAAGATCTCATTCTTGCCTTCATATTGATCGGCAAGATCTGGCCTATAGGAGTTGAGATCCTCTGACCTTGCTTCCTGGCTTTCTCCTAACCCCTCAAGAGCCTAAATCAAATAACAGTTGATTAGAATCTTAGAAAGAGCATCCATGAAATGCGTGTTTATTCTCTTTACAACCTTATGGAGATTTCCTGCATGCAGACTTGCAGATTGGGCAAGGTAGAGGTAAAGTCTGCGTACACTCTACCCTCCCCAGACCCCACGTTGTGGGATTAACGTGAGATTTCACGGGGTATGTTGTTGTTGTAGACTTGCAGATTGGGCTAGCCTGGTCAACATCAAATAAAGTCCCTCGACAGAGATTGTGAGAGATTGAACCAAGGGCTTTAAGACTTCATAAGTTTTTTCAACTTTAACATGGTAATACTGGAATATAGCTTGTCCATGAACATGAGATATTTCCATTGTTGCCTCTCTTTCCTTTGTCATAGCTTCAGTCATGGTAGCAACATCCTTGCATAATAAAGATTCAAGTGGAAGTAGGATGCCATTTGCCTGTCCATCAAGAAAATAAAATAAGTGGTATTCTTAAATAAGAAGGAACCTTGGAAAAAAATTCCACTCAAATGAGACCCTGAAATCATCTCTCTAGTATCACAACTTGCCTAGACGCACCATTCCCCCAATACTTAGTGTTAGACTACATTGCCACCTTCCCAATATGATAGTAATTATATGGTCTGAAACTGTAGGGAAAGACCAAGTAAATTAAGAAGCAAAATTAATATGAATATGGAAGGGAACAGATACAGGAAATGTCACCCCTTTCTATTACTGTCACTTCACAATTTTATTTTACCTCACTTTTTTCTTTGTGACAGACCACAAAGTAAAAAATGACACCTAAAACTGTCAGAACATGCAGTATCAGAATTCAGAACTAGGGTGTGACTGCTCGGAATAAGGACAAATTATAACACGAAACAACAGTGTAACCACACTCTGCTGGGAGATTTTCTTGAACCTTTGTGGTTTCACTTGGGTTATGCCTTCATATATTAAGAGCCTACTGGATAGCTGGCTAGAGCAGAAGACAGCAAAGATCCAGAAGCAACTTCCGAGGACCATCCCTCTGCATTTGCTGGGCCATTTGGCGAGAAAGGAATAGTGTTTGTTTTGAGAATAAATAGAATCGCATTTCTAGAGCCAAAAAGCTTTTGTTGCACAATCTGTTATTTTGGCGTAAGAGGTGTCTATTAAGAGTATGGATTAGTTGAATTTTTGGATTTGCTAGGAAAAACCTTGTCGGTGCTATCTGTTTTTGTTGTATTTATGTGTACCTGCTTGGTACTTCTATTAATAAAACTTTACCGTATTAGAAAAAAGAAAAACAATCTGCCCCTGCTGTTACAACTGCCTGCTGCTCCCCACCTCTCCACTCCCACCCATCAAAAAATAAAAGGAAGGAAGCCAAAAAAATGAGAGTAGAGGAAAATAAGAAAACGAAACCTTTGATAGATCTTCCATAAGAGACGAGTGCAAAGCAGTAGCATCTTTTGCTATACCGTGAACATCATGCACACCTTCTGTTACCGCCAGAACCTTTAGGAAAGGACAAATTATCAACAAACAAAAACAGAAAAAAGGAGACTTAAAATAGCTGACACAAAGAATCATTATTGTTTTGTGTTTTCATCTGGATACTGCTGGCACAAAAACTCGTTAATCCTTTATTGATGAATGATGAGTACATCGCTTAGGTGAAACTTTTAAGATAAATGCCTCTTCTTTATGTACGCTTGCCCAAGATATACAATTTATACTTCTGGTCAACAACACTCAAAGGTCAACCTAAAGAAAGCTTGACCATGATTCACATCAAGAATGATATCCAGGATGTTGCTGTAACACAACAACAATATTATGGCAAGGTAAAGGAATCTAGGAATACTTGTATGGCCAAACATGCATTTAGCAGGAGAAATCCTGCAAAATTCATGGACTTATTTGTCTCAAGTTATTCTGTGATTTTACAGATTAATCTTCAAATTTGCTGGAATAACTTACTGAAACCTTCCATAGAGATGCAACCCCTGGTCTATGGTATTTCTACCTATTCGTTTAGTTTGGTGGATTCAAATCTACCTCTTGCTGCAGTACTAGGAGCATAAGGTATGCAGATGGAATTAAGTATGCATGTAGCATAGGAGAATAGGCATAGCAGATGAAGTCAAATATTCAAGTATCTGAACAAGCCAATTTGGACACAATTTGATTGAAAGCACTGACATACATGAACCTGCATAAGAACATTAATTTAGTTGTGAGCATCCTACCTCTTCAAGCATCGAACCACATTCAGATGTCAAAGCAGTACGACCTCTTGTAATGCCTCCAAATGCAGATAGCACCACGCTTAATTCATCGGAACAATTCCTCATCGCAAGCAGAGTGCTTTGCAGATCCCCTTGGAGAAGAGAAAAGTCAAAGGCGTTGAGAAAATAGCGGAAAGGCAACTCTAAAAACATCTTGCTCAAATTAGTGATAAATTTTAAAAATACTAAATAACCTATAGCATTGTCGTGCTAGTTAACCAAGTCATCTAAGAGAACCACGTGCTTCCACATTTTCTACATTCAGCATTACAAGTTAATTTTTCCTAGAGTCTCCATCTTCAAGATGGGATCAACTCACAAATTTTATACTTGCTAAAAGTAAAATCCAATAGAATCCTAAAATCATGTGGCAACAAGAAGGATGGGATTTATATCTAGTTATTGGCTGATAACTGAAAATCACATGACTGCAGACTAGTAATGTTTGCTTTCCATGTTATAAATTAAAAGATGAATGAAATTGAGTGGCTTTATTAAACATATATATACTGTGGAAATTAACATAGAGAATCATGCAATAACTATTTCATCTTATGGTAGGCTGAAGCTCCACCTCTTGCTTTGAGCAGAAAAGTTACAAAGTTTGAGTTTCACAGTGACCAGTTATCACTATAGTTCCACATGCTTGGTCCAACTAATGAAAGAAGGCCAGCAGCACATAACGTAAGAAGTAGACCATCAATTTAAAGAGCCTGATGTATCCCCAATTTATCAGCTAAAGATTTCAGGTAGCCAAATAATTGAAAAAGTTACATTCAAAATAGTATCATTAAGTCATCTTACCTGACGCTGACTTAGCTTTAACAGAAGCAACACAGAGTTCGTTAGTTGCAGAGTATAAACCACTTGAAGCAGCCTCCATGTTGCTCTGTGCAAGTTTCCATTTTTGTTCAGTATCTGATAAAAGACAAAAAGACAATTTTTGCCAATGAGAAGCATACAATACCACTAGTAATGCACCTTTTGTCATTTATAGAATAGAGAACATGTAGATTTGGGACTTACGAGTAAAAGAATGAAAAGTAACGTCCAAGTTTGTCAGAGCATTTAAGTAAAGCTTGCTGCCAGGTCCTGCCATCTGCATTGCTCCTGGATGGATAAAATTCTTCTGAAGTCTGGAAAAAGCCATCTCTCGACAATTCAAACTTCAATAAGGAGATGCAAAGTTTCATCACATCTGATGCCTTTTCTCGAACTTCACATAATAACTGTTGGCGCCTCATTAGATGATCATGGAATTCCTGAGATATTCCTGGATTACTTCCCAAAGTATTTCCAGCAGAAGTTGAACTTGCACCTCCACAAGGCCAGCTCATAGCTCTCTCAAGCTGCCCTTCTGCTGTAACAGAAGTTCTCTCACAAGCTTGCAGGCCCTCCAGAGCTCTAGCTATTTTTGTAATCGATGATTGAAAATTTTCAAGCAATTGAGGTCTGCTGACGTTTATAAGAACTGGAAGAAGTCTAGCATCACTTGAAAGATACTTATGAGATATCAGCCTTCTTTTTTGGAGAAGATTAGCATTTATATCATGCATCCATTCAATCTGAACAATTTCGAGGCTGGTCTTAAGAAGAGCCTCCTTCAATTCACTCACCTGCCTCTTCATGAGCGAAGCAGCTGATTTTGCTGCTCTGACAGTTTCACGTGCATTGCAGTACTCCTCAAACATGATTTGCACATTTCTTACAGCTGCAGAGTTGTTATTTCCTTGATCAAAAGTAAGATCTTCTGTTGTCTCTGTCACTTGCTTCGAATATTCATGAAAGAAATAATCCCTTTGATTATTTTCATTAATTGAAAGGCTATATATACAAGTTACATATTTCCATAATAGGAGAATCCTATTCCTATTCTACTTCTAAATCCTTATTCTACCATAATTCTAACTATACAATTATGGTAAGTGTATAACACTAATTAAGGTAACCTTTACACTACAATATACTACAAATATATATACCATATATACAAGATTGTATTTGTCATCAATCTGTGGCTGCTGGCCGAGGCCCACTGCTGCCCACTGCTGCCCAGTCCACTGCTTGTCATGCTGGGCCACTGCTTTGTATACCTGTGATATATACTGCTGTATATTCAGTGTATATCACAGGTATATTACCTTTGTTTAACACACCCCCGCAGTCATAGCGGGCGGTCTTCGAACGCTGAGACTGTCCCTAAAATCTTCAAAGAGAACCGCTGGTAGACCCTTTGTAAAGATGTCTGCAATTTGATAACGAGATGGACATGACATACGCGAACGTGACCCTTTGCAACTTTTTCACGGACAAAGTGAATGTCCATTTCGATATGCTTGGTACGTTGGTGTTGAACTGGGTTACCTGAAAGGTAGATGGCACTAATGTTATCGCAATATACCAAGGTTGCCTTCTGAATGGGACAATGAAGCTCCAAAAGTAAATTACGTAGCCAACATGATTCGGAGACCACATTTGCTACCCCTCGATATTCTGCCTCTGCACTTGAGCGTGATAGAGTTGCCTGACTCTTTGTCGACCAGGAGACCAAGTTGTTGCCAAGGAACATACAGTAGCCAGAAGTCGACCGTCTGGTGTCGGGACAACCACCCCAATCAGCATCCGTGTAAGAGACAAGTGTGGATGTAGATGAAGGATACAAGTGCAACCCATAGTCCAGTGTCCCCTGAATATACCGAATGATGCGTTTGATTGCCTTCACGTGCTCAACTCTGGGATCATGCATGAATAAACACACCTGCTGAGCATACGTAATATCCGGTCTGGTAAAGGTAAGATACTAGAGGGCCCCTGCAAGACTGCGATAGCGGATCGGGTCCTCGTATGGTGCACCTGCTGCGGCACTCAGCTTGGGGTTTGCATCAACTGGCGTGGAAGTGGACTTACAGGATGACATCCCAACCCTCTCTATGATCTCGGTAGCATACTTTTGTTGAGACAAAAACAAGCCACCTGAATGACGCTTGACGGCAATCCCCAAAAAATAACTCAAAGGCCCTAAGTCTTTCATAGCGAACTCAGAACTGAGCATGGTCATGATAGACTGGCGCAAGGCATCGGAAGAGGCAGTTAAGATGATATCATCCACATACAATAGAATGTAGGCCAAGGACGACCCACGGCGGTAGATGAACAAGGAATTATCTGACCTGCTGTGAGTGAACCCAATAGTTGAAACAAAGTCAGCAAACCTCGTGTACCAGGCCCTTGGAGACTGCTTAAGCCCATATAAGGACTTCTTCAACAAACATACATGATGAGGACGGTTTGGATCCCTGAAACCCAACAGCTGATGCATATAGACTGTTTCCTTGAGATCACCATGTAGGAAAGCATTCTTGACATCCAACTGATGAATTGGCCAAGTCTTTGAAAGAGCCAAGCTAAGCACAGTGCGAATGGTAGCCGGTTTGACCACCGGACTAAACGTCTCACCACAATCTATCCCAACCTGCTGAGTCTTACCATCACCAACAAGTTGCGCCTTATGTCGAGCAAATGACCCATCTGAATTCTCCTTATGGGCAAAAATTCACATAGACCTGATAACATTAATACCATATGGACGGGGCACCAACTCCCACGTCTTATTATCAATAAGAGCATTATATTCATCAATCATAGCAATTTTCCAATTAAGGTCATTTAATGTGGACACAGGATTGCTGGGCAAGGAGGATTTAGAGACATCAGAATGTAAATTAAAATGCCTTTTAGGTGTAAAAATACCCCGCTGACTACGAGTGACCGGTCTATGACTTGAGGAAGAATTGAGGGAATTTTGGGAATTTTTTGGGCTCGGGACGGGTGGCCCGGCGGTGGGCTCTTGGCCCAAATCGATCTTGGAATAAATCGTCTGGACCGGTTCGAGTGGTGGCTTTGGCCCAATTCTTTGGAACTGCTCGATCAGGCGGGCACTGCAGGCGTGTGGGCCAGGCGATGGGCCTGGGAATTTTGGGTGCGGGAGATGTACGAAAAATTCCGAATAATATACGGGGATATTTGGTCATCCAAAAAATTATACGACTTAGGCTCGGGAGTATGAACTTTTGTAAACGGAAATTGAGTTTCATCAAAAATGACATGGCGATTAATTATGATTTTCTTGGAGGATAAGTCAAAGCATTTATAACCACGATGATTTGACGGATAACCCAAAAATACATACGGGGTAGACCGAGCCTGAAGTTTGTTAATTGTGGTGGATGGGAATAACGGATAACACAAGCATCCAAAAATCCTAAGGTGAGAATAAGAAGGGTTCTTATTATATAGGATTTTGAGGGGAAGAATCGTCCCGGACCTTTAGAAGGAATTATGTTAAGAAGATATGTGGTCATTTGTAGAGCATGATGCCAAAAATATGGAGGTATGGAGGCATGAATTAAGAGAGTTCGGACAATGTTATTTATGGAACGAATTTTGCGTTCGGCTTTCCCATTTTGTGAAGATGTATGAGGACACGAAAAACGAAAATTTATCCCATTATTAGCACAAAATTCCCGAAACTCCCTATTGTCATACTTTTTCCCATTATCACATTGAATATTTTTTATTTCTCTTTCGAATCGAGTACGAATGAACGCTCTAAATTTGATGAAGACGGAAAACACTTGTGACTTATTCGTAATTGGAAACGTCCACAAAAATCTAGAATAATCATCTAAAAAGAGAACATAATATCGATGACCCAATGAACTAAGAACAGGAGACGTCCATAAGTCGCTATGAATAATATCAAATGACATTGAAGTATGAGAATTGGAGTCTACAAATGGCAACTTAACAATTTTCCCTAATGAACAAGACTGACAAAGTGGAGTACGACTCGTACTTTACATGAAATAAAGCTATTTTTATCTAAAAGCGATAAAATAGAAGACCCGGATGACCCAGACGAGCATGCCACATGGAAGGAGAGATGGTCGCAAATGCTGATGGCAAGGCTTGACTCGATGGATCAAACCAGGCATGATAGGATCTGAGATCCCCCTACTATCACACCTCATGAGATGACTCCCCGTCTTGAAATCCTTCACAGAGAAACCAAAAGGATCAAATTCAACGGAAACGGAATTGTCAGTAGTGAACTTTCGGACAGGCACTAAATTTTTAATCAATTTAGGAGCATGTAAAGTATTTTTCAAGAGAAGGGGTGGATTGGGGGGAGACAATGTTTTCTGACCATAACCCTGAATTGGAATAGAGTTGTCATTACCAATAATTATACCCCGAGGGGTGCTCAAATTGGAATAAGAGGAGAGAGTACCTGATTCGGAAGTCATGTGAATAGTGGCCCCGGTGTCCATATACCAATTTGGGTCTGGTTGAGTCAACCCCAACGTGTGCATCGCGGCCTCGATATCGATTTGAGTGGGGCCTACTGCATGATGGGCTTGTGGAGGTCGGGGCCCAAGAATACCTGTACGTGATGGAGCTGGGCCGTAGCTGGAGCCGCCGTTGGGCCATCGCTAGTGGGCCGCCCGATCTTTGGGTGTTGGGCTGAATCGTTGGTCACCACCAGCGGCCGGAATTTATCGCACGTAGAAGAGGCTGGCGGCCCACGACCATCGCTGCCCGGCCATCGCCATGGGCCCCACTGCTGGAACCAGGGGGTGGTGGGCCACTGTTCCCTGGATAGGGCCCACCGCCTGCTTGCTGACCACCGGAACCGCTGTGTTTGCCCCCGCGGTTTTTGTTATTATTCTTGCGATTATTCTTGCCGCCACCATGATTATGGTTTTGGCCCGAATTATTAACAAAACCCGAAGAACTAGGAGAGAACGCCACCATGACGACGGGGCTTGCTCCGGTAGCCGCCTTTTTAGCCAAACCGGCTTCTTCCAAAGTAAGCATGGAACGGGCTTGATAGAAGTCGGGAAGAGGGTTGCTTTGGCGAATGAGAGTTCCAACACCATTATAGGCCTCAAAGACCGTGACCAATGTAGTACGAGACGATTATTAGTTATCGGTGCGCTAACATTACGGAGTTGATCGCCAACTCGGCGAGTTTCTTGCAATATGCAGAAACGTTTGGAAATTTGTCCATTCGAACTAGAGAGAATTCCTGCTCGAGTGTGACGACACGTGAATGTTGGTTGTCTTGGAATATGTCACGCAATCTATTCCATGCAGCCATAGCCGTGGTATCCGGTTCAATAATCGTATGTAGAAGGTCCACCGAAATAGTGGCGTAGATCCACCGGAGAACGGTAGCATCAAGAGTAATCCATAACTCAGGATCCTCCGCAGGAAGGGGTCTAGCGGGAGGAATGATGTGATGAAGAACTTGATAAGAGATAGCGTGAACTTTAAACAACTCCGCCCACGTCGCATATTGGACGTTTTCCATCTCAAGGACAATAGGGATACAACTCTTGATATTGGAAACCACGAGGGCAGGGTGATAATTGTTCTTAGACATATTGAAAGAACAAAGAAGGAAGGGAAATTTAAGAGAGGTGTTTTTGAGAGCGGAAGATGAATTTTGGAAGAGAAACCCGAGGGGGGGGGGAGGTGGGGTGTCTCGGCCGAAATCAAAGAGAGGACAAAAGTTGAGAGAAAAACTTTTGTTTAGACCTAGTCTCTTGATACCATGAAAGAAATAATCCCCTTGATTATTTTCATTAATTGAAAGGCTATATATACAAGTTACATATTTCCATAATAGGAGAATCATATTCCTATTCTATTTCTAAATCCTTATTCTACCATAATTCTAACTATACAATTATGGTAAGTGTATAACACTAATTAAGGTAACCTTTACACTACAATATACTACAAATATATATACCATATATACAAGATCCTATTGTCAACAATCTGTGGCTGCTGGCCGAGAGGCCCACTGCCGAGGCCCACTGCTGCCCAGTCCACTGCTTGTCATGCTGGGCCACTGCTTTGTATACCTGTGATATATACTGTTGTATATTCAGTGTATATCACATGTATATTAACTTTGTTTAACAATTCACTTTCTTTCTCTAACCTTGTTATTAAAACAGGTGCAACTTTCTCTTTCAAGTACCGCTCAACATTTTCTTGAAGCTGCGATTCGAGTTTTTTCTTCACTATAATTACAAGTTGATCAAATCCCAAACTTTGATCAGCTCGTAAAGCTATATTTTGTGTGCAGGAATCAAGGAAAGAGTCCACTATATAAACCTTCCACACAAAGAAGGCATGATTGCTCCATATCCCAGGAAATTTCCAAATATATTCAGATAGCGGGCATCCTGAATTAAATAAAAAATTTAGGTGAGAAATCCTAGTTGAACCACACTCAACAGGTGCCCCAAGCAAAGACAATTCTTGATCAACTGCTTCCAACTCAGAGAAGGGCTGCATTAGTGCAGCCATAAGAGCTCTGCTTTTGAAAAGATGTAGTTCCTTATCATGCTCATGAGAGATCATAGCTTGCAGATTCTGTTCTAAAGAAACCAGAGAACTTCTAATGGTAGCTTCTTTGTGTATAAGAGATGAAATTCGAACGTCCCTCTGGTTCCAACTTTGGTGGAGCTTGTCAAGTTGGGCTCTACATGCTTATTCTTGAGAGGCTAATTCGTTGGCTTCTTCCCAAGACAAGTGGTCTCTACCCTTAACCGCAGCTTCTTCAAGAGCCAACTGCTGCTCGGTTATGAGACCAACCTTAACAAAATAATTCTGCTCCAGATCAGCTAAAGAAGCTCTCTCCAATTCAACCTCAATAAGCTGCTCTAATGCTGTATCTATGGATCTTCTGATTTGCGAGAGGGATGCAAACACATCCATACTTCCGTACTGAACAAAATGACCGATCTGATGACCTCTGGTAGGACAACTTCAACCATTTGGCCCACCAAGTTTTTACAGGAAAACAGACTGATTTTAAAAATTGAAGTCCAATTACTATCAAATAAAGATTCAGAAGTGTCAACAATTGTGTCGATACTCCTATAATCCATGCTGACATACTGCTGAAGCTCTTTCAGAAACTTTGTTACAAGCATGCACTTTTCTACTTGCTCCTCAAACTCAGAGACAAAAGTTCCAAGATCAGAGCACAATATCATGTCCGTGTGTCTTCTCCTAGTGAAATGACTCAACTTATCGAGTATTTTATGCTTAACATCATTATATAGAGAACTAAAAGCTGCTTTCAAAACTGATAGAACTTTTCCCTTTGTCTCTTCAAAATTTCCGTGCAAACCACCATCTTGTGAGCCTCTGTGAACTGAAGATCCTAGCTGACAAGCATTGTCTTTCCTCTCATGACCAGCAGACTCCATGTAGTTCTTGAAAGCAGAAAATACACTATTTTTAGCTCCTAATTCAGTCTCAGGACCAATCGAGTTAACGAGGTCCGCACACTCTTCTTCCATTCTCTCTATTTCTGCTGCATACTGACCCACTTTTATGCAAAGATCATCATATCTATTTTTAACAGAATCAATGCCATCAGCATATTGCTTTCCAATAAGTTCAGCAGCCTGTCTTCGGCTGAGCGATAGAATGTCAGAGGACAGCGTATTTATTGGAAGCTGAAGAACTTGAGCCCAACCATAGACTGGACTGGAGGTGTGGTAATTGATTGGCAAGATCCTTTGCAAAGCCAAAGAAAACCTTTGGATCATTGATATTGCTGAAGAAAGTCCATGATCCAGCTCAGCTACTAAGTGAGAAACTTCTCTATCTATATCATTGCACTGAGCTTGAGTAGGCTCAGGGACAACAGTCAAAGGAACCCCAGCCACTAGAACAGAAGATACAAGAGATAGAGATTCTTCTTTACCAGACAGCTGTATGGAGGCTCTGATAACTGGGAACGAACTGCTTCTTAAAGCATCAAGGGTCCTCCCATGGTGTTCAATCCAAGTTGTTGCTTCTTGAGCTTTCTCCATTATCACAGCTTGAGCTTGTGCCAATTCTCGAGCCTGCATTTCAATAGAAGCCCAGATATTCTCTGAAGTAGAAGTAGCTTCAGCAACAAGTGACTTCACAGTTGTCCCACGTAGAACAAGGTTAGATCTCTCTTGGTCAGCACGACGGTAAAGACCAGAGACCACTTCGTACTGATTCATGATGTTTATAAATCTCTGCAAATCAATTTAAATCATTAAACTATGTTCATTTTAACTAGGAACTAAATTACATCACCTGCAGACGGAAGCTGAATGCATACCTCAAAACCAGATTCAACAGCTGGTAAGGTAGATAGTAGAAGATCATGATGCTCCTAGATAAAGAAAACAGAAGAAAAATCATTAATTGAAAATGTTGATTCAAGTATTACTCTGAATGCAAGATCTTGCATGTATTTACAATTTGCCTTGCGATTAACATTATAATGAGAAGGTAAAAAATGATCCTGCAGACTGTTACCCTCAGCAAAAGGCAGGGTGGTTTAGGCATAAAGAACCTCAGGAAGCAGAACCAAAGCCCACTCATGAGGTGGCTATGGAGATATTCAAATGAAGATGATTCTTTATGGAAGAATGTTATTAAAGGCAAGAATGTTACCATTATCAAAAAAAAGTTATTAAAGGCAAGTATGGAGAAGATGACTCACGGAAGACAAAGGTGGTGAACATAGTTAATAAGGTCAGTGTCTGGAGAACTATTAGGAGCCTATGGCAAGCTTTCAGGAGAATGGGGAAAAAAGTTGGAAATGGGGAAAAAATTCTTTTTCCGGAGAATAACTGGCTTGGAATTGGCTCCCTAAAATTCCTCTTCCCTGAGGTTTACATCCTAAATCAGCAGCAAGGAGCTAATATTAGTGAAGTTTGGACTAATCATGGCTGGAATTTTAGATATAGGAGTCCACTCAATGACTGGAAGAAATTTTACAACACTCTTGCTCAATTCAATGGAACCACCCTTCTCAAAGACAGATTATGGTGGAATGGCCACAACTCTGGGGAATTCTCAATCAAAACAGCATATCATTTGCTGAATTTGGCAACAATACTAATGTCTTTTGGCCTTGGAAGCACATATGGAAGACTATGATCCCATATAAGGTGGCCTGTTTTGTATGGTTAGTTGTTAAAAATGCTGTTTGACACAGGATAAGCTACAAAGGAAGGGATTACAGCTATGTTCTATCTGCCCTTTATGTGGAAGGACTGCAGAGACAAATAACCATTTGTTCCTGCATTGCAGAGTTACCACCCAACTCTGGGATATCTTTTTGGCTAGCATAGGTCTGAGCTGGACAATGCCAGGGAGTTCACTGGAGATGCTATCTAGCTGGAGCAGAAAGGGGGCACAAAAACTCAGAAAAGAAGATGGAGCATAATCCCAGGATGCATATGGTGGACTATTTGAAAGGAAGGAAATTTTAGATGTTTTGAAGGCAAAAGCAACCCAATCCAAAACATGTTATCAAGAGCATAATCCCAATGAATATTCGATGAGCGAAACATGTTATCAAGAATACATAGAAGACACTGATGCTCTACTTCAACTTCTACAGTCTATAGTTTTCCCCTTTTTCCAGTAGATATCTCCCTAGATTAGCAGTTTTTGCTTTCTTCTACCTCTGTCATTACTGGCTTTACAGCCTTTTTTGTGATTTAATACAAGCTGTTACCATTATAAAAAAAAATGATCCTGCAGTCAAACATCCATACTATGTATATCAAATGATTTGGGTGTTCTGCACGTCTTATTAAGATATAAAACTAAAGATTTAATTTAAAACTAAAATAACCAAGATACAGTGTGACATGTGGAATTCTTATGTAATTAAAAAGGGCGTGCGGTCCAGAGAAGAGCCGGACCACAAGGGTCTATTGTATGCAGCCTTACCCTGCATTCTTATGTGATTAAATTCCAATATTCCTATCTAACAAATTGAAGTAATATAACAGATCCAAAAAAATCATCCAAAATCTCAGTAGCAAGGAAAAGAGTACAAACTGGGAAGCTTTATTTTTTTTTCTTTGATAACATGTTTCGCTCATCAAATATTCATTGTGTATTAAGTTTTTATTGGTTTTGATCCTTTTACCTGGATTATTTGTAGTTGTCTTTCCAATAACAATCACTTAAATTTATACTTTGTTAATTGACCATTGTTCATTTACTTATTTCATACAACACAAATTTTGAGAAAATGCAGATTATTGTGTGGAATAGAGACTAAATCATGTAATCTAGGGAAAAAGTTCAAATATGCCATTGAAGTATCGAAAATGGTTCATTTGTGCCACTCGATAATAGTTTGGCTTTAATGAAAAATGGCATGGATGATCCATTTTGATAACAACGATGACATAAATGAGCCAAACTATTGACGAGTGACATAAATGAGCCAATTTCTGGTAGTTCGATGACAATTTGAGCTTTTTCCCTTTAATCTAACTCTTAACACTCAAATTAAAGTACCTGCAGTTCCTTGATTCAAAAATTTTAAAAATATGAAACTCTTATGTAAAAACTTTCATTTTCACTAATCTTACCAATTAAAATAATATAATAAATCTAACAAAATGGGCAGCCCGGTGCAATAAGCTTGCGCTATGTGCATTGATAATTTATTTCACATGAAAATAAAAACGTCAGCATCTCTTCTTTTCTCTTGACGTATGGTTCCCTGAATATTTACTCTTTTATCTTAATGGTTTTCTATTTGGATTATGTATCGCTCTCTCAGATCTGGATTATTGTCATTATTCATCCATTACAAAGAAACAGAAGACACTCTCTTAGTGCTAAATCGAATACAAAACCTTATCGTTTCTGGAAAGAGGTAAAAAAAAAAAGCTCAAAGAAAGACAACCTAGAGAGCAATGGCTAAAAGAAGCGGTTGTGAACAGAAATATTTTTTCTTCGAGTAGCGGCAACAAATAGGAGTGGGGGAATCAATTTACCGGGAGGAAGAGGTTAAGAGGGCAATAGTGGAAAAGAAACTACGGGAAGCGGCCCAGAGTTGTGCCTAAGATGAAGCATTGGGGCCCAATTATTCACTGTGTCAGGCGGAAAGGCACTATTTCTGGGATCTTTAATCTTTGCCCTTTATCAAAGCAGACATTGTAATCGATATGCACAATATCCCCAGAGCAAAAATCCATAAGAATATTATCCAAATGGCGATCTGCAAGGCCTAAAACGTGGCCAATGATGCTCATAGCTGCTACGCTACCTGAGTATCTGCAAGCAGATAAAATTCAATCATTATAGAAATGCCACCAATCCAAGATCCATTAAAAGCCTCACTACTCTCACAAGAAAAGAAGATTATTCTACACTCCTTTCTTGAGTTGAAGACTAGGATGACAACCGTGGACAAATTTTCTTTGCAGAAAATCTTCAATAGGAAACTGTGAAACCCATATTAGATGCATTGAATTTACAGTAGACTATTGCAGGTAGATAGGGAGAAAAACATTACCTATTTAATTTCAAGCTGAAGTCCTTGAATCCCTCACTTGCACGCTAAAGTTCCTGGTAAAGAAGTTGCTTAGGGCTTCCTTCATGAGATCCAAAAGTACCTTTCTTTTAACTTCATGAGGCCAATCTCTTCTTGATATTACTCTTCTTATTCCTTTCTCCTTAAGTGCAGGTATGATTTTACCATAAAACATGTCCATTGGCCGAGGAACAGGTGGAGGAACTGTCTGTTTTACATTAGCACCTAGAGCAGAAAGTTGTGCCAGCTGGACCCGACTCTGCCATGCCTTAAAGACACTGTAAATACTTACTACACTATCCACCCACTGGATGAGACCAGCTCGACCACTTATCAGTGTGACGGAGTAGAAGCGAACACAGACAGACTGACTCTGTACTGCAGATGATGAATGCAGAAAATTGTTTAACTGCTTGTAGCAGCTGCATTATTCTAGGATCAAGCCGTAGAGCTTCACGCCCTTTCAATATATGTGTACTTTTCCCCATCAGAGCCTACTATAATGATCTTTTTAGGTTTTGTCTTGGTAGATAAAATTGCCACCTGTTCACAGAAAGAAGCAATTGTGACAATTCCACTGGAAGAAGTATTCAGTCCCGCTTCTGATTCAGAAACCGTAATTTGCTTCTCAAGACCAGGCATTGGAGCATCAGATGATGATAAAAGATCCAGCTGTGGTGCGACTTCCCCTAGTGATACTGAGGATTTTCTTTGATAAGATGCCAAGGATGCAGCAACATTATCAAATGGTCGCCAAACATCACCAAGAGCCGCAGCAGATGCAGGGGGGGGGGGGGGGGGGGGTCTTGAAAGTTCAGATAGCAAATTTAATTGTTCCTTGTACACCTCATGGAACCAAATTTCATGAGGAGTTTCAGGCTTACGAGAAGTAGAAGCAAAACGACGCTCTAGGACAACAACAATAGGAGCCATCATTGCTGAGTACTTCGCAGCATTTATCTTGTTCTTCTCTCCATGGCTAAGAGTTGGGTTTTCTGCAATTCGTGCAGCCTCCTCTTTCAGCAAATTTATGCGCCTCATTACATCTGGTAAATTATATATCAATGAACAAAACAAGAGGTAAGACAATTGCACTAAATTTATGCGCCTCATTACATCTGGTAAATTATATATCAATGAACAAAACAAGAAGAGGTAAGACAATTGCACTAAATTTACTGTTTCCCTTCCCAATTGAATGCTTATTGACTTGGAACAAGTACTGCGGTACATCTACGTATTGATTGTTGATTACATAATGAAGAAGTGCGGTCAATGGTCCTTTTTGATTTACCATGAAATATAACAAAAGGTCCATTGAGGAAGTTAAACATCACACGTTTTCTACTTGTACACAATATATGGTAACTTTTTAATATTGTAAAAACAAATGTTACCTGTTCAAAAACAAAAGTAACAAATGTTCATGCTCAGAGTTTTCCTTTGTGTAGTTTGTTATTTATCTACAAATATGTTACCTGTTAAAAAAAACAAATGTTCATGCTCAGAGTTTTCTTATGCTTTTTGTATGAAGTGAGCTTTGACTTCTTTTTACCTTTAAGGACTTAAATAATATGATCACCCATCCCTTCAATTTTGATATTCAGAAAAAGGTAAACCACACTTAATGGGGAACCCCAGACCCAAAAACAGCTCATGAATAAATGAAAGAGCATCAGCTACCTGCATGAAGATCTTGAAGTGTGCTGAGCCATAATTCCTCCCAGAGGACTGTTGCATTTTCAAGGTCTGTTATCATCAACTGGACATCCTGAACTAACTTAGGATACAGCTCATTCTGCAATTCATAGAAAGATTTAATTATTTTTTTGTTCTAAAACGGATTTGAGTCTATATAACCAAATATGGAATGATTATATCAGCATAAACCTAACAAACTAATGCATCATAGGAGAAAAGAAGAAGACACTATCATTTTAGGTCTAAGTAAGATTGTGGGATAAATTATTTCGAAAAATATGTCGAAGATTGCAAATCGGAGATTAAAGTAGGAAACCAACAGAAAAAGAGAAGGCGCAAAGAAATGGCACTCTGCAGCTAGCACAGTATTTATTTATTTACCTTTTTTGTGTATGTGTGGGTGAGAAGGAGGGGGATGTCATTTTTGCAGAAGGTTGTACACTCACCTAGCTTTAATTTCAGGTATAAAGCTGATCCGCTACCTTTGAGCAATAGGACATAATTTACCTCTATAAGTGGACTCGAACATGCACCAATTTATCCTAATAGCTTACAAGTAGAAAGGACTTGCTACCATAACCTACCAAGAAAATTCTTTTTGAAAGTTGGAAAGAATAATTCCAGAAGCATATCATTGTTCAATGAGACACTTTAAGAGGATAAAAAGAACTTATCTACCAGAAGTAAATTCTTTTTGAGAGTTGGCAAGAATAATTCCAGAAAGATATCATGGTTCAATGAGACACTTTAAGAGGATAAAAAAAACTTATCTACCAGAAGAAGTAAACAGAAACTGTCAGGAATACCCAAAAGGTAACATGAGTTCAAATACTACCATTTGGAATCCAAATGACAACAAAGACTAGAGCGACGTAATGCTGGGAAATGCCCTTTTAACACTTTCCACTTAGCTACAGAAGTTTTACTACAAGAAAGCAGACTTAAATCCCAAATGCAGAACCACGATTGAGTATTGACTACAGGAAACTATATTCACATTAAAAAGCTACAATGCTGTCTGACCATACTTGAACTGGACATAATTTCATGAAAAAATCCTTTCTACATCATGAAGACAATTAATCAGATACAATGGAAAGATTTTACCAAACAAGCCAGTATTTTCTGAAGCTCCTCAGAAGGTTCTCTTTCATAAGAGTTTGCATCAACTAGAGTTGGATAGACAACAGACCTAGGAGATAGCTTAGCCAGCTTTACTAGTAAGGTCTCCAATTGTTTTCTAACCGCTTGTTCAGGGTGTGAACTTAGACGAGCAAACAGCTGAGGTGTTACCTCCTACAAAAGGAAGAGATCATTAAAGTATGACAAAGCAATCAAAACCAAACCATAAGCAGAAATTGACCTACCTGCCATGGTAGCAAAGGAACTGCCGAAAGTGCAGGTTCAAGTGTGTCCTTCAGCTTAATCCCATAATTGAGAAGAATATGCAACACACAAAGTGTGGATCTAAGTGTATAGTTCACAAACTTATATTTTGACTCACTACAGCGGGTTAATTGGATATCTAAAGATCTGGAAGATGCACATGAAAGAAAATTCACAAAAGCTTGAGCAGCATGGCCAAAGAGAGAGACCCTTCTACGCCGCAAAGACCACCAGATATTAACCAATTCACTAATTAGGAATATGGCATTTTCTTCTTCTAGAACAACATTTGCTTTTAGTAAGCATTGCTGCAACTTAGAAGTCAATGTATTGGGAAAGAATTCACCATTATAATCTTCTACTCCAGGGGCTCCAGCTTCAGCTTCGATAGTATCTACTACCTCCTGAAACAGAGAGCTAGCAGTGCCATCACTTTGCATGCTTTCAGAAGATTCAGAGCAGCAAACATCAGAATCTCCGTCTTCATTCAACACTTTGCCACAATATCTGCTCTGGAGAAGTTTTGAGATAATGTCCTTCACTTTAAGAACTTCTTCCTCTGTTAACTTATATCTTGTTGGTTGAATTTCAGAATCAAGAACAGCAGAAAATGAGGAAGAAAGAAGGGTAGCTTCACAAGGGGCACGCAGCGACGATCTAGCTTGATTATAACACCAAGAAGCATATGAAATCCAAGATTTCCCTAAAGTGGGACAGAGATGGGATGACAACTTTGTTGCAGTGCCCACAAGTTCCTCATAATAGTGTTCACATTAAGTTTGGCTTACTTAATTTCATTATCTTTAATTATTTATTTTTATAATTAAAATGATAACAAGTGCAAGCTACTTCTTCTAATTATTCTATTTCTAGACAAAATTATTTGATTGATTACATTCATATATATGAAATTGAATTTTTTAATGATATACCATTAGATGATGAGATATATTCTGCAACTGAACCAGACTTTAATTTAGAAGATAATCTAGATGACACACCCACTAATCTAGATGACACAGCTTTGTATTGTATTGTATAGGAGATTGTACCCTCCCCCTCTTTCAACGAATTCAACATTGTTGATATGTTTTGCATCTTGTTCGCCCACTCTTCATTCAGGGTGATTCGAACCAGGGCACGTGGTGCACCTCAAACTAAAACTGGAACGACTCTTATTCCCCTAGTATAAGACGAGGCCCCACACAATGAAAATTAAAATCACCTGCATGAGATTTTTTTGACAGGGACCAAGAGAAGCAAGTAGTTAGATGTAAAATTTGTAAAAATGTTTATAAATTTAAAATGGGAAAGAATTTATAAATTTAAAAACCAACCGGCTTCTATACCATCTTCTTCAATACAACCTTATAAAAGACATGTTGTTTCTGCGGCTAGTAGTGAAAGCCTCAGAAATAGAATGTTTAGTGGTTCCACTGCTAATCAAGTTAGCTAGTTTGATGTTTTTGTTTTGCAGGCTGTTGTACCGTACCAAGCAGTTCTCAACGAAAAAGGACGTGAAGACTTGCTTAAATACTGGAGGAAAAATGAAATGACATTTTCGACACTAGCAAAGATGGCCCGAGATGTGTTGAACATTCAAGCGTCATCAATAGCGTCTGAAAGCGCTTTTTCTGCCGGAAGATTTCAAATAGGAGAGCATAGACACTCATTAGCGGGAGACAGCTTGAATATTGCAGTTTTATTCAGAGATTGGATACGAGCGGAGCGTAGAAGGTACGGTCAACCGGAGATCAACGAAGAAGAAGACAAAAACTACATGTCCGACGGAATTGGAAGCCAACAAATTTCAATTCCAATAGAAGAACCACAAGACATTATGAAGAAATTAAAAAAGATGTTTATAAATATGTAATTTTTTTAATTGCAATTTTACCATGTGATTTGCAATTTTAACACCACAAAGTTGCAATTTTGAAATTGTATTACAAAAAAATAATATTTCTATTAAATAATATAAGAGGTACAAAAATAGCCTTGTGATGTTTTTATTACACTATCTTGTTCAATTATTGAAGTATTTTTATATACATACATATATATATATATATATATATATATAATATAAGAGGTACAAAAATAGTCTTGTGATGTTTTTATTACACTATCTTGTTCAATTATTGAAGTATATATATATTATTTTTAAAATTAAGTGTAAAAAATGGAAATCCCGATCCCGATCCGACCCCGCCCCGCCAAGACCGATCTCCTTTTCCGACGAAATGAGGGACGGGATGGGACGTTTGCCAGTCCCGGCCCGCCGATCCCACCAGAAGACTGGTCCCAACCTCCCAGTCCCGTCCCGTCGGGACCCGCCCTGAACCCGCCCCGTTGGACACCCCTACTAAATTGCAAGACGTCGTTATTTCGTTAATGTATAAATGCACTGCGGCTCCAAAAGCTTTTGCTTATTTATATTGAGTCCCACAACTTTTTCGTTAAGACAATTAAAACTTTTTTCCTACTAGAAGTAGGAGAAAAGGACAAAAAAAGGTTTAAATATACTTGTTAGCAATTTGGTTCTCTAAATTTGCCAAAAAAAACACTTATACTTCATCAAATATTTAACAAACTTTAATTATTAAATTTAATAAAATTGTGCAAAAAAATAACCAATAATTCCAGAAAATGGGTAGATGTTAAGTGAGCTTACCATCCTTTAAATCGATATTCAAAATTTACCTATCGTTTGAAATATCATTGAAAACTTCTACTTTTTAATGCATTGAACAAAGAAATGGTCATATGCTACAACTATTGGTGTCATCACCTTGCAAAAAGGTGAACTAATCAATACTGAACTAGTGCCCTATATTTGTAGACAGGTTGGACTCGGTCTTCTATCCGAGCGAACAGTGTTGAGTGAATGTACTTCTATAGTCTCATATTTATGTAATGTTCGAACTCTTTCTTTTGTATCGAGGATCATCAAAATAACCAACAATAATATTTCAATGAAAATATCATTTACAGGAATTTTAAAGTAAAACAAAGTAGAGTAGTCGGAGGCGATGCGTGGATACTCACTTGATCCTCTTCGGCTGCATTAGTTACCAGCTAAAGGTGATACTATCTACAAACTCCTAAAAGAAGGTCAAATAGTATCTCTTAATTTTGTTCACATCTTAGATCTATAAAATTGACTCATCTCCATAAAGGAGCCGTCTTATTATTATTAAAATTTTGCTTACAAAATAACTAAGGGTCGAGATACACAACAGGAATCTACAAAGCCAATGCAAGAGAGAAGTAATATATTCATCCTCGGCAATACATACTTGATAATAGCCCGATCACCTCTCGATATCAGGAGGCTCAGTCCTTTTTTTGAGATAATAAGAAATTACTTTATCTTTTTAGTTGGAACTTTAGGCAATTCTCGAAAAAAGATTCGAATACCGAATAATCCACTAGCAATTTAATTTTTTTTGTAGAAAAGTCAGTATTTTTTCAATCAACCTCTTTAAAATTATACACCTTAGTTGAGCCGGAATTTCTTCCTCGAGTCCTGTCATGATCTTAAGCAAAAGAGCTTTACAAGCAACATTAGTTTTCTTCATTCACACGATATTATTAGATGGGGCTTCGCCGTTGTCCTACTGCCCCGATGCCCAAATTTTACTGTTGTCAATGAATCACTTCCACAAAAAATTCAAAAAAAAATCATGAATTTTTGAACTACCATAGTTCAAACTCTAGCATGGAGTTAGAAGGAATCTTTTTTAGTCTGTACAATACATGAAATAATTTCTAATAAAACAAACCAAACATTTAAAGAAATAATTTATGCATTGTACGGGAAAAAAATCCTTCTAAGTTCCAACTCCATGATAAAGAGTATAAATTGTGATAGTTCAAAATCCCGTGAAAACTTTCTAGAGTTTGATATGCCCAGTAAAACTTTTTGAAGCATAACTTGCTTTTAACCCCTTAGAACTGTCACTTAGCGACAACCATATTGGTAAGTTACCAAGTAGATTGTTGCGGTGACTGTCTAGAAACTGTTGCAAATTGTTCCTGTATTAACAACAACAACAACAATAACAACAATATACCCAGTATAACCCCACACAGTGAGGTTGGAAGAGGATAGAGTGTACGCAACACTTACCTTTTACCTTGGGAGGTAGAGAAATTGTTTCCGAAAGTCCCTAGACTCAAGAGAAAACATGACAAAAAGGTGAGATAAGGTCTGAAGAACGTAAAGTACAGTAAACTACATGGATCATGACAAAATACTTTAGCTAAGCATAGAGATTTTAACAGTAAATGCATCAAACTAGTACGATAATCGGAGTACAAAAAATATTAGATGGTAACAGAAAATCAAAGGGCAGGAACCCACACAATAGCACTACACCTGCTAGTATGGAAGAATACACGAGACGCGTACTACTACCTAGCCCTCTACCCTAATTCGTGTCTCGTGTCCTCCACAACTCGTCCGCCCTTTTTTTTCAGGGGCAGAGTCAAGTTCGTTACGGTCAGCAAATCAGCCCGGACAAGAGCAAATTGTTCCCGTATTACGTTTTCCAAAAAAACTGGTGCACTAGTTTATGTCTTCATGATGCACTTCTATAATTATGAAGTTTCCACAGAACTTTCCAGTTACAATTACTTATAATACTGTACACAACTGTCTAACACCCTTTGGCAAAACACAGTTACAATTTCAACATACAAAATCAAGCAGTAATAAAAATTCCAGCATTGAACAGAGAAAAGAGGCCATGTTCAAGAAAATTATGAGATGATTCCTAATAACATACTTTGAAGAAGCAAAACAATCCGATATTCAACCTGTAGACAAGAACAAGAACAAGAGCAAACAAACGCAACTCTTTTAGTAGGACAATTACAGCACCTCAAGATTAACAGCTTCAAAATAATGTCAAAGTCTTAACATAATTGTTAACTCTGCACAACCAATCAAAGAACATAAAGAATATACATAATTACGTACTATAATTTATTGCCAATGCCAATATAATTCACTATAGGAAACAACCTCTCTCTTACCATAGGGATAAGGTCTACGTACACCCAATCATCCCTAGACCACTTATGAGATTACACTAGGTGTGTTTGTTGTTGTTGCCAATATAATTCATAAACCAAAGAAGACAAACTTCAAACAAAACCAGTAATTAATCTTCTTTCTCAAAACATCAAATTTTCAGGCAATTAATGCCAGTTCAAATCGTTACGTATTACAATATGATACCAAAACCTCAAATTGGAAAAAATCGATCAAGCGACAGCAACTGGCTGTTGTTTCGAGGGCTCAACGTGTTTCTTGGAATCTCCGAGGAAATCTTCCATATTATATATAACGGTGATATAAAGGGAACAACTAGGGCATCGAGCGATCTCTTCCCCTATCTTCAACTCTTCCTTTGTGATCTGGAACATGTCACCGCACGGACAAGGATACGTGAAAGCTTGGAGCTCATTGTTCCACTCCATGTCCTCAATCTCTACGTCGTCGTACGACATCTTCGGTGGTTTATTTCTTCGTTTTCGCAGAGATTAGGGTTTTCTGTTTGGGAATTTGGTCGCGGTTATAAAGTCCGGTGGTCGAAGTTGATTGGGTTTTAAAGATCAAAATTGCATTTGACGTCCTTTTAATAACTTAGGAAATATGTAATACGACCCCTGAACATTAGTAAATTGCCACTTCAGCATGTTCAGGCTTCAGGCGGTGTTGAAATAACAAACTTCATTTTTATGTACTCCCTAGTCCCTTCATAACGTGTAGAATAATTTTTTACGGGGTAAATTTTCAGTTAAAAATTATTTAACTCTCAAAATATAAACGATATTATTCTTTTTTGAGATGGAGTCTTAAAATTCCTCAAGTTCCCAAGTAAAATATATTTAAAATTATTTGTACTCATCAGCTAATATTTAGTTGATATTATGTTTAATGCATAAAAAGCCAATGAATTCTTGTACAACATAGCATCATGTGACATTTATCAACAACAAATTACAAAAAAGACACAAAGGATAATTGGTAATCCGAGCTAATTGGAATTTGGGAGTGTTACTTTACAAATTAGGGCAGTATTCTTTTTAATAATATTAATATATTTAATGTAATTTTATAATTGATGTATGAAGAAGGTAGTGTGTGAGTAGATGTTAGCCCGATAAAATAAAAAAATTAAATTAAATTATTAAAGAATATTACTATTTTTAGAATAAATTAATAATATAAGAATGCCACATATAGTGTAATAAAAAATTTGAATGTTAATGCAATATATTTATAAACTTTTCTGGCCCTTGTTTTATTAGCAGCAGCGACATGAGAAGTGTGGAAGCTCTGAGAAGCTCACACCGCCATTTCTCTACATTTACTATATCCAAACCCAAAAATTATTCTCCTACAATTCCCATTAATGCCGATATTCTTCTCGAATCAGTCACTTCTTCTCAGTGGCAATTCATCAAACACCTTACAGGCAAACTAAACCCCACCTTAATCTCAGCCACCCTCCCAAACCTCCGTTCATCTCCAGACAAAATACTCACTTTCATCGAAAATCTCAGTCCCAATTGCTTAGACATTACCTGTTATACCCTTGCAATTTCCATACTCTCTCGTCAACCATCCCCTAAACAAGCCACACACCTTCTCAAACAAGTAATCAGTGCTCGCTTAGCATCGCACAACGAGGTTTTTGATGGCCTTTTGGGTGCTCGAGAGAAGCTCGAAATAAAGAGTTCAATTGTGTTGGATTTGCTTGTAAGGGCTTATTGTGACTTGAAGAAAGGCGAGGACGCGTTAAAGTGCTTTTATTTGATGAAACAAAAGGGAATTATGCCAAAGGTAGAGACTTGTAATGATTTATTGAGTCTTTTTCTTAAATTAAATAGGACCCATTTGGCTTGGATTGTGTATGCCGAGATGTTTAGGTTGAAAGTTAATTCTACCGTATGTACGTTTAATATAATGATCAATGTACTATGTAGAGAAGGCAAGTTGAAGAAAGCAAAGGAGTTCATTGAACATATGCAGTGTTTAGGGGTTAAACCGAATTTAATATCGTATAATACTGTGATTCATGGTTATTGTTTGAAGGGGGATTTTGAAGGAGCAAATACGATTTTTGAGACAATGATAAAGAAAGGTATTGAGCCTGATTCGTATACGTTTAATTCTTTAATTAGAGGAATGGTGAAGGAGGGGAGGGAAAAAGAGGTGTCTTCCTTGTTAGAGAAAATGAATTCGTTCGGGTTGATCCCTACAGCTGTGACTTACAACAATCTGATAGATTCATGCTGCAATAGAGGGGACCTAGATAAGGCATTCTTTTATAGGGATGAGATGGTTAAGATTGGCATCGTGCCGAGTGCTGCTACCTATAACTTGTTGATCCATGCTTTGTTTCTTGATGGAAGAATGGCGGAAACTGATGATTTGGTGAAAGATATGTCGGAGAAGAGGGTACTTCCTGATGGGATTACATATAACATATTGATCAATGGCTATTGTAGGGCGGGAAATGCAAAGAAGGCATTTAAGTTCTATGATGAAATGTTGAGTAGGGGTCTTCAACCAACGATTGTCACTTATACATCACTAATCAAAGTCTTGGGCAAAAGGAATAGGATGAAAGAAGCAGATGATTTGGTTGTTGAGATATTGCGGAAAGGGATATTTCCAGATCTAATTATGTTCAATGCATTGATTGATGGTCATTGTGCCAATGGTAACGTTGAGCGTGCTTTTGATATATTGAAGGAGATGAATAAAATGAATGTTCAGCCTGATGAAGTTACCTACAATACTCTGATGCTAGGGTATTGTAAGGAGGGTAAAATAGAAGAAGCTTGTAATCTTCTTGAAGAGATGAAGGGAATAGGAATTAAACCTGATCATATCAGCTATAACACTCTAATTAGCGGGTATAGTAGGAGAGGTGACATGGATGATGCATTCAGGGTTCGTGATGACATGTTAAGTGCAGGTTTTAATCCTACTCTTCTCACTTACAATGCTCTCATACAAGGTTTATGCAAAAAGCAGGAAGGTGTACTTGCTGAGGAACTTCTCAAAGAAATGGTTAGCAAAGGCATTACTCCTGATGATAGCACTTATCTTTCTTTGATTGAAGGCATTGGTGATGTTGATAGTTTCTTGGGGAGAAAAGATCCATCATAAGGTATCTTGTCAGCTTGCCGTTTGCAGCTGAGCTAGAGGCCATTCTTCAGTTTATCTTTTCTTGGTTTTTGTTTATATATACAGATAGAGACCTCCAAGGAAAGGATGGTGTCTATTGTGGTTAACGATGGTTATGAGGGAAAATAGGAGAGATTTGCATTAATATCAAAGACATGATGGCAGTTGTCATTTCCATAATGCTGACAACCCCTTGGTGATTCTTTGGGTAAAAAGTGTCTCACTTGCTTGAAATACCTGCTGAAACTGAAACGTTCACACTGCTATGGTTCATCCTTCCTGAGTGGCTTGTATCTTCACATTTTTCTGATCAGATTGTCATGACAGTTCAACTACATAGCCAGACACGCATTGCTTCATTGCCCCAAGCTTTTGGCCAGAAAGAGACTAGGATATTCAAATATTTCAATCTCTGATACTAGGATATGTCTGACCAATATTTGACTTTCCTAAGGTCAGCTCATATAGTTGGTTTGTTTTTTCAAGAAAGTCCGGATATGTTCATTGTTCTATCTCTAGAATTCTTGCTGGACCAATTGATGATTATTCATTGTACATTGTTGTTAGTGATACACTGATACTCTACGAAGTTGCTGTCATTTTCAGCTGCTCAAGGGTGGGGTGTGCTGGATGAGTTAAAAATCTTGCGAGTTTCAGCAGCACCATTGGTTGGAACATTACTGTATATCTACGAGCTAGGGTGAAATCTCATTTTGACCCAATGCCGGTACAATGATGTTTGATTGTACTAGACAGCTTTTATTTGTTACCTGCAACCTTTATTTCTCTGTAGAGTAATTATAAAAAGGAGGAGGATTCTCACTATATATAAAGGAATCTTTTTTTGTGTTTTTCGTTTTCGTGCTTTAATGAAATTCCACATTTGTCATGTTGTAACTTTATCAAGTAATTTCCTAATGTAATTGTATAAATTTAGAGTTTCTGGAATCATATATAGTATCCAATAAAAAACTTCAGAATGCAGCAGATTACAAATAAACACAAATCTGGTTTGACTTTTGAATCTTGAATGCAAAGGTGGTATGGTGCTTGTAACTTTAACTATTTTGTATAGTTACTATTCGACATCCTTGGATTCCAAATGCAGGCGCCTGACTTAGTAACTAGACTACCTAACTACTCAAATCTCAAATGAGGAAGCCTGAAGTAATATGTTGGGAAGCCAATATGGTATAAAATCATAACTTGGGCCTTTCTCAATCCAAAAATTAGCTCGAGAAGATTTTTCAAATCCATATAAGCAAATTACCAGTTTATTCCCCAACTAATGTAGAAGTCTAATCCACTCTAACAAAAACAAAGGGACTTAAGTTTTTGATACTCAACAACTCCTATTAAAAAATAACCGTAAAAGTTCAAATGTTTATTAGCTATTACTATTGTGTTAGTTTATTTTTTTAGACAATACATGTGGAGTATTCTTTTTCTTATAAAAGGTCAGCTCGGTGCACTAAGCTCCCGCTATGCGCGAGGTTCCGGAAAGGATAGGACCACAAGGGTTTATTGTGCGCAGGCAGCGCAGCCTTACCTTTCATTTCTGCAAGATGTTGTTTTCACGGCTTGAACTCGTAACCTTCTGGTCACATTGGAACAACTATTAGCATTTGCTTTTGTCCCACATTGGAAAAACACATTTGTATCTCATGCAATAGACCCTATATAAAGGGCTTTACTTGCTTTTCTTTTACTTGCACTTTTAGCTCTCAAGAATAGTATTATTTTATTATCTTGTTATTGCTTTGTAAGAATTCATGTTATGAATAAAAGACTTTCATGAATTCTATCATGGTATCAAAGCCAAGAGCACAAGTTAATATTTTTAGCTCGATCGCGGATCCAACTTCGCGGTGAGTTAGTTGGGGGTTCGCATGCAGCACGCCCCTGGTATCAGTTAAATTTTTTTTTTGGCTTGTTTTGGAAGCTCTGCTCGTGCTCGTTCTGATCTTGGCTTCCATATCTGGGTTTCGTCTTTTTGGCTTCCGCATCTGATTGGTGAGATCTGCCTGCCCTAAATTTGGAGATGAAAATTTTGATGAATTATTTAGGACTTGGGAGACCAATAATGCAAAGATTATTACTTGGATTAATAACTCTGTTGAACAAAGAATTGGTGTTCAATTGGCTAAGTTCAAAACTGCTAAAGAGATTTGGGATTATTTGTCAAGATTGTTTGTGCAGAATAATTTTCTTTGTTAAATATCGATTACAATATGAAATTCGTGCACTAGTACAAAATGACTTGGGCATTCAAGATTATTTACGTGCAATGATCACTTTGTGGGATCGATTAGATATGTGAGAATCTATTGAATTGCAAGCATCACGATGCTTATATTAAATGTAGAGATGAAGATCGTCTTGTTCACTATTGATGGGTCTTGATCAATTTGAGAATTGTCGTTCATGCTTGTTGCACCGCAAACCCTTACCATCTGTTGAAGATGTGGTAAATGAACTTATGGCTGAAGAAACATGTTTGAAGACTCTAAAAGGGGTACATAAGGCTTCTACTTTTGTCTTGGGCAGCCTTTTTCTGCACCGGTCCTTGCAGCCCTTACACACCAGTATAGAACATCTATCATAGGTAATTGTAATTATTGCAAGAAACCGGGACACTGGAAGAATCAATGTCCTGAGCTACGGAAGACATCAGGTTCTAAGTCTCCACATTCGGGACAAGGACAGAAGCCTTCTCAACATAAGCCATATTCTGGGGGTCAATTCCAGAACTTGTATCCACCGACTCAGGCTGCCTTTGTGCCCTCTCTTGATCACCCAGCTTCAGGAGCCTCTGTGAGTCACAGTACTGATTCTGTAGTTGACCAATTTCAGAAGTTCCTCGACTTCCAACAGTTTCAACAGAATTCTCAGTCTTATGCTCTTTATGTTCCTTCCGGCTCATCACCATCTATTGGTTCAGGTATCATTTCGCCTTCTTGGATCTTAGACTCTGGTGCTGGAAATCATATGTCTCCTGATTCTTCCGTCTTTGTATCTATGTCTTCTGACTCCCCTTCCACTTCTGTTGTGACTGTTGATGGCACACCTATGCCATTGACACCATTCATACATCCACTATATCATTACCTGATGTTTATTGCATTCCAAAATTACATATAAATCTTGCTTCTGCTGGTCAAATATGTGACTCTGGATGTTTTATTGGACTCTTCCCTAATTCTTGTTATGTGCAGAATCTAAAATCCAAGAGAGTGATTGGGACAGGGCGTAGAAAGGGGAGAGGTCTATCTGTTTTGGATGAGCTGCATCTTCCTACTCATGCAACAACTATGCCTGTTAAACTGTCTTCTTTTCATTTAACACATTCCTCTTCGAAGTTTTATTTGTGGCACTCTAGACTTGGTCATGTATCAGGTTCTCACCTGCGTTTTATGTGTAATACTGGTGTTCTTGGTGATTTACAATCCGATGATATTTCTGATTGTAGTGGATGTAAACTTGGAAAATTTTCTGCTTTGCCTTTTAATCTTAGTACTTCTACTTCTTCTGCACCATTTGATCTAGTTCATTCAGATGTTTGGGGCCCAGCACCTATCCCTACTAAGGGTGGCTCCGGATATTATGTTTCCTTTATTGATGATTATACTCGTCATTGTTGGGTTTATTTGTTGAAAAACGCCTCGATTTTGTTCATACTTATGTTGAGTTTCAAGCCTATGTGAAAACTCAACATTCTGCCATTATTAAATGTTTTCGGGCTGATTTAGGAGGTGAATATACTAGTGGGGATCTTTCTGGTATTTTTAAAGCTGATGGTACAATACATCAGTCTTCTTGTACTGATACACCACAACAAAATGGGGTAGCCGAGAGAAAACATAGGCATATTGTTGAGACAGCTAGATCCATGCTTTTGTCCGCTAGTGTACTTAGTGAATTTTGGGGAGAAGCTGTCATTACTTCAGTTTATCTTATTAATAGGATCCCTACCTCTCATAATTCTGGGATTTCTCCGTATGCTAGACTATTTGGTCACACCCCACTATATTCCCATTTGAGAGTTTTTGGTTCTACATGTTTTGTTCTACGTCCACATGCAGAGCGTACTAAGTTATCTTCTCGTGTCGTCATTTATGTTTTTCTTGGATATGGGGTTGGGCAGAAAGGTTATCGTTGTCATGATCCAGTTTCTGGAAAATTGTATGTGTCTCATAATGTTTCCTTTATTGAGCATGTTCCTTTCTTTTCCATCCCACCTACCTCACATGGCATGACAAAATCTGACATTATTGATATTGATCCATTTGATGCTGATTGTCTATCTGATTCTACATCTATATCATCTGTTCCTTCTCAGTCTTCTGGCAGGTCCCATGATATTGATACTCAGCCCCCTCCTACGCCTATTTCAGAACCTCTTGTGGTTGCAGATCCAGATCCACCTCGCTATCCTAAACGCACTCTGCGATCTACTCAGGTATCCGATTTTGATTATTCTTGCTATGCTCCATCATTCGCTTCCTTTCTAGTTTCTATTAATTCTCTCTGTGAGCCTACATCCTACTCTGAGGCAGCTCGCGATCCTCTTTGGCAAGAGGCTGTGAATGATGAACTGACTGCTTTGAACAAAACTAGTACTTGGGATTTGGTTTCTCTACCGACTGGTAAGAAAACTACTAGTTCTCGATGGGTGTGCAAGATTAAGACAAAGTCTGATGGTTCTATTGAGTGATATAAAGTTCGTTTGGTTGCAAAGGGTTTTGCTCAAGAATATGGTATGCATTATGAAGAGACTTTTGCACCTGTTGCAAAGATGACATCTGTCCGGGTTCTTATTGCAGTGGCCTCTGTTCGTCATTGGCATATTTCACAAATGGATGTTAAAAATACTTTTTTAAATGGGGATCTTCAAGAAGAAGTCTGCATGGTCCTCCACCTGGTGTTTCACATAGTCCAGGACAAGTGTGCAGGCTTAAGAAAGCTCTGTATGGTCTCAAACAAGCTCCAAGAGCTTGGTTCGACAAGTTCTCCACTGTAGTATCATCTCTTGGGTTTATTTCCAGCTTTCATGATTCGGCGTTATTTGTTAAATCATTCCATGCAGGTTGTATTTTGCTTTTGTTGTATGTTGATGACATGATCATTACAGGTGATGATATTGATGGTATTGCAAACCTAAAATCTACTTTATCTCGCCGTTTTGAGATGAAAGATTTAGGTCATCTACGTTACTTTTTAGGCATTGAGGTAGCTTATTCTGAGAAGGGATATCTTCTCTCTCAGTCTAAGTACACTGCAGATATTCTTGAGCGGGCCCGTCTCACAGATACTCGTATAGTTGACTCTCCTCTTGAGGTTAATGTTCGATATACACCCTCTTGTGGGGATCCTCTTCCCGATCCCACTTTATATCGTTCGGTTGTAGGGAGTCCGTGTACCTCACCATTACTCGCCCGACATTGCATATCTTTGTTCACATTGTCGGTCAGTTTGTTTGCTCTCCTACATCTGTACATTGGGTCAGCGATTATGCGTATTCTTCGCTATCTTCGAGGAGCGATTTATCGAGTCTCTTGTTCTATCGACCTCATCCTTGGAGCTTCGTGCATTTTCTCGATGCAGATTGGGTGTGACCTAAGCGATCGGAAATCAACTCTGGTTATTGTGTATTTTTAGGAGATTCACTCATCTCATGGAAAAGTAAGAAACAAGATGTGGTTTCTCGCTCTTCAACCGAGGCGTAGTACCGTAATGGCTTCTACTACGTGTGAGATTGTATGGTTACGTCGGTTATTGGTTGATATGGGTGTCTGTCTTTCTTCACCAACATCGATGTATTGTGATAATAAGAGTTCTATTGATTACGCGCACAAATACAGTCTTTCATGAACGTACCAAGCATATTGAGATTGATTGTCATATTATTCGATATCATCTTCAGCAACGCACTCTATCCTTGCCATTTGTCTCATCTTCGATGCAACTTGCAGATTTCTTCACAAAGGCGCATACCTTAAAGCGTCACCGGTTCTTTCTTGACAAACTCTTGATGCTTCTGTCTACACCATCGCGAGTTTGAGAGGAGATATTAGCATTTGCTTTTATCCCACATTGAAAAAACACATTTGTATCTCATGTAATAGACCCTATATGAAGGGCTTTACTTGTTTTTCTTTTACTTGCACTTTTAGCTCTCAAGAATAGTATTATCTTGTTATTGCTTTGTAAGAATTCATGTTATGAATAAAAGACTTTCATGAATTCTATCACAACTTTACCAGTTACTCCAAATTTTTTTCTTATATCGGCGTTATTACAGCCCACTGAAAACATAAATAAACATTTAACGGCAAGTTGGTCTTGTCCAGTGGACGACCTTACTCTAGAAAGTCAGAGTTGCTCTCCGGCCAAACTTTATCTTAAGATAAAAACAAATGACCCCCAAAAAATGTCATAAAGGCATCAAAAGTGGGAAAATACCTAATAAGAACCCCCTTTTTAATGTATTGTTTTTCCAACTAACAGGTCCGAGTCTCCCTTAATTTGATGTTCAACCAACTCAGGCAGAAACTAACAAAGACAATGGCGAGAATGGAAGAACAAAGCATGAAGATAGCAGAATCAATAGAATCTTAAGGTTCAAGTTACTTTTTGTCTCGAGATCCAGGAAGTATTAAACAAGTTTACTTCTTTTAACCCCATCTTTACTCCAATGGTTTGTCTTTTTGGCCTGAAATGTGCTATATGTAATGAGTAAAGATTATTCTGATAGAACAATTCAGATAGTTCTGACCATGACTAGATTCTCATCAAGAAGCAGATGTTCATACCCTTTGCTAATTTGTAGCTTGGTGGGGTTCTTTATTTTGCTTCGTTTCTCATCTTTGGGTAGTTACAAAGGTATTAAAGATGTGCAGATCCAAGAAGGATATGACGAGTTGGAGGAGATCCAAATACCTCAGCCAAGAGGAACCCACTCCTCAGAAGCCAACATGCTAATTGATGAATTTCTTGATAAGTCTTCTAAACTCAGGCACATTTTCTTTCCTGACAAGAGAACTAACATAGACCCTAGAAAGAATACTAAAGATGACAGCTTTTACTATTACCCTGGGAGAATTTGGCTAGATACTGATGGACATCCTATTCAAGCTCATGGTGGTGGAATTCTTTATGATGAAAAATCAAGAATGTATTATTGGTATGGCGAGTACAAGAACGGTCCTACTTATCGAGCTCCTGGGAAAAATGTAGCTCGGGTAGACATCATTGGTGTTGGCTGCTACTCTTCTAAGGATTTGTGGACTTGGAAGAACGAGGGCATTGTACTAGCCGCGGAAGAAAAGAATGAGGCTCATGACCTTCACAAATCTAAAGTATTAGAGAGGCCTAAAGTGATCTACAATGAGAATACGGGTAAATACGTAATGTGGATGCACATTGATGATGCAAATTATACTAAAGCGTCCGTTGGCATTGCTATAAGCAATTCTCCTACTGGTCCTTTTCGATATCTATATAGTAAAAGGCCTCATGGTTTTGAAAGCCGAGACATGACTTTGTTCAAAGATGAGTATGGTAAGGCCTATGTCATTTACTCCTCTGTGCACAACAGGGAGCTTCACATTGGTCTTCTTGATGAAGATTATGTTGATGTTACTAATGTTATGTCAAGGGTTCTTGTGGGGCAGTATCGGGAGGCTCCGGCTTTGTTCAAGTACCACGGGATTTACTACATGATAACATCAGGGTGCAGTGGTTGGGCAGCAAATGAGGCACTGGCTCATGTGGCTGAATCAATTATGGGACCATGGGAGACTATAGGCAACCCATGTATAGGTGCTAACAAAGTTTTTCGAGTCACTACGTTCTTTGCTCAGAGCACGTACGTGCTCCCTATTTCTCCTGGTTCGTTTATTTTCATGGCAGATCGCTGGAATCCAGATGATTTGGGTGAGTCTAGATATGTATGGCTTCCTTTAACTGTGGAGGAAGTAGCTGGCAGTCAACGACCAAGAGTATCTATCTATTGGCATAAAAGATGGAAACTTCTTAAGAGTCAAGCTTAGAAGAATGCTTATAATTTTCTCATCATAGAGCAAGTTTTCTAGCTTTCTGTGGAGTGTTAGTAATAATGTCTATCAGAATAACTGAATAACTTGTTAGTTGTTACCTTGTTGGAACTTACATTACATACAGCTTTATGCCATATATATATATCAAGATGTATGATTGCTTCTCTCTTATGCCTTGTCAAGCTACCAAAAACTGTCCCCAAATTTAGGAAACAGCAAAAGAAACCTGATTTTTCATCAGTTATGCGACAAGCAACCAAGTTATAACCTACCACCAACTTGCAATTTGGTGAACTTTTCAAAATGATTTTGTCCAATTTTCCTCAATCTTGAAGTAAGAGTAGAGTTTCATCCCATAACAGGGAATGCAATTCCATTTTTATAAGGAGTAAGTTAGATATATGGTATTTGCTTACAAGGTCCAGAGCCCCAAAAGTGAAAATCTAGTCAGACAACCCATAACACTTAAAAATAAGATTATACAATAAGAGGGTTAAAATTTCTGGAAGAACTCATAATCTATTAGTTTAACATATATATATCCAAAACAAATCAATTCTACATGAAAACAGAGAGTAAATCTTGATGCAGGAAAAAGAAAATGTTTAACAGATCAAAGTTTCATTCAGATTCCTCTACAGTAGCTTCAAGTCGGAGGAGGACGAATCCAACAGCAACTCCAACAAGAACCAAGCCAGGAATAATGGAAGCAATTCTGAAAATCTCAAGAGCAGCATTGCAAGTAGCAGACAAAGCTCCACCTTTGGCTTGTGATGATGTTGTTTTCAATGAGCTAACAATCTTTGCAAAAGATTGTTCAGTGCAAACAGGGAGGCCTAATGAGGCAACATGGTTATTTGCCTTTAGCCCTCCAAATGAGTTCAATCCACTAATGTACTTCACTGTGATTCTTTTCTGGGAAGATTTCCCCCCTGTGCCTATAAAGGCTGGTGAACTTACTGTTGCTGCAGAGAATGTTGTCATTGTTTTCTGACCACCAACCTATACAAAAGAAAGTTGAAGTTGTAACAAGTTTATACAAAATCTTGGAAAATAAAGAACTAAAAAGATTGGGTTTTTACCTGTTTGTGATGGCTTGTGGAGTGCTTTAAGTTTGCCAAAGTAGAGAGATAATAAAAGGGTGAACATGGGATATTCTTTTTTGTGAGGTGATTATGAGAGCAATGGATAAGGGGAGTGTTGAGATGGTTGGCTGACAAAGAAAATTGGATGAGCCATCATCTTATAGCTCATTATCACCTTGTAAAACTGGCCAGGAAATTGGGTGGGCCATGGTCCTTTTGTCCCAATTTAGATAAAGAAGCAGCATAGTAATTGACTTCTTTGTCCCTTTTCTTCAAAAAGAAATACTTACAAAATATAGTATTACTGATTTCAAAATATTTGAATGGCAGATATTTTTCCTAGCTTATGAATGTATTTCTCATTAGTTTTTATATATGTCAAAAAAAGAATCCAACAAAAGGGTTTAAATAAAACTTCAGAGCAAGATTTTATGGATATATTTCTCAAAAAAATGAAAGAAACGATGCGTGACTACAAACAACTCACAAATGATATATAAGCATTTAGATCAAACTATGCCCACCTAAGCATTTAAAACAGAAGTAGACCAAATAATGGTTGAACATTTAAATGTAAATAAACCAGACTTTAGCCTTAACGCCAATAAATTGGCTTAATTGCCATAGCTATTTAAAAAACTAGACAAGTCTTAAAAACTTGTACTATAACAAACAACAGTACATAACAAACTAGTCAAGTCTTAACGCCAATCTATTGGCTTAATATCAGAGCATTAACACAAACTAGAACAGTCTTTAATTTTTGTCAACAAGCAACAGTATTAGTCTTCAGAATTTGTCCACTTATAACAGCACTTAAGGCCATAAAATGCTATGTTAAATAGCAGCAAATTATTTATTATTGGAACTTGAACTTGCTCCTTCATGGAGAACTTGAACTTGCAAGTAAAGGCCTTTGTTGCCTTCTCCTTTCACAAATTCACAAATGATGCTGTCATCCTTCTCCACCTGGTTCCATCTACATAAATTGCTCCATCCGCCAACTAGCCATATTCTTCCATCCGTCCAATTCTGGCGTTTTGCCTCAATTTCTCTGCCAGTAGAGTCGCGAATGGTCATGCTTGGAGGGAGTTCAAGCTTGTAGTCTCTCACCACATCAAACGGAACATACTGCAATTAGAAAAGGGGACTTGTTAAATGAGAATTCTAACTACAAAATCGTTCACTAGAATAGTTATATAAGACTTTCAATTACCAGTTGGTCTCTCTTTTTTGCTCGTATTTTTGTTACAAAGTAAGGATTTTTAGGCTGAATTGCTCGTCCACTTCTGAATATTTTTGTACCAAAATAGTCATGGACCACCTTGGGAGCAGTGGCTCTTTTGCATTCAGCTAGATCAAGAAAGTTAACCGGTCAGCTTCATAAACAGAAATCTCATGGAAACTCAGACATACTCCCTCCATTTCATTTTACATGATGTTATTTTATTGTATATGGATTTTAGGAAAGAAAGATGACTTTTTTGCACATATCAGAAGTGTTAGGAAAATGAGATTTAACTTTATTCTTGTCTGCAAGTCCAAAAACCAACCGAAAGTACCCGTATGCTCGTTATGTTAGCGAACCAATCAACAGAAACTTTTTTAAACCCTTTAGACCTTGTAGTTTTAAGCATTTCATGACATTTCTATGATTACAAGATCATGTCCAAATATAAAAAGATTGACATTTTTAATTTGCAGTAACATACTAAAAAGAAAAGAATTGAATTGCATGTAAAGTGAAATAGAGTAGATATGAAGGTCTTTTAATTTGTGTGTACCTTTTGGACGTGTCACCTTTTTCTTCAATATGCCTGCCCTTTCATTCGCTTCTTCTTCTTCTTCCTCTTCCACGTGTCTGTGCTTTGAACGTCGGGCATTTTCAGTCTCTTCTCCCTCTTCCTCCTCAGTTTCTTCATCGTCATCTTCTTCTTTTTTCACGTGTCTACCGTTTGAACGTGACTCCTTTTTATTGCACATTATTGTTTCCCTTTCATTTTCCTCTTCCACCTCAGTTTCTTCTTCTTCTACCATGTAATCCTCATCATTATTTGAACCTCCAGCTCCTTTCTTTTCACATCCAGTTATTCCAAATAATTTGAAGTCAAACAATCCATTTCCCTCATAGTCAAAAACCAAGAAGTCTCCAAACTCTAGTGTATTATCCTCGATGAATTTTTCCCATCCGTATTCGAAATAAAAATCTCTTTCTGTTTTGGCCACTCTTATAGGCCACATATTGCCGAACCGATCCCTAAGAGAAACCTTCCTAGGTAACTTTCCATTTTTGTTATCTACAAAAGTTGTGGGAATTTTCTGTGGAAAAAAAGAAGCAGCTCCATTTTCATAAAAAATATAGAACAGTACCAATTTCTTCAAATCAGATTGTCCCTATCGTAAAAGCAAACCTCTATCAGATGGTAGCATATTTTATACTGATACAACACACACCTTGCCATACATACAACATTCACTTATATACAACAACAACATATTCAGTATAATCCCATCTGGGGTCTGGAGAGGGTAAAGTGCTTACCTTTTGATGGATAGAGAGATTGTTTCCGATAACATTCACTTGTCAGACTTATTTTATGAGATACACTTGTATTATCCTCACTGGAAACCACTCCAATCATCACCAAATTATATGTCACTGTATTTCAATTTACGAGATACACTGTATCCCATAACTGGAAAGATACAAACAAATCAAAAACCCCAATTAAGTGAATTCTAGGTTTTTTATTTTTCAAATCGCCGGTGCCGACGCCGACAACCAGATCTTTGCTATGCGCGCTCTCTCTCTCGAAGACCCCTGATCTGTATGTAAATTCGCTTAGTTTTTCCTCTCCTTAATAATTATTTATCTATTTATGTAAATTTTAGGATAAGCTAGAAATGGTACAGTATAAACAGGTCTACACATTTATAATGCCTCTTAATTATCATTAAAAATAGAATTGATCTACTATATATTTACAATTGGATATTTTATGATATTGCTTATTGAGATTATTTAGTCATTCGAAGATTGTAAAACTTTTTAGAAAAGGGGTTTTATAATATAGTATGGCCATTTAATTTATTGTTTTAAAGTTTTAGGGTGAATACTCGATTGTACTTCAAGGGGAATTTCGTTTTTTTTTTAAATTGACGCATGCGCACACACAAAACTAAATTCTCTAAGTTATATATCGATTGCTTCGTTATTTTAATTTTTCGTTTTCGATTTTTTTTGCACATTTTTGTTCATTACTTTTGTTTGAAACCTGCATATTTCACTTTATACACATTATCTTGCTTTGTTCCCCCCACCCTCAAAAGATTCTTAAATTCTTCTTTCACTTTCCTTTATCATATATTAGTGATAATTTTCAGACCCACTTGTGGAATAACACCGGTGATGTATATATTCGTGACAAAAGTAGGAGTGTGCATTGACATTCGGAGGATACAAGATATTTGTAAGATGATATTAATCTCCCTTGGGGAGTCTTTCATTAATATCAATGTATATATATAGTACAATATTCATCCCTTATACAATAGGAATCCTAAGCCTATACAAAAGAGGAATCCTAGTCTTACCATAATTATATTTACACAATATATGGAAATATTCTAATTATGGGTAGGGAATATATTGTTTCCTATATTTACACGTTTACACACACCCTTAGTCGGAGCGGGAGGAGGCCGGACGCTGAGACTGGATCTGAAGTCAAGAAATAACTGTCTGGGAAGTCCTTTGGTAAATATGTCTGCATACTGATAGGATGATGGAACATGTAACACTCTGACATGGCCTAACGCAACTTTCTCACGAACGAAGTGTAGGTCTATCTCAATATGCTTGGTTCGCTGATGTTGAAGCGGATTATGAGAAAGATAGATGGCAGAGATGTTATCACAATACACAATAGATGCCTGAAGCAAAGGACACTGAAGTTCTAACAGTAAATTTCTGAGCCAACAAATCTCAGCTACTACATTTGCAACGCCTCTGTACTTTCGACCTCGGAATTTGGAGGCGAGATAGGGTAGCCTGTCGCTTGGCAGACCAAGAAATCAGATTATCCCCTAAGAAAACACAAAAGCCAGAGGTGGAGCGTCGCGTGTCCGGACACCCTGCCCAATCTGCATCCGTATATGAAAGCAACATGTCTGGTGCAGAGGGGTATAGGTGCAAACCATAATCAAGAGTGCCCTTAATGTATCGAATGATACGCTTAAGAGCAGTGAAATGAGACTCACTGGGGGCATGCATGAATAAGCACATCTGCTGAACATCATAAGTTATGTCTGGTCTGGTGAATTTAAGATACTGAAGTGCACCTGCAAGGCTCCTATACAGAGTAGGATCAGAGACTGGAGCACCATCCATAACACTGAGCTTAGATTTTGAATCAACTGGAGTAGACACCTCTTTGCAGTTCGCCATCTTAGCCCTGTACACAATCTCTTCTGCATACTTACGCTGACACAAGAACATATGATTGGTAGACCTGGTCACTGATATCCCCAAAAAGTAACTCAGCTTTCCCAAATCAGTCATTGCAAATTCGGACTTGAGCAAGACAGTAATCTCATTTTTCAATCCGTCGGAGGAGGCAGTAAGAACAATATCATCCACGTAAAGTAATAAGTAAGCAGTGCTACTACCTCGATGAAAAATGAAAAGTGATGTATCACTCTTGCTGCATACAAACCCAATCTGCAAGATATACCTGGCAAAGCGATCATACCACGCACGGGGGGCCTGCTTCAGGCCATATAGTGACTTACGGAGACGGCACACATAGTGAGGAACTGCTGGATGGGTGAACCCTGGTAGCTGATGCATGTAGACTGTCTCTCGTAGATCCCCATGTAAGAATGCATTCTTCACGTCAAGCTGATGGATCGGCCAGTGTTTTCCCATGGCTATGCTCACAACTGTGCGGATGGTAGTCGGTTTGACAACCGGGCTGAAGGTCTCACCACAATCAATGCCCTCCTGCAGATTTGTGCCATTAACCACAAGACGGGCCTTATACCTCTCAAGATCCACATTGTCTCTGAACTTGTGACGAAATAGCCACATACAACGAATAACATTCACCCCCTCAGGTCTAGGTACTAGATCTCACGTGTGCTGTTTAGTTAAAGCATTGAATTCCTCATACATAGCCGCATTCCAATTAGGGTCTTGTTTGGCCAATTTTGGGTTCTTTGGAAGTGGAGAGATGGTTTGGGCAGACAAGTTGAAATGGACTTTGGGTTTGAAGATTCCATGCTTTGAACGAGTTTTCATTGGATGGGTAGGGACAGTGAGTGGCGTAGTGGTGTCTGAGACAGGGGGTAAAGTCGGATAAGGAGAAGGTGGGGGCGAAGCCGTCGGAGGCGCCGCGACTCCTGAATCGAGAGTCGCGGCGCTAGAAGGTTGACAGGCTTCTCTAGAGTTTGGGTGTCGCGGCGCCTGGCCACGGATATTGCTCTCTGGAAATCAGGCGTTGCGGCGCCTCCCCTCGAGGCCGCGGCTCTGACGACGGAACAGAGGATGTGAGTTGTTCGATTATGAGGGGAGAGATGGCAGACTCGTTAAGAAATTAGTAGTCCTATTTTTGGAATTTTGGAAGATTCGAAAACGGGAATGTGGTCTCGTCGAATGTGACGTGACGAGATATATGGATCTGATGAGTCGACAAGTCATAGCATAGATAACCTCTATGGTTCGGCGGGAATCCTAGAAAGACACATGGAGTGGACCTAGGAGCGAGCTTGTGAGGGGCGGTGGAGCTAAGGTTGGGATAGCACAGACAACCAAAAATCCGTAGATGATCATAAGAGGGGATTCTATGGTAGAGGATTTCGGTAGGGGTCATATTGTGAAGAGTGCTAGTAGGGAGAATATTTAGAGTGTATTCTGACATTTTAGCAGCATAGACCCAGAAGGGTGGAGGGAGGGAGGCATGAATCAATAGGGTGCGAATCATATTGTTAATGGTGCGGATGATTCTTTCAGCTTTACCGTTTTGTGGTGAGGTGTGAGGGCAGGAGAAGCGAAAGACCATGCCATTATTGGTACAAAAGCGGTGAAACATAGAGTTATTGAATTCACGACCATTATCGCACTGAAATGATTTTATGCCTTTTCCAAATTGTGTTTGAATGAACTTGCGAAACTCAAGAAATTTGACAAACACTTCCGATTTAAATTTAAGAGGGTATAACCAAACGTAGTGTGAAAAATCATCAAGCAACACAAGATAGTATTTATGACCGAGAGAACTAGAGATAGGAGATGTCCATAAATCGGCATGTATGATATCAAAAGGAGCAAATGTAACACTAGTAGATGATTTAAACGGAAGACGAATATGTTTGCCTAAAGAGCTAGAAACACAATTTTGGGCAAGTTTCCCATTACAAGCAATGAAATTGTTGCCTCTAAGAAAATTAAAAACTGGGGTTCCTGGATGACCAAGCCTATTATGCCAAGTTGAAGAAGAAACAGCCGCTAGAGTGACGGGAGAGCAAGATTTGGCAGCGGAGGTGGAAGTGAATGGATAGAGATCCCCCGTGCTATTGCATCTCGTACGAGGTGTCCCCGTATGAAGATCCTTTACAGTAAAACCAAAAGGGTCAAAATCCACAGAGACAGAATTATTACGAGTAAATTGGCGGACAGATATGAGGTTCTTAATCATGTGTGGGGCATATAGGGTGTTTTTGAGGGAGAAGGGTGGATGAGGAGGTTGTGTGTATGAGGTACCATAACCCTTAATCGAATCGTTGTCCACTACCAATCAGAACATATTGAGGATGCTTTAAACAAAAGCAGTTTAGGAATAGTACTGCAGATCGGGTGACGTGAGATGTGGCGCTGAGTCCATGTACCAAGTATTGTCAGTGTTGCATAGATAAGTCTTTGAGCGCTGACCCAACTCGATGGGTGTCATGCCGGAAGAGGCTGCGGGACTGACCTTGCATGAAGTGGGCTGCTATGGGGTGGGCGGGGCCTAACAAACCGTAAGAATCTGATTGTATGATTCTTTGATCGAATGGACTTGGCGCCGCGGCTCTACAGGCTGAGGCCTTGCGGCTATAAACGAAGCTGAGGAGCCGCGGCCCAGTTGTTCTGCGATATTTATTCTTTATTCTTGTTGTTGGTTACATTGGCGCGACCGCACCCACGACCACGACCTCCTCTACCGCCGCGGCCCTGCCGCTGTTGGGAGTTGTCCGGTGGCGTCTGATCTTGGGGTTGCGTGTCGACAACTAACACCTGCTGGGCGTGCTCATCCTGCTTAGCACGACGGGTTTCTTCGAGCAACAATTGTGAGCGAGCTTTGTTAAAACTCGATAACGGATCTGCCTGTTGAATAATGGTGGCCAAAGTATCATATTCGCCCTTAGTAAGGCCAGAAATCATTTGTAGCACTATTTTATCGTCAGTGACAGGCGTGCCGTTGTTGGAAAGTTGATCCGCTAGAAGTTTAAGCTGCTTGCAGTACTCAGAGACATTGGAGAAGTTTTCAAGACGTGTTTTGTTGAACTGTTCTTCCAAATACACGGCACGAGTGTGCTTGTTGTCCTGAAAATTTTCCTCCAAACGATTTCACAAGTCAAGGGCTGTGGAGTCAGATTTCATAACAGTAAGGAGCAATCCTAAGAGATACTACCATATATCCATTATTTGACACCGGCGTCGAGACGATGCCAGATAGAATCATCAACCTCCGTAGGGAGCGGAATAGTGTCATCAATATGGTCAAGCACGTTATAGAGACATGCATGATTGCGAAAAAGTTCAACCCAGGGAGAATACTGATTGTTTTCTTGATCAAGAATAATAAGAATATGGTTCTTGATGTTGGAAACGATGAGGCGGGATGAAAGCGGGGTGATGACTTTGTGGTGGGATTTGTGGAGGTAGAGGTGTCGAGAAAGTGTGGAAGAATCAGGGATAGCCATTTAGAGAAGAGAAGAAAGGAAGAACAAAACCGAAAAACAAGAAGAAAATCCGGAGGGCATGTAGGAGAGAGTGGCAAATGCAGTGTGGAAGAGAAAGGTTTTTAGGGTTTTGTTTATTTGGCTCTTGATACTGTGTAAGATGATATTAATCTCCCTTGGGGAGTCTTTCATTAATATCAAGGTATATATAGAGTACAATATTCATCCCTTATACAATAGGAATCCTAAGTCTATACAAAAGAGGAATCATAGTCTTACCATAATTATATTTACACAATATATGAAAATATTCTAATTATGAGTAGAGAATATATTGTTTCCTATATTTACACGTTTACAGTATTATTGAAGACATCCGGTCTAAGATGAAGTGACATATACTCTCGCCAAAGATGCTACTCAAATACAGGTCCCAATTTTTTTTGGAAGAAAACGACCTGCTGATCGTGGCTGGAGGTACCCTAAAGATGAATAAATTGGACTTTCCATATTCAGAAGGAAGGTACAAAAAAATGCTACATGGAACTTTCATCCTCCTTGAAATAGTTTCTGGTAAGATGCATTAACTCTTCACAAAGTTTCAATGCATTCCCATTAAGTTCATTGCAAGTCCGGGTGAATATTTTTTGGTTAAAAAAAAAGATTGACATTTTGGTTTGGGTATCTGGATGAGGGCAAAGCTGATTGCTTAACTCATGAAATAAAACAATCATATTGAAGACAAATTTTGATGAGCTTTTTTTCTCATTAATTGGGTGAAATTTAGGATTTGTAAAATAGAGGTGAAGTTAAAGTTATAAATTTTATACGTTTGAATTATTATCTTTTGCAAGAAAGATTAAAGATAGCTTTAGGGTATTTTGAAACACTCTTTTTATATTTGAGTACTATGAAAAGATTGAATCATAAACTTAATCTAGGTTTTTATAACCGCGCAAAGCGCGCCTAAATTCACTGGTACTAGTATAAATTTAGGAGATTTAAACAAATATCAAAGCATAGATCAAATACCTAAAAGAGGGAAAGTACACTAGATCAAATACTTAAGAGATGTTAAATACACTAGATCACTAGATCAAGATTCTAATGTTGCAGCCTAGTCATTATTATAACTTCATTCATTCTGTACCCAAGTTCTTGCAGATCTAAATCTCACCAAGGCCTTAATTATCCTCTCTTTACTTCCCTTCCCATATATCCCCCGCCCATATCTCCAAAAAGAAAAAAAAGCATAGATCAAATACTTGAATATTAAAAAAAAGGCAGTCCGGTGCACTAAGCTCCCGCTACGCGCGGGGTCCGGGAAAGGGTCCTACCACAAGGGTCTATTGTACGCATAAATACCTGAATATTAGTAATACATTAAAAAAACGATAAAAGAAGAAAAGTACACTTGAAGAAAAATGTAAGAGGTGATATACTAAAGATGCAAGCCTAGTGTTCATTTGCAGATCTAAATCTCACCAAGGTCTTCTCCTCTCTTTACTTCCACTTGCCATATCTATGGCCAAAACATTCAAGAAAAAAAAAGTCGAAAGAAATCAAATATCGCGTGGGAGAAAGTATATTTACCAGCCTCTTTGAGCTGTTTTTAGGAAGGAAAATCTTGAAGAATCCCTTTTCCATGTTCTTCATTGTTGTCAAATTTTAAGAGAGTAGAAAGATTCACGGCGCAATCTAAACCCTACAAGTTTTGAAGGAGTATATATATAACAATAGGACAAGATTACAAAAATCTTAAGTTGAGCATTTATTTTTTTCCTCTTCTTACGTAGTAAATGCAGAAATAGTAACCATCGAGAAAATGTGATGAGTTTTTTCCCGTTTGGGATTGAACAATTCAGTTGGTTAATGTCTTCAGAATTGTAAAAAATATGGAACATTATTAATTATTTCTCTGTTTACTTCAATAATTCAGTCCATGTTACTAATTCAAGGTGCATGTATAACAAGCATAAATCATCCTTTGCAATTATAGAAAATTGTGATTAACATTTATCAATTTTAGTCAATGTTTTCTTGAAATTTCATTAAGGTGGATTACATTCATGACAAGAAGATTCTTAATTTGGCCATTATCCTAAAAAAAGACTGATCCATTAATATGTTGTTGTCTATAAAAAACTATAAGGGAAAAAAACCACCAACCCATATGAAGTGGTCCATTCTTTGCTGCGCAACACACTTCAGCAAATGTTCAATTACTTAATAAATAGCAAGTTTGGCAATTGTGTAAAAACTTTTTCATTCTGCTAATTTTTTTAAGTACCATAAAGTTGATTGCTAGTAATAGAAGTTTGATGCTATCTGGTAATACCGTATTGTCAGTGGTAAGGGTGTCAAAATTATTTTGAAAACCTAAACTGAACCTAACCTAACGAAACTCATTTTTAGGGTTTTCTTAATGATCCCGTAGTTTTTCTTTAGATAAACTTATAACCATACTGAATAATGAGATAAGTATTTTACTTTATAAAGAAATACTGAAAAATATCAAACCGAACTAAATAAATATTTATGTATGAAATATTTTTATATGTTAAATTTAAATACAAATCATTATAAAAATTACCTTAGGCCTTGGAGAGGATTCCAAGTATTATCAAAATCTACCCTGCTACTATAAAGCAAAGGAATTATGCGTTATTGACCTTTAGTATTATTGTACAAAACTCAATTGCACGAAGGTGAGTTTGCAATAGAGTTTTCAGTTGTATTCTGTTGGGAGATTTTACTCTATGATACTTTATAAAGCAGTACGGGAAGTATATAACTATTACAAGTATTCGAAAGGATAAACAAAGAATCAATAATTCATCTAGAAATCTGAAAATTACAATAGAAACACAAAACTGAAATTACAATTTTGTTGAAGAGGGAAAAATGGAAACTGGTTTTGCTGAGTCGAGTGTGGCACTCTGTCCTTAAGACAATATTGCCCCGTATGTATCCTTTATACTTCCAGGACAATTTGTCTCCCAAGATAAAACAGCAATGGAACACTTGAGCAAAGGAAACTCAAATGCTACCGTGAAGAATATTGAGTAACGAAATGATGCTTGGAAGTTGTAGGAAGAAAACTGTTTTGGTTGTGTATTTTCGTGAGTTGTATAAACTGTTATTTGTTGTGCTCAACAATGGTGTAAGGGGGTGTTTATATAGGTGAGGGAGGGTTGTTTAATCGCTTCATAATTGCCATTATTGGCCAAATAATGGCCAATATGGAGGTAGTAAAGCCACCAAAATAAATGGTGAAAGACCAACGGATTTGGCCATTATAGGAGGAGTAATTCAGCCAAAATAAATGGTTGAATTGAGTGCTTGGGCGTTTCTGCTTTGACCGTCGAAATTCTGATTTTCTGAAAACTTCAGGGACCAAACTGTACATCTTGAAACTTCAGGGACCAAACTGTATATTTGAAAGAATTCTGGTCTAAACTGTACATCTGAAACTTCTGGGATCAAACTGTACGTCTGACAAAGTTCTCTGGCCCAAAAAGATAAATCAGAAGGCCCACAGGCCACAGCCCGTGGCCTGTGAACTCGGAACCGGACGGACGGGCGGCGGCGGCGTGCGTGTGGTCTTTCCTTGAACCGAAGCACATCTAGGTCCTCCCTCCTTTAAACACATGGGATACCCCTTGGGGTCCCAAACCACAAACCAATTTCGAGTCTTATATACACAACAATTCTTTCTTCCTCTACCGATGAGGGAGAATTGAACACAACACCACACTTTCCATGCTTCAAACACCTCACTTCGTGGACCAATATCTCTTTCATTTCTCAATGAAATTTGACGATTTTTTGCCCTACGGTTATCTACGTACTTAGTAGATCATGCATGTGTGAAGAACCGAATTCTCCAACATACGTAACACTAGTGTTTAACCCGTTAAAGTTGGTCGGTCGCAACTCCCGCCAAAGGCAAATTTCCAACATATTCTTCTTCCGTTTCTTCCTCCTTAATATTTTGTGATATTAATAAAAAAAAAATCCGAAAGATATGCAATTGAATTAAAATTTGGCAACATCAAAACCTATAGTCAAATTTGTTCAATTGTATAAATAATATGGATTGAAATTTTATTCCTACAACGATAAACAGTGGCAGATTCGTGTTAGATATTGGCTAGAATTATATTTGACTATATTGATTCATTAATTTATATAATTTTTTCGTACGTTTTATGCTAAGGATTTTTCTAGAAGAAACAAAAGAGTATGCTGAATCTTAGCTGCTTAAGGATTGACATTTAGGATAAAACCTTAAAATACTCCCACTTAGATGCAGTAAAATATTTCTTTAATAATCTCGCAGTAAGATCGACTACAATGTGGTTATTAAGTTGTTTTGTTTGTCATATTCGTTGAAATTTATAATTATTTTATGTATAGTAATATAAAATTAAATTAGTTAAATATAACTAAATTGTACTGATATCGAAGAAAAATTGAAATGACTGGGACGATTTTGAAGAGTTTAATTTTGATTATACAAAACAGACTAGCAAAAAAAGAGGTATGATATAATTATAAAAAGTTAATTGGCCGGGTCATACACCTTAGTAAGTGCCATAGTTGTTAAGGAAACACTCTTGTAAAAGAATTAAAGAAATAAAACGATAATTTGGTTATTCTTGTTGATAAAAAAGCAAAACTATAAAGGTTGGAGTAAATATTGATTTTTATGCTTGCAAGAAAAAGAAAGTATTCCACGATAATCAGAGTTATTATGACTAATGTAAGTTACTTATCAAAGTAATTAATGCAAAGAAATAATTTTGGAAGATATTTGTCAAAGATTAGTCATACTTAACATTTAAAATTCTATGGTGAAAATGTCCCGTAAAACAAAATGAAGCATTGTGAAATAAATAAATGAAAAGCTAAATACGAAAAAGAGACGTCTAGATTTCTTTCTTTTAGATGATACCAGAGTACTACATGTTTTGCTCTATGAGAATTGAGGTTTTTAACCATTCAATTGAAGAAGCTTCTCACCCACTTAGGTAACACAATTAGCCCATAAAAATATAATTCGTTCATAACTCGCTCATTTTTTAACTCACTGCATTTTGATTCATTGGTTGACACCCCCTAATCCCAACAAATTAGGAAGAGTAATTTGCATTTATTCACGTTTGCAGTTCAGAATTTCATGAAAGAATCACCGCTGAAAAAAATGATTTTCTCAATAAAACTTTACTCCGTCACCGCCAAGTCTGTATGACTTCTTTGCCCTTTCTTTTCTTTAGTAAGAAATACTTACAAAAGATACAGAATTATTAGAATTCGGTTAGAATAAAAACGTAAACCAGTAATTCCATTATCAAATTAATCACAAAAGGATAAGACAAAAAAAAAATTTAAGCCATTGTTACTGAATTGTTATTTCCAATAGTTTTCAAATATTTAATGGCAAATATTTTTTCCTAGCTTATGAATGTATTTTTCATTACTTTTTATAAAATAAAAATTCAACAAAGGGTTTAAATTAAAATTTTAGAGCAAGATTGTTATGAAGATATTTCCAAAAAATTGAAGCACAATACGATGACTATAAACGACTCACGAATGCATGATATATAAGCTTTTAAATCAAACTTTGCTCACCTGAGCATTTAAAACAGAAGTTGACCAGATAACAGTTAGAACATTCAAATGTAAATAAATCATATACACCAATTGGCTTAATTGCTAGAGCTATTAAAACAAACCAGAAAAATCTTAAAAACTTATAGTATATCAAACAGCAGTACTTAACAAACTAGTTAAGTCTTAACGCCAATCTATTGGCTTAATATATCAGAGCATTAACACAAACTAGAACAATCTTCAATTTTTGTCAACAAGCAATAATATTAGTCTTCAGAATTTTTCCACTTATAATAGCACTTGAGGCTATAAAAATTTAAAATGTTATGTTAAATAGCAGCAAATTATTTCTTATTGGAATGGAAACTTGCTCCTTCATAGAGAACTTGAACTTGCAAGTAAAGGCCTTCGTTGCCTTCTCCTTTCACAAATGCATTTGTCATCTTTCTGTTAGGAAATTTACCAACTTAATTTCCTTTTCGTCAGATTTATGGGAATGTACCGACTAGATGATTTTCAGAAAAGATTGTAAAATACCGCGATACTATCAACACAGGATAGATCCGGACAGTCTCCTAGACAGAACCACCTTTCTAAGCAAGTTCACAGGAAAGACTGGAGGGTCACAGATGGACCACTTAAATTCCAACCTCCTTAGACAGAACCTACTTAAGCGAAGAACAAATAACACACAATTGATAACGGAGTTCGGCCAATTTTGCCTACATCTCTGGGCTGCTGCAGATATATTATTAAGGGAGAAATATTACAATGTGTTTACAACACTCAACCTCTCAACCCCAATCCCAATTACACCCAAGAATTTTTCTCACCAAAAAAATTCTCTCAAAAGCTTCTCTTGCTTAAGCTTTTCACTAAGAGTATTTCTCTTTGTGTTGGTGTGCATTGTATTTTTGGTGTGTAGAATGACAAGGAAGAGGGCTCTATTTATAGGCAAGTTTGACAAGCCTTCAACCAATCAAATTGAAGGGCAAAATGCACTCAGCCGAAAGTGCCCAATTCTCAATTGCTACTTTCTCCTTTTATCATGAGCGTGGGACCCATGTGGTCATCATGATGTTTTCTCCATCATTTTCTTCCACATGGGTGGATCCCAACAATTCTCCCACTTGAAGACTGATTTCAATCTGTCTTCACACTTTGATCGATGCAGCAGCCCTCCTTCGGTCTATCAGTCTAGCAGGCCAAGCACAACTTCTGTTTATCAATCGTCACCACCTTTGTTAACAACATATAGTTCATATACCTTCTGTTAGGTACATGAGGCCGAGAACTCCTTCTCAGTTCCAGGAGCAGAAGACTGTGATGTATCAGACTGCTGCTCGGTGTTTTGATAAATTGATTCCCCAAACTGAGGAATGTCAACTATCTGCTTCGTAGGACTTTCTGGGACATCGGCCACCTCTGCATATACTGGCTCACTATGTTCTGAGTCACTGGCAACTGTGTTATGCATGTCCTTATACATCACTCGTTTGTTGAAGATTACATCTCTGCTGCAGATCATCTTTTTATTTTCATCATCCCATAAGCGGTAGCCAAACTCATCTTCACCATAACCAATGAAAGTGCATTTCTTTGATTTTGGATCAAGTTTATTTCTTTGTGCATCACTGATATGCACATATGCTACACAACCGAAAACTCTAAGATGTGAGAGTTTTATCTCTTTTCCGCTCCATACCTCTTCTGGTATTCTATGCTCCAATGGTACCAATGGACCTCGGTTGATCAAGTAAGCTACTGTGTTGACTGCTTCAGCCCAGAACTGCTTTGGCAGGCCTGACTATACCCGCAAGCTTCTGGCTCTCTCTGTCAACGTATGGTTCATACGCTCAGCTACACCATTATGTTGAGGCGTACCAGGCACGATTCTCTCCATTTTGATCCCGTGATCATAGCATAACTTTTTGAATTTGGTGTCTTCGTATTCACCACCATTTTCGGTTCTTAGCTTCTTTATCTTCAACCATGTCTCATTTTCAACCATCGCTTTCCAAATCTTGAAAGCTTCAAATACTTCTGACTTGTATTTCAAAAAGTAAACCCATACTTTTCTCGAGTGATCATCAATAAAAGTCACAAAGTATTGTTTTCCACCGATGGATGAGACAGTTGTTGGTCCCCAAACATTAGAGTGAACAAGTTCAAGTTTCTCCTGCTTTGGGGGCCTAGTCCCTGTTTGAAATCTAACTCTTTTCTGCTTTCCGAAAATACATCCTTCACACGTGTCAATATCAATTGACTGAACACTTGGTAGTTTTCCCTTCGAGTGCATAACCTTCATTCATTTTTCTCTCATGTGTCCAAGTCTCTGGTGCCACAAAGTAGGACTTTCTGTGTCTGATACCACTGCAATTGAACAACGTGTTTCTGCTGTCATTGTCATGTAAAGAGTACCACTCTTTTTGCCTCAAGCAATAATCATTGCACCCTTTGAGATCTTCCAAGTATCGCCATGAAAGACTGTTGTATAGCCTTCACTAGCCAACTAGCCGACTGAGATTAAGTTCTTTCTTAGGTCGGGAATATGCCTCACATCATTCAGTTCCCATACAGACCCGTTCAACATAGTTTTTACGATACCTTTGCCAACAATCTCGCAATATTGTTCATTACCAAGGTAGACTTTGCCAAGGTTTCCATGGACATATTTCTCAAAGAGTTCTCTCTGCGAAGTGGCATGGAATGATGCTCCAGAGTCTAATACCCAAGACTCTTGCTTGCTCTCCAAAGAACATATTAATGCATCATCTGTGGAAGTAACGTTTGCTTATGCCTTCCCTTCTTGATTCTCCGGTGCACTTTTGCACTGATTTTTATAGTGCCCGGGCTTCCCGCAATTCCAACACTCGATAGTCTTCGAGTTTTGAGAATTAGAGGAATTTCTAGATTTGGACCTCCTGTCTTTTTGTTTGCCACGTCCGCCTCCTCTGATTGATTTTCTACCTCTTGACTCTGTATGTAATACTGAAGAGGTTGATGACTCATTGGAATCTTTCTGCCTGATCTCCTTGTTGAGAACCAGATCACGAACATCGTCAAATTTTAATTTGTTGCTTCCTGACGAGCTACTTACTACTGTGACAATAGCATTCCAGCTTTCTGGTAGGGAAGACAAAAATATCAATGCTCGTACTTCGTCATCAAAATCAATTTTAACTGAACTCAGTTGGCTTGTCACTGTGTTGAGTTCATTAAGGTGTTGAGCTACCGAACCGCCTTCTACCATCCGCAAATTGAACAACCGCCTCATCAAATGGACTTTGTTTGAGGCTGATGGCTTCTCGTACATGCTTGAAAGAGCCGCCATAAGACCCATCGTGGTCTTTTCTTTTGCTATGTTGAAAGCAACATTGCGTGACAACGATAGTCGGATAACTCCGAGAGCTTTTCTGTCTAGAAGAGCCCAATCATCATCTTTCATGCCTTATGGCTTCTTACTTGAGAGAGGTTGATAAAGAATCTTTTGGTACAGATAATCTTCTATCTGCATCTTCCAAAAGCCAAAGTCCGAACCATATAATTTTTCAATATTTATTTTTCCTTCGTTTGCCGCCATTGCTCCCACTCGAACCTGAATCCCACCGGATTGTTGTTTTGACAATTTTTAGAACCACCGTGTTATTGAAAACACTGTTGCGGATAAATTTGGTGTAGTTTGCCAAATTCTACTATTCACAGTTTTCACTATTCATGTGAATAGTAACTCACCGTAAATTGACAAAATTAACAACCTTGCTCTGATACCAGTTATTGAAAAATTTACCAACTTAATTTTCTTTTTGCCAGATTATGGGAATGTACCGACTAGATGATTTTCAGGAAAGCCTGTAAAATACCGCGATCCTATCAACAAAGGATAGATCCGGACAATCTCCTAAACATAACCACCTTTCTAAGCAGGTTCCTAGGAAAAACTGGAGGGTCATAGATGGACCACTTAAATTCCAACCTCCTTAGACAGAACCTACTTAAGCGAAGAACAAATAACACACACAATTGATAGCGGAGTTCGGCCAATTTTGCCTACATCTCTGTGCTGCTGCAGATATATTATTAAGGGAGAAATATTACAATGTGTTTACAACACTCAATTTCGACAGAGTACAAATATGTAAATTTGATATTTCTCAACTCCAATCCCAATTACACCCAATAACTTTTTTCACCAAAAAAATTCTCTCAAAAGCTACTCTTTCTTATGATTTTCACTAGTATTTTTATTTGTATTGGTGTGTATTGTATTTTTGGTGTGTGGAATGACAAGGAAGAGGGCTCTATTTATAGGCAAGTTTGCCAAGCCTTTAACCAATCAAATTGAAGGGCAAAATGCACTCAGCCTAAAGTGCCAATTCTCAATTGCTACTTTCTCCTTTTCATGAGCGTGGGACCCATGTGGTCATCACGATGTTTTCTCCATCATTTTATTCCACATGGGTGGATCCCAACAATACCCCAAACCCAACACTTTCCTCACCAAATTCCATTTACATAACTTGCGCCATCCGCCAACTAGCCATATTCTTCCATCCGTTCAATTCTTGTAGTTTTGTCTCAAATTCTCTGCTAGCAGAGTCGCTAATGGTCATGCTTGGAGGGAGTTCAAGCTTGTAGTGTAGTCTCTGACCACATCAAACTGAATATACTCTAATTAGGAAAAAAGACTTGTTAGATGAGAATTCTAACTATAAAATAAGCTATACAAGACTTTCACTTACCAGTTGGTCACTCCTTTTTTATCGTATTTTAGTTACAAAGTGATGATTCTTAGGTTTAGTTGCGCGTCCACTTTCAAATATATTTTTATCGAAATAGTCATACTTCCTTTATTTTATATGGTGGTATTTTATTGAACATGAATTATAGAAAAGAAAGAATATTTTTTTTGCACATATCAGAAGTGTTAAAAAAATGAGATTTAACTTTACTCTTCTATGCAATTCCAAAAATTAACAGAAAGTACATGCATGCTCGTTTTGTCAATTAACAAAACAACCGAACCTTTTTAAAACTCTTTAGGACTTGTGGTCTTACACATTTCATGATATTCTTATAATTACTAGATCATGTCCATATATAAAAAGATAGACATTTTTAATTTGCAGTAACATACTAAAAAGAAAAGAAATTAATTGCATGTAAAGTGAAATAGAGTATTTATGAATGTCTTTAATTTGTGTCTACCTTTTGGACGTGGCGCCTTTTTCTTCAATATGCCTTCCCTTTCATTCTCTTCTTCTTCTCCCATGCGTCTGTTTTGGGACTTTTTTTAGTCTGTTCTCCCTCTTCCTCCTCATTTTCTTCATCATCGTCTTCTTCTTTTTCCATGCATCTACCTATTGAACGTGACTCATTTTTCTTGCACATTGTCAATTTCTTTTCATTTTCTTCTTCCTCCTCAGTTTCTTCTTCTTCTTCCATGTAGTCCTCATCGCTATCATCAGAAGAACTACTACTACTATCACTGGGCCGCTTCCCTTTTCGCTCTTCACGCTTTTGATGTTCAACGTTCATTTCTTCCTCGTCCTCCTCCTTCACAACCAATGTCAAACCTCCAGCTCCTTTCTTTTTACATCCATTTTTTCCAAGTAATTTGAAGTTAAACAACCCATCTCCCTCATAGTCAAAAACCAAGAAGTCTCCAAACTTTAATGTATTATCCTCGATGAATTTTTTCCATCCATATTCGAAATAAAAATTTCTTCCTGATTTGGCCATTCCTATAGGCCACATATTGCCGACCGATACCTAAGAGAAACCTTCCTAGGTAACTTCCCATTTTTTTAATCTACAAAAAGCTGTGGGAATTTTCTTGGAAAAAAAAGCTCCATTTTCAAAAAATATAGAACAGTACCAATTTCTTCAAATCAGATTGTCCATATCATAAAAACAAACCTCTATCATATGGTAGCATATTTCAAATAAACTCAAAGTTTTAAACTTTTGAAGTTATAATTCAAGAATGTAACTATTTCAGAAATTAAATTTAAAAATTAAAGAAAATTCGAGGCATTCTCATAGTTTTACTGCAAAGTTACTTCCTTTAACACTCATAATATGGTTACATGGGCATGCAATATGCAATTTATGATAGACTGAATTCTATACAATTAATAGGGAATAAACTTAAATATGACATCAATTATGAGAAATAGTCAGGCCATTCAGTAATAGTTGGGCATAAAAATATTATCTCTGAAATATTTGGTTAATTCATGCCACTAACCACAAATAGACTTCTACTACTATCAAATTTTGTCACGTGACATTTCCTAAACCTTTCATTACTTATCAACCCCACCCCTCTCACCCCTTTTATGAATGACATATGTAAGCTCGTTAAGTTCAGTGGACTCTCTGAGTAAAAGAATCAAGTTATGTTATTTTTCTATTTATCATTGAAGCATGACATTCAAACTTTTAGAATCATATCCTATATAAACCTTCATATTTTCTAATTTCATGTAACAAACTTATAAGGACAAGTTTGTCCCTTATAATAATAACATTATTATTTTACATGAAAAATTATACTCCCTTATTTAATTGAATTATGAATCTAGTCATATTTTATATCATTCACAAATTTTATGTACTTTATGACTTTTAAAAAAATTAAAAAACACAAAATATATTTAAGAAAAAAAAGAGACTGGATTAAAAGAGACGCTAATGAGGTGTAGCTGAGTATGAAAAGTACATATGAGTGTGAATTAAGAGTATGCATGTGTTTTCATGGTGGAATGGGGTATTACCGTGGTTGGGACGTGGTGATGGCTTGGGAAAAGGACATAAAATTTGTTTAAGAAAATAAAGAGACGAGATTAAAAGAGAGTACACTAATGAGGTATAACAGGGTAAGGAAAGTAAATATATATATATATATATATATGAGTGTGTGAATTAAGAGTATGTATGTGTTTTCATGGTAGAATTTGGGGTATTATAGTGGTTGGAACGTGATGATAGCTTGGGACAACAACAACAACATACCCAGTGAAATTTCACAACGTGTGGGTTTGGGGAGGGTAGAGTGTACGCAGACCTTACCTCTACATCGATAAGTAGAGAGACTGTTTTGGAAAGACCCCTGGCTCAAGAAAAAGCATAAGCACAAGCAAAAGCAAGAAAAAACATAAGCACAAGCAAAAGCAAGAAAAACGGCCAGACCCGGACAAGAAAGTTAAAGCAGTATGAAAATGAGCGTAACAAAAGTGAAACGGCCATGATAAAGCGTTCTTGGAAAAAAACAGTAACTAACGCAGGTAAATAAGATAAACAAAGTATATGAAAGAACATACAGTAGCAGAAATCAAAGGACAAAGAGCTATAAAACAATAATGTGCCTACTAGTATGATAGGCTAAGCAGGGCTACAATAATAACACTACAACTACCAATATGTAAGCGTAAGTAGGACTACACTCAACTACCAATATGTAAGCGTAAGTAGGACTACACTCAACTACCAATATGTAAGCGTAAGTAGGACTACACTCAACTACCTACTACCCTTCTACCCTAATCCATGTCCTCCATAACCCCCCTATCTAAGGTCATGTCCTCAGTAAGTTGCACATGCGCCATATCCCGTCTAATCACCTCTCCCAATACTTATTCGGCCTACATCTACCCCTCATGAACTCGTTCATAGCCAACCTCTCACACCTCCGCACTGAGGCATTTGTGTCTCTCCTCTGCACATGCCTGAACCATCTCAACCTCACTTCCCGCATCTTATCCTCCACCACTCTCACTCTGTCCCGAACATCATCATTTCTAATCTTATCCCTCATTGTATGCCCACACATCCATCTCAGCATCTTCATCTCCGCAACTTTTATATTTTAGATGTGCGAAGTCTTAACTGGCCAACACTCCACCCCATATAACATAGTCGGTCTAACCAACATCCTATAGAACTTGTCTTTAAGTTTTGATGACACATTTTTATCGCATAAGACTCCATATGTGAGCCTCTATTTCATCAACTCTGCACCAATACGATGTGTGACATCATCATCAATCTCTCCATTTTCATGGACCCGAGATACTTGAAACTTCATTTCTTTAGCGTTCATTCTGTTGTGAGTCTCCTCAATCAGGACTATGTCATATGCGAATAACATACACCATGTAACCTCTCCTTGAATTTATCGCGTCAGTCCATCCATCACCAAGGCAAATAAGAATGGGCTAAGAGTTGATCCCTGGTGCAACCCATTATCACTGAAAAGTGCTCCGAGTCTCCTCCTACTATCTATACTCTGGTCTTGGATCCATCATACATATCCTTGATCACCATAGTGTACGCCACATGTACACCTCTAACCTCGAAACATCTCCATAGAACCTCCATAGGGACTTTGTCGTATGCCTTCTCAAGATCGAAGAAAAACATATATAAGTCCATTTTTCCTCTCCCTGTACTGCTCCACCAACCTCCTAATAATATAAATGACTTCTGTAGTCAAATGCCCCGACATGAATCCAAACTGGTTCACGAAAATAGACACGCCTCTTCTCACCCTCATCTCCACGATCATTTCCCAACTTTCATAGTGTGGCTTAGCAGCTTGATACCCATATAGTTATTGCAACTATGGATGTCACATTTGTTCTTGTACAAAGAAATCATTGTACAAGAACAATTATGGCTTGGGAAAAGGACATAAAATATGTTTAAGAAAAAAAATGGGTTTAAAAGTGAGTACACTAACAAGGTGTAGCTGCGTGTGGAAGTACATATGAGTGTGTGAATTAAGAGAATGTATGTCTTTTTATGGTGAAATTTAAGGTGTTAATAGTAGTTGGGCCATGATAAGGGATTGACAAAAGACTCAAATATGCCACTGAACTTAACGAATGATTCACATATGCCACTCGTAAAAAAGGGTGAATGGGTTGAGGCTGATAAGTAGTGAATAATTTAGATAAAGTCATGTGGCAAAATCTGAAAGTATTTTTATGTATGGTAAATATAATGTATAAGTTAGCTATACCACATAATTTTTTCTACTTTAAATCTGCTCCCTAAAGCCAGTTTTCTCCGTTTATTTTCTATATTATGGAATTCAAAGACATTTTTTTAAAAATAATTCACTTACTTAATTTTCTCTGTCGCACCTGTTTTTAACCCCCCACCGCAAAGAAGGGGGATCCAACATGGTCGTGACAAATATCGTGACGTATTTGTGATTCCTAAAATAATTAAAGCTTAAGGAGTCGCCACCTAATTATTCTACGGTAAATTAGAGCACTTAAATATTAACTAACTGCTGCAAAATGAACTTAGATTAATGATCTACTAATCTATGAAATTATGTGTAAGTGTTCTTTATTATCATAAAAGGAAGGAGTTAGACATCCTTTAAGATCCGCTAACTACATTTATCCAGTCAAACTTAGGTTGATTATTATGCTAAGAAAAATACGTGTTTAAAAGTATAAGGTTAATTGCAAGGATGTTGCAAGTAGTTAATTAAAAGATGCATTTTGAAAACGTAAAGGTTTTTTACCACTCATATTCTTTTTGAGGAATCTCACAAAGGTGATTGCGATTCTGAGAAATAAATTCCCGGCATAAAATCCAAAAAAGCATGCACGACATTGTTTATAAAATACATGTAAAATTAATTTTTTGGATAAAAACATGCATTTGTATGACATTGTTTATAAAATACATGTAAAGTTAATTTTTTGGAATAAAAGCATGCATTTGTATGGCATTGTCCATAAAATACCTATTTTTTGGCAATTGATAGTAAGGAGAATTACAATAAAAAATAAAAGATAAAAAATATGGCGGGATTAAGGAATTAAAAGCAGTGATGTCATCCCGCCCTATTTATTTAGAAGTCCCGAGGCAGGAGAATGCAATGAACGTGGATGAAGGTCTTTGCTTGACAATAGTCATGATGAGTCTCATAACGAGACTCTTCGTTGCTCCCGATGCATTTCATGTAACAAAAGAAAAGAAAAAATTAGTAGATGGAACATGAAATTATATACATAAAAAAAATTCATGAAAGGTAATATGTTGTTGTTGTTGGTCCCACCTAGTGGCCTTATTTAAGAAACATCAACTGAATCCAATCAGAAAGAGAATCCAATTGGGCACCGTAAACTCGTTTGATCCTACTGTAACCTTACTTTCTTATATTGATGATTAAACTTGTGGTGCATATATTCTGTTTCACTTCTACTTTAACACATGGTCAGTATTATGTTTGTATACTTCTTGAATCAATACTTCATCTTAAGGAGTACAAGATGAATCATCACAGGGACAATTAACATGATGACTAAACAAAAATCCAAAATGGCAAAATCAACCACCTCTCAATCTTAGTTCATCCTAAATACACTAAATTTGGGGTTTGAGCACTCAACAGAGGTAACATGTTTCAATTCCACCCTTAAACCACAGGCAAATCATGTAAAGAGGTCCTCCAAATACAAAAATCAAAACTACATAGTCCCCCGAACCTAGATATTACCTAGCAAAGGCTCCAGATAAGTCACAATAGCATATTCAGGACTGTATTGAATATAAAAATGACCTCTTAAGCAAGTTAAACTACCCAACTGATTATCCCTATACTGGAGTGTGCTTGAACAGACAACAAACATCACATGGGATCAAATTTCAACCTTAACATAAACATAAAGCCACCAAACAGACCAAATATCCAAGCATTTTCCTAACTAAAGTCATGATCCTTAAATGTAATCATTAAAAAAACAACTAACTAACTAATCAAGTTATAGTTCCACAAACAAACAACTTTGCCGTATTGAAACTAATTACAACTAACCAACAAACAACAAATCCATAGGCATATCTAACCGATCTAAACATGCTAAAAATCACCAATAAACTAAACATACTAACATACGAGCTGCATAAAAGAGGAAATGAGGGGAATTAGATCCTACTGATCTTCTCCGGGCAGCGAACCGAGGCGTCGTCTCGAACCGTCGAATCCGCTCGGGAAGTTATTTTGGAATCCTGATTTTTTTTTCGATTTCGGACCCAGATTTTGACCCGACCCGAAACGACCGGAAACGTGAAGAATAAAAGGGGCCAAATTTCTGAGGATTGAAACTGGTATTCAAAGGGGGATTTTCGGATTGAAAATTAGGAACCAAAAAGGAGTATTTTTTAACCAAAAATTGGGAACAAATCGACCCGTTTTCTTTTCTGACTTTTTCTTTTCGTTTTTTCAATTTTTTTCTTTTCGGACCTCGGACCCCCTTAAAATGAAGAACAATGGGGTATTTATAGCTGAATTCCCCCCAAAACCGTTCACCCTCATACCCCATTTTCAACTTCGAGTTTGAATTTTAAATTAAAGGGGCAAATGTGACGATTTTGGGGGGGAATTTTAGGGGTGCAGGTCGCGGGTTTGGATAGGGTATGGGTGAAGTGACTGGTGAGGGGTGTGGTGGCAGTGTCAGGGGCGAAAGGGGGCAACGTGACGGGTGAGGGGTGTGGGCTGCGGCGGGTTTTGGGGGATATGGTATGGGTGAGCGGCGGATTTTGGGGGGAGAGGGTGAAAGAGAAAATGGTGTGTTTGGGTTAGGTTTTAGGGGATAAATGGGGTGTTGGGCGAAATGGGTTGTGCGATGACAATGGATCGGATCTGGATCGAATCCTACTAGATAAAGATTCAAATCCGTTTTTCATATCTGAATTCATATCCGGATCCAGATTCGTCGGGTCCATAAAAATTAGATCCAAATTTGGATCCACCGGGTCCGCGGATCGGATCTGGATCCACCTGTAAAAAAATTGCCTTGCTAAGAATTTTTTTTTGAACTGACAAACGATTTTTACTTAGCTAACGGTTTACTGTGTTACAATTTTGAAATGTTCATATGAGATATTTTGTTCGTTGTCTCGTTTTGATTGTGAGCTATTAGTTGAAAATATTGAACAATGACAATGGTTGTGGAAAATGCTGACTAGTATTTTCACAATACAGAACTTGCATGTGCTTGGAATCTTCACAAATGAAGTGAATATAATTTTAACTACTTGTCTATGGAGATGTTAGTCATTCACTAATATAATATTGATTTTATTATCGAAGGTACCTCTTTATTTTTTTGTTTTTGAGTTAACGCGGGGATAAATTAAACTTATTTTGAGAATTAAACTTGCAAGGATGTGCTTAGCAATTTTAAGAAAATACTTATAAAATTACATTCTATGTTATGAATATATTTAATAAAAATGGATCCACGGGTCGGATCTGAACCGGATACGGATCTCAAATACAAGATCCAGATCCATATCCGATCTTGTCAGAAACGGAGCCGGGTCCGATCCGGATCCGTCGGGTCCAAATTTTGAAGATTCATATCCTATAAAACGGATCTGTATCCACCGAATCCGGACCGAATCCGGACCGAATCCGGACCGAATCCAGGATCCACTGCCATCTCTAGTTGTGCCGGGTTTGGCGGCCGGTTGAGCCCCTTTTTGGTGGGTTGGTAGAATGTTTTGGGTGAAGGAAAAAATGGATTGTGGGTTAAAATAAAAAAGGAGTTTATTATATAAAAAATTATTTGAAGAAAAAATGTAATTTTTTTAAATAAAATAAAAAATAACAATGTGATAATAATAAAAACATAATATTTACGAAATGTTTAATGCTTGATTTAAATAAAAATGTGATGCCATCTTTTAAAAATAAAATAACATAGAATATTATGGTAAAACTATGATTATGATATTAAAAGACAAATGATAGTAGAAATACGAATACGAATAATAATAATAATAATAATAATAATAATAAATAATGATGTTGAGAATAGACGACGATATTAAAGAGACGATATTCAAACTATTTTAAATCGCAAATAAATAATCGGATGAGATGAGATAAAATTGGGTGTGAACATTCCCTCTCCTTCCTAATTACTTATCTATTTATGTAAAATTTAGGATAAGCTTGAAGCGGTAAAATATGAACAGGTCTACACATTTATAATACCTCTTAATTGTCATTAAATAAAACTGATCTACTGTATACTTGCAATTGGCCGACTTTTTATGATTTTGCTTATTGAAATTCTTTAGTTATTTAAGATTATGAAAGGGTTTTGCTTGATTGAGACACACACACAACCAGATTTTCTAAGGTATACTGATCGTTTCATTTTTTAATTCTTCGTTTTTTTTATTTTCTTTTGCATATTTTTGTTCATTACTTTTGTTTGGAACGTGCATACTTCACATTATACACTAGGGGTGAGCACGGGTACAGGGTACCCAGATACCCGATCGGAACCGACACTAACGGGTAGGTTCCGGGTAGATATATTATAATAACGGGTAGGGTCCGGGTAGTAAAATTAGGAACCGATCAATGTCGGGTCCGGTTCCGGTTCCGACAAATAGAGACAGGGTACCCGGACCTGGAACCGATACCCGGAACCTATAAAATATTAAATATTTTTATTTTTTAGAAATATTTGGACCACTTTTAACTTTCTCCAAAATTATTTGTTGCACGCCTGCACATTGATTTTCCCCACCCCAAAACTCTCTCAATAACAATGGCGTTTTAGCTACACCACCGAACTTCATCGTCGTCGTTGTTGAAGCTTTCTCTCAGGTACTTTCATCGTTGTCGTCATTGAAGCTTCACCTTTGCCTCTTTCTCTCCTTTGGTTGTGTTCACGTCATTCCTAAAATGCATATGGGTTCATATCTAACTCTTCAATTTCTTTTTAATATCATATGCTTCTGTTCTATTTCAAAGTATACTCATCTTCAATTTGTATTACTTTTTTATTTGAAATGTAAATCTATTTTTAAAATTTGTGTATATTTTTGTAGTTGTGAAGATGAAATTTAGGGATTTACTAGTATAATAAAGCTTTTCTTTTGTATCGAAGAGCTTATGAACACGAATTATTTTGAAATCAACACGTTCAATTAATTGAGTGTCAAATTTGACTTGCAATTTTAGGTTTTGGTAACAGAATTAGCTTTTCTACAATGAATAAGTTTTCTAAAACTTCTTATAAGGGTACTAAAAACTCCGATTGCAAGCTAAAAAACTACTTGATGAAATTATTTTAGAACTCTTTTTTATTCTTATAGACTTAAAAATTGTTGCTTAATTTGTGTTTTTTATTTACAGGGTACCCGGGAACCTACCCGGACCCGCAGGGTCCGGGTAGGTTCCGGGTAATGATTGCTACGGGTAGGTTCCGGGTAGTAAATTTAGGAACCGATCTTTTACCGGGTAGGGTCCGGGTAGTTAAAAAATGTTAGGGTACCCGGACCCGCTCACCCCTATTATACACATTAGCTTGCTCTCTTTCCCCCCCTAAAAGATTTTAACATCTACTCAATTTTTTCCTTCACTTTCCGTTATTTAATATTTATATATTAATGATAAAAGTAGGAGCGCGCATTGATAGTTCGACTTATTTGATTTTGGCTATTTGGGTGAGGGGAAACAAAACATGAGTGTAGATTGACATTTTGATTTGGTTATTTGGATGAGGAGAAAGTTGATTGCTTAACTCATGAAATAAATCAGTCATGTTGAGGAAATTTTTTGAGCTTTTTCCTCGTTAATTGGGTGATAAATTTTAGACTTTTAAAATTTTAGAATTCATAAAATACATGTGAAGTTAAAGTTATAAACTTTATAGGTTTGAATTATTATCTCTTGTAAGAAAAATTAAAGATAACTTTAGAATTTGCGAAACACACTTTTTATATTTGAGTATCATGAAAAGATTGAATTATAAACTCAATTTATGTTTTTATAATTGAACGAAGCGTGGCTCAATTCACTTGTACTAGTATATAATTAGGGGATTTACACATGAAATATTAGTATAAAATTTACTTGCATCTCACACGGGTATTTTTCCTCTTTTTACTTCCTCTCTCCCTATTCACTGTCCATATCTTCAAAAAGTACTTTAAAAGAAATTTCAAGAAAAAGAGTCACAAGAATCCTAGATCAAATACTTGAGAGACGGAAAGGGAACATGAACTCCTTATATAAATTTTGACAATGCTCACCTTATAAGCTAGCTTTTGAGGTTGAGTTAGGTCCAAGATCCATTCTTTACATGGTATTAGAGTCAGACTCATTCCAATTCTTTGTTCACCGATGTTGGGCCCCCAATTATATTATTCACGCTCCAGTTAACAAGATGTGGGCATGCGGAGGAGTGTTAAGAGTCTCACATTGGATATGGAATGAGAACATGAACTCCTTATATGGACTTTGACAATCCTCACTCTATAAGCTAATTTTTGGGGTTGAGTTAGGCCCAAGATCTATTCTTTACAACTCCATTCATTTTGTACGTAAGTTTTTTGCAGATCTAAATCTCACCAATGCATTAATTATCCTCTCTTTACTTTCCCTTCTCATATCCACTGCCCGCATCTCTAAAAAGAAAAGAAAAAAAACCATAGATTAAATACCTGAATGTTAATAAAACATAGAAAAAAGATAGAAGAGGGAAAGTACACTTGAAAAATGTAAAAGGTGATACTAGAGTTGCACGCCTAGTGTTCATTTGAAGATCTGAATCTCACCAAGGCCTTCTCCTCTATTTACTTCCCCTTTCCATTTATATTGCCAAAAATGAGGGCTAAGGGGGAAGTATATGATAGAATATACCGTGTATATCCCACTGATGTACACGGTTTCCGCAATTAGTGTACCAAAAATAGAAGTAGTTAATTATGTTATATAATTACCATAATTGTAGAATTCTTGTACAAGTAGAATTAGGATATTAGAAGTTTAGTAGGAATAAGATTTTTCATATTTAAAGATTGTAACTTGTATATATACCTATTAATTCAATAAGAATAATCAATGGATTATTTCTTTCATGGTATCAGAAGTTTAGGTCTCAAATACTTCTCCCAAAATATTCCTTCCACTGCCTCGGTTTCTGTGAGTTCTTCTCAGTTTTCGTGCACAATTTTTTCTTTCTCCTCTTTTCTCAAATTTTCTTCCAAATCCCTCATTCACATATTGTTCTTTCGTTATGTATACGTCAAAGAACATGTTTCATCCCGCCCTTACAGTTTCCAACATCAAGAACCACATCCCTATTGTTCTTGAAATGAAAAACGTCCAATACGCGACGTGGACAGAATTATTCAAAGTTCACGCACGCTCGCATCAAGTCCTCCATCACATCATCCCCCGGCACCTGGTGGGGCAAAGGTGCCTACCATCGAGGATGATCCTACGTTATGGACAACCCTTGATGCTGTCGTTCTCTAGTGGATTTATTCCACAATCTCTACAGACCTCTTACATACGATTATTGAACCCGACGCAACGGCAATGGATACTTGGAATAGGGTGAAGATATATTCCAAGATAACAAAAATTCATGTGTTATCACTCTTGAACAAGAATTTTCCCATGTCCACATGGAAGATTTTTCTAACGTCTCAACCTATTATAAAAGGCTGAAAGAACTGGCGGACCAACTCCGCAACGTTGGTGCGCCTATTACCAATGATCGTTTTGTTCTTCAAATGGTTGCATGCCTTTCTAAGGCATATAATGACGTTGGCACACTACTTCGTCAAAGTAATCATCTGCCACCATTCTATCAGGCTCGTTGCATGCTCACGTTAGAAGAGGCCAGTTTGGCTAAAAAGGCGACTAACAGAACACATTCGGTCATAATGATGACCACGTCAGACGACCCTCACACATTCTCTGGAAATTCAGGCCAAAACCGTAATCACAGTGACGGCAAAAAAGGTCACAATCGTAAAAATAATGCCGAAAATCGTCCTGGAATCGCGATAGTAACGGCGGCAATGGGGGAGACCGGAACAATGGCAGCAAAAACGGGCCTCGGAGCAGTGGGCCGCAGGCCACCTGGACACATCCCTAGGGCCCCTGGCAGTGGGGATGGGCCAGTGGCCATTGGCCCAACAACCCCTATTTTTCAGTGTTTGCATATCCCGGTACTTGGGCCCATTCTCAGCAAAATTACAGGCCCAATGTTTCGGTCCCCAACAATGTCCAGCGATCCAGTTAGGGGTGGCAAAATTAGCCCAAACCCAAATGACCCGCCCAAGGTTTTATGAGTTTGGGCAAGAGTAATTTTGATGATGGGTTGGTTTGGGCTAGCCCAAGTTGACCCATCATAATCAGCAACTCAAATGAACTCATGATGATGCCCAAACTTAACCTATGAAAATGCTTAATCTTAACAATTAGAGCTCCACTGTAGATTAAGATTTTTATTTATAAATAATTATTTAAAAAATCCTTTATTATTTCAGAACAATAAAAATACACCAACCTACCCTAACCACCCACCACACTATCCATCCACCCTACCCCTCCCCTACACCAACACCCACTCAAGCACTGAATCACCTTCACATCTCTGCCCCTACCTTGCCTACTCCACCTCACCCTACCACCCTATACCTCACCTACCCCATCTACCCCCACCTCCCACCGTACCTCCACCCCTACTTGCCCTACCCCATTCTCAAATTTCTATTTCATATTTTTTACTTTTATAAACAATTTATGAAAAATATAAATTTTTCTAACCTCCCCTGCACTCCACACTTACCCCCTCCACCCCCACCCTATTACCCTACCCCCTCCACCCCCACCCTATTACCCTACCCCTCCACCACATCCTATTGCCCTACCCCATCCCTCAATTTCTATTTCATATTTTTGTTACTTTTATAAAAATCTAAAAATTTTCTTACCTCCCCCACCTACCCTTTCCACCCCACCCCATCCTCAAATTTCTATTTCATATTTTTTGTTACTTTTATAAAAAAAAATTATTAAAAATATGATTTTTTTCTTACCTACCCCCACCACCACCACCACCACAAAAAAAATTATAAAAAATATGAAATTTTTCTTACCTCCTACCCTCCCCTCCACCCCGTGCCCTACCCCCATCCTCAAATTTCTATTTCATATTTTTTTACTTTTATAAAAAAATTTATTAAAAGTATAAAAACAATTCTTACCCACAACCCCTCTGCCCTCCCACACCACCCCAAAAATTTTTATTTTATATATTTATTTTACTTAAATATAAAATTTTATGAAAAATGAAAAAAAGTTTGTACCCCATCACCTAACCTCCCTCCCCCCCACCCCCCAATTTTTCCATTTTATATATTTATTTTACTTTTATAAACTTTTTTTATAAAAAATGAGAAAAATTTGCTTACCCCATCCCCACCCGAAGTTTTTACTTTATATATTTATTTTACTTATACAAAAATTTTATAAAAAATGAGAAATTTTTCTTACTCCACTACCCAGGCCTCCTCTCACCCCCCCCACTACCCCCTGCCCTCCCACCCATTATTTTATATATTTATTTTGCTTTTATAAAAAATGAAAAAATTCTTTAAAATATTATTTTTATTTTAAAAATAAAGATATAGAAAAATCAAATATCATACAAAATAAAATAATATCATAGAAGGTAAGTTTGAAATTTGTAAAAAGTAATGGGTCAAGTTGGGTTATGACCCATCATTTAGCCCATCTTGGCCCGCCCATCTTAGCCCATGTAAGCTTTGGGCGGGTTGGGCATTGGCACATCTATTGATTCATCCCATCTTGACCCGCCCAACTTCAGCCTAAACGACCCATCTAACACCCCTAGATCCAGTCATGGGTCGGGGCAACAGGGGGGCCTGCTTGGGCCTCGACCCCCGCATGCTTTCCATGCTACAGGCCCAAATATGATTCCGACACCTACAGATAGTGAGGCCACAATGCATACATTTGTCTTAAATTCCTCGGACGCAAATTGGTACATGAACACTGGAGCCACTTCTCATATGACGTCCGACTAAGATACTCTCTCGTCTTATTTCAATTTGAGCAAAAATCGTGGCATTATAGTTGGTAATGGGAATTCAATTCCAATTGATTATGGTCACACAAATCTATCTTCCCCACATCTACCTCTAGTCTTGAAAGATGTCATTCATGCCCCCCACTTAATTAAAAATTTAGTGTCCGTCCGAAAATTCACAATTGATAATTGGGTTTCTGTTAATTTTTATCCTTTTGGATTTTCGGTGAAGGATTTCAAGACGGGGATACCTCTAATGAGATGCAATAGTAGGGGAGAGCTTTACCCAATCACCACCACTTCCGTGAGCACAACCTTGCCGTCTACTTTTGCCACTCTTGTTCCTTCCTTGTGGCATGCACGTTTGGGTCATATGGGGTCATCTATTATTTCTTTCTTGCATAAAAATAATTTTATTTCTTGTAAGGGTACGCATAGTACTCTACTTTGTCCTTCTTGTCCGTTAGGAAAACATGTTAGATTACTATTTGTAGCTTCTACTTCTCGCACTTTGATGCATTTTGACATTATTCATAGTGATTTATAGACATCTCTCCTTTAAGTTCTGTGGGCCATCGTTATTATGTCTTATTTTTGGATTATTATTCTAATTTTTTGTGGACTTTTCCTTTTTCCAAAAAGTCTCAAGTTTTTTCCACTTTCTTAAAATTTAGAGCATTCATCCGTACTCAATTCGAACGGGAAATTAAAAATATTCAATATGATAATGGCAAGGAATACAATAATGGGTTGTTTCGGGAATTTTGTGATACTAATGGCATAATTTTTTATTTTTCTTGTCCTCATACGTCCTCACAAAATGGGAAAGCCGAACGAAAGATTCATACCATTAATAATATTGTCCGAACTTTATTAGCCCATGCTTCCGTACCTCCTTCTTTTTTACATCATGCACTACAAATGACTACTTATCTTCTTAACATACTTCCTACCAAAGGATTAGTATATGAATCTCCCCTTAAACTTCTCTATAATAAAGATCATTCGTATTCACATCTTAGGGTCTTTGAGTGTTTATGCTATCCACTTTTTCCGTCAACTACAATAAATAAACTTCAAACACGTTCTACCGCTTGTGTGTTTTGGAGTTATCCATCTAATCATCGTGGTTACAAATATTTTGATTTGTCATCTAATAAAATCATAATGAGTCGTCATGTTATTTTTGATGAAACCCAATTTTTGTTTTCTAAAGTGTGTCGTCCCGGGCCTAGTTCATATAATTTGTTAGATTGCGAGGTCTCGCCATATATTATCCACCATTTTTTCGACTTGTCCCGTGACCAAATCACATCGGTAGGCCCATTGCCTACTGACCCGCAAAACACCGATACCACTGGACCTACGGGTCTGTCTAGTGGACCAGCATCACGGCCCAGTCCCAATCTGGGTACTGTTACGCAAGACCAACCCATAACTGCTTCAGATCTGCCTCACCAACCTGTGTCGGCTTCGGCTCCTATTTTCCCGCATTGGGCCATGCCTGCTGGCCAGTCTGTCACCCTCCCGCATATTTTCGAAAATCCACCCAATTCTACCTCGAGTCAAGGGCCCGTTACTCGTAGCCAAAGGGGTAGTTTTAAACCAAAACGGAATTTTAATCTCAATTATAATGTCCCTAAATCCCCACTACCACGTAATCCAGTGTCTGCATTACATGACCCGAATTGGAAATTAGCTATGAACGATGAATATACTGCTCTTATTGAAAATAAGACGTGGGAGTTAGTGCCCCGTCCTTCTGGTGTTAATATTATTCGGTCTATGTGGATTTTTACTCATAAAGAAAATTCTGACGATTCTTTTGAGAGGCATAAGGCTCGTCTTGTAGGTGATGGTAAAACTCAACAGGTTGGCGTGTATTGTGGTAAGATGTTTAGTCCGGTGGTCAAACCGGCTACTATTCGCACTGTTCTCAGTTTGGCACTCTCAAAAGCATGGCTCATTCATCAGTTAGATGTGAAGAATGCTTTCTTACACGGTGAGCTTAAGGAGACAGTATATATGCATCATCCCTTGGGTTTTAGAGACCCCAATTATCCTCATCATGTCTATTTGCTGAAGAAGTCCTTGTATGGACTTAAGCAGGCCCCACGGGCTTGGTATAAACGGTTTGCAGATTATGTATCTACTATTGGGTTTTCTCACAGCAGGTCTGATCATTCTCTGTTCATCTATCATCGTGGTACTTCTCTGGTATAAACGGTTTGCAGATTATGTATCTACTATTGGGTTTTCTCACAGCTTGTCTGATTCTATGTTCATCTATCGTCGTGGTACTTCTCTGGCATACATCTTATTGTATGTGGATTGTACGCGCCCTATTTTGACCTCGCTCGGGTCAAAGCCGAGCTCGGACGTATGGGGTGATTCCTGGGTAAAGGATTGAGGAGTCGCCACCTAATTATTTTTTACGGTGAATTAGGACACCTAAATATTAAACTAAATGCTGCCATGTAACTCCAATTTTAAGGTCTGCGAAACTAGTGAGATTCTAGGTAAGGGTTCTTTATTATCCTAAAGGGAAGGGGTTAGGCATCCTTTAAGATCCGCTAACTTGCGGTTATCCGGTAAAACTCAGATTAATTATTGCTAGAAAAATATATGTTTTACAAGTATAATAAAAAGATGTTTGCAAATATGATGCATTTTATACAAGTAAAATATGATGCATTTTATACAAGTACGTATTCGGATGACATAAAAGAAAGATACATGTAAAGTTTTTTTAGAAAAAACATGCATTTGTGACAATAAATTCTTTATAATGCCAAAGAAGCGAATCTTTCGAAAATCAACAAGTTGCAAAAAATAATAATAAAAAGATAAGCTTATTTGCACAATTAATTGAAGTAAATAAAGATGATAAGAGTTGTTTTAAAAATCTTGAATAAGCGTGACGAGCCTAAAACAAATAAACTAGCGAATGATTTCTAAGTTTGCGAGCCTACAAATAAATAAGCTAGCGACGGGTTTCAAATCTTTAACTAACCTATGAATAAATCCTAAGTTTGCCTATTCTAAGCATTTTTATAATTACATAAGTGCGATAATATTACAATACAAAGCGAGATAAAAGCTGAATTTAAAGAAAGAAATAAAATAAATAAAACTCCGAGGTATAATTGCCTTTATTTACTTTAGTCCCTGCAAGCTGTCAAGAACAAACGGTTAGAAACAATTAAATACAAATAACTTCATATCCGTATTCAAAACAGTGAATGTTTTGATCACGGAGGGCTCAGAACAAATTTTGAAAAGAACATTCCAATCACGTCGTGGTCGCAAACATATGACTAATGTAGTTTATTTTGATTGCCTCGCCTACTAAACGTGTTGGTCTCTCGGGTGGAATAAAAAGATCACTATAATCACGTCGTGGTCGCGAATATATAATTCACCTCGCCTACTAAACATGTTGATCTCGGATAAAAGGTTTAAGTCTTCATCCTTGCCCGAAGTTATATTTCCGTCTTTGCAAGCGTGGAGGCCTCAAAATCGACGGATATTTTTCATCGGCGGTGTAGTATCGTGTTCAAATCGGTAAAATTTTAAATCGGAACAGAAACAAGCAGAGCGATATGAATAAAGAAAAATAAAAACAAGATGCGATGGCGATGGCTTAAAAACAGAGGCGTAAAAAGCAGTCGAAAATGACGCGGTGTCTAGTTTAAACAAGAAAAGCAGAGAATGGTAATTTTAATCTTTGAAACAATGGGTGAAATAGAAAGCAATGTTTGAAAAATGCGGTGTTTAGTTTAAAGCAAGAAATGATAAAGCAAGAAACAAGATGTCAAACGGGAGCAAAGCGAAACAAAAAGCGGCGTCCGAACAGACGGTATTTATTCAACAAGAAAAAAAGCGATAAATATGAAACCGAGAAGCGTCTCGAAGATGGGCGCTTAATATTGGTTTGGATCAATAAAACAACAAAGAGAATGCGGTATTAATTCAATCAATAACATAATAATAATGCCAAAGAAACAGACAAGAGTGATTTAAGTACGGGCAGAGTTTACGAAATTGGAAATTCAAATCGGGTCGCCCGACCCGTCGATGATTCATGCCCAAATCGATTTCGCATGCAGTTTCGGATAACCAACAACAAGAATATGAAATGCAAGAATTCTCAAAATGTCGCTAAAATCGTCGATCTGACCGGTCAAGGATCTGACCCGGATCAACGATCCAAACTTGAAATCGATTTCAAAGACCAATTTCGTATAACCAAGAACAAGAATATGAAATGCAAGAATTCAAAATGTTGCTCAAACCGGTCGATCTGACCGTCGTTGACCCGACCGAATTGAGTTTCAACCCTAATCAAACAATTTCACTAATTTCGGATAACCAAAGATAACAACAATGAGAATGTAGGAAAATTGGAAAAATCTAAACCGGTCGACCCAGGCCGGTCGATGTTGACCGAATTGTGTGTTCAACCCAAGTCAAATAATTTCATCAATTTGGATAACCAATGATAACAAACAAAGAATGTAAGAAAATTGGAAAAAACTAAACCGGTCGACCGACCGGTCGATGTTTCGACCGAATTGTGTGTTCAACCCGAAGTCAAATAATTTCATCAATTTGGATAACCAATGATAACAAACAAAGAATGTAAGAAAATTGAAAAAATCTAAACCGGTCGACCGACCGGTCGTTGACCGACCCAAATCAGTGAAAAAATCAGAGAAATCAAAGGGGATGACAAACCTTTTCGGACTTGATTCTTGGAACAACAACGAAGCCAAATACTCTCAAATCAAGAACACAACAAAATATGTATGTATATATTGAATAATCTTCCGAAAATCCTTCCGAAAGTCTATTTTTTCTTGTCCGAAAATCCTCTCCCAAATGAAGAACAATCATGGGGTATTTATAGGTGGATTCCCCCCCAAAAATCGAGTTTGAATTTTGAATTAAAGGCAAAAAATCTGAATTTGGAAGCGGATTTTAGGGGTATGGGTTGGACGAAGTGATGTGAGGGGTGTGGGGGTGTCAGGGTTGGTGGCAGGGAGTGGGTGGTGGCAGGGGGCGAGGTGACCGGTCGGGCATGGGGGTATGGGGGCGGCGGCTTGAGGTTGAAGGAGGGTTGGGTTTGTTTTTTATTTTTTTTTTTGGTTCGTTTGTTTTCTGGGGAATTAAAAGGGCAAGGTTCGTGGGTCGGGTCGGCTGGTTCGGGTGTGGGCCGGTTCGGGTGTGGGCCGGGGGAGTGGTGATGGGCTTGTTGTTTTTTTTTTTTTTTAGGTTAAAGGGTTTAAATGGGGAAGATGGTGATGGGCCAGCGGGTTTGGGTCGGGTGAGTGGGGCTGTGTTGGGTTGGGGTTTAAAAGGGGGGAAATATTTGTGGGTTATGTTTTGGGCTGTTGCGGATCTGGGCCGAAAAATAAGAATTAATTTGGAGATGGACTTTGGAGGTTGGATAGAAATTGTATTGGGTTAGGAAATAAAAAATGGGTTATGGATTAAAAAAAAATATAAAAGAAGGGGTTTAATATTAAAATATATTATATATATATATATATTTTGTTGTAAAAGATGTGAATTATTTAAAATAACATAACGACGTGATAATAATAAAATATAATATTTGCGAAATGCTTAATGCTTAATAAAAAGGGAAATGCAATGCAATTTTGCGAGAATAAAATAATATAAAATTTCGGATAACTTATGATATAAAATATGCGAATAATAATAATAATATGAAGATACACACATATATGCCTATATTTTAAAATTATTTTAAAAGTGTCAAAAATATTAAAAATTACGAATAAAATCATAAAAGATGGGACAAAATTGGGTGTCAACAGATGCCCCTCTTTGGACGGAGACGATGAAAGAGTTTTCGGCCAAAGAAAGTTGACTGAGTAGCCAATTTTGCCCTGATCCTCGGGACTGCATGGTAAGAAATAGAATCCCGAGGGGTATAGAAGTTGCAAAAAGATGGTGCACATTCAAGAAACAATGCCCCAGTGTCGACTTAGGATGACACTGGTCGCAGACACGAGAAGTTAATGGGAAAGAGCGGATCGACGTTCGAAGTAGGTCGTTTGACCAAATTGCCTTTGTTCGCTGTGAGATATAGTTCCATGTTATGCTGAAAGCTCCCGCCGATTCGAATTCCTGTGGACCAGAGCTAAGATAAAAGTTAGTGTATAACAGTTGCATAAGATATGTATGTGAGAATATGACTTTGTAAGTTGAAATGATGTCGTTGCTTAATGTTGTGCAGATGATGGCGTTGGCGGGCGCCTGTTTACACTTTAAAATAAAGTACCCGCATTAGAAGGTGGGCGCCTGTTTTAAAATAAAATACCCAGATTAGAGGTGGGCGCTGGTTTAAAATAAAATACCCAGATTATGAGGTGGGCGCTGATCAAATTTAAATACCGCATTAGGAGGTGGGCGCTGATCAAATTTAAATACCAGATTAGGAGGTGGGCTGATCAAATTTAAATACCCGCATTAGAAGGTGGGCGCTGACTGAAATTTAAATACCCGATTAGAAGGTGGGCGCTGATTTAAAACATACCCGCGTTAGAAGGTGGGCGCTGATTTAAAACATACCAGCGTTAGAAGGTGGGCGCTGATTTAAAACATACCCGCATTAGAAGGTGGGCGCTGATGAAATTTAAATACCCAGATTAGGAGGTGGGCGCTGATCAAATTTAAATACCCGTTAGGAGGTGGGCGCTGATCAAATTTAAATACCGCGTTAGAAGGTGGGCGCTGATTTAAAACATACCCAGATTAGAAGGTGGCGCTGATTTAAAACATACCCGCGTTAGAAGGTGGGCGCTGACCAAATTTAAATACCCGCGTTAGAAGGTGGGCGCTGATTTAAAACATACCCGCGTTAGAAGGTGGGCGCTGATTTAAAACATACCGCGTTAGAAGGTGGCGCTGATTTAAAACATACCCGCATTAGAAGGTGGGCGCTGATCAAATTTAAATACCCGCGTTAGGAGGTGGGCGCTGAAATTTAAATACCCGATTAGAGGTGGGCGCTGAAATTTAAATACCAGCGTTAGAAGGTGGGCGCTGATTTAAAACATACCCGCGTTAGAAGGTGGGCGCTGATTTAAAACATACCCGCGTTAGAAGGTGGGCGCTGATCAAATTTAAATACCCGCGTTAGGAGGTGGGCGCTGAAATTTAAATACCAGATTAGAAGGTGGGCGCTGATTTAAAACATACCAAGATTAGAAGGTGGGCGCTGATTTAAAACATACCCGTTAGAAGGTGGCGCTGATCAAATTTAAATACCCGCGTTAGGAGGTGGGCGCTGATCAAATTTAAATACCGCGTTAGAAGGTGGGCGCCGATTTAAAACATACCGCGTTAGAAGGTGGGCGCTGATTTAAAACATACCCAGATTAGAAGGTGGCGCTGATTTAAAACATACCGCGTTAGAAGGTGGGCGCTGATCAAATTTAAATACCCAGACAGAGGTGGGCGCTGATCAAATTTAAATACCCGCGTTAGAAGGTGGGCGCTGATTTAAAACATACCGCGTTAGAAGGTGGGCGCTGATCAAATTTAAATACCCGTTAGAGGTGGGCGCTGACTGAAATTTAAATACCCGCGTTAGAAGGTGGGCGCTGATTTAAAACATACCCGCGATTAGAAGGTGGCGCTGATTTAAAACATACCGCGTTAGAAGGTGGGCGCTGATTTAAAACATACCCGCATTAGAAGGTGGGCGCTGATGAAATTTAAATACCCGCGTTAGGAGGTGGGTGCCTGATCAAATTTAAATACCGCGTTAGAAGGTGGGCGCCTGATCAAATTTAAATACCCGCGTTAGAAGGTGGGCGCTGATCAAATTTAAATACCCGCGTTAGAAGGTGGGCGCTGATTTAAAACATACCCGCATTAGAAGGTGGGCGCTGATGAAATTTAAATACCCGCGTTAGAAGGTGGGCGCTGATTTAAAACATACCGCGTTAGAAGGTGGGCGCTGATTTAAAACATACCCGCGTTAGAAGGTGGGCGCTGATTTAAAACATACCGCGTTAGAAGGTGGGCGCTGATTTAAAACATACCCGCATTAGAAGGTGGGCGCTGACTGAAATTTAAATACCCGTTAGGAGGTGGGCGCTGATTTAAAACATACCCGCGTTAGGAGGTGGGCGCTGATTTAAAACATACCCGCATTAGAAGGTGGGCTACCGATTTAAAAGTAGTGTAAAGTGGGGCCTTATTGCCATGCCATGATAGTTAATGTGTGGACATAAGCGATGCAAAAGTTGAGTAGATGAGAATGCGACCACCGTAAGTCGAAATACCGTTCTTTCCGTGGACACAACACGGTTGGGAACATGTAGTTTAGCATGACGTCTTTGTACAATCTCCAAACAGAAAGTGATTCTTGTAGTGAGTTGCGATGCGAGGACCTTGCGAATCTGCTCATAAATGTTGCAGCCTTCCTGCTGTTTTCGACCTGAAGAACCCGTACTCAAATAAATTTATGAGTTTTGGGAGGGGGAGTTGATTCGCGTTGACTTTGTAGCTTCGGTTTTGGTATTTGCATGTCCTGCTAACTCGGACCGTAGCCCTCTCTCGCTTCCCGCCTTGGCCAGCCGTTAATGAAAACATTCGAAAATAATTTGTAGAAATGCATCTTAAAAAAAATAGAAACATAAAAATTATATTGAATTTTGATGAAAATGTTTGTTGAAAATAATTTGCTTATAAAAATTACTGCACATATATATATATCTGTCGAGCAGTGACATGCGGTGAAACAAAGCAAACGTCTTATCCAAAATTCTTCTGGCTGAAGACTTAGTTTGCCGACGGTTTTTCATGTTTATCGGCGTCCTCTGGCAGTGATCCCTTAAAAATGCCCCAGTGTCTGATATATGAGAATGACGATCTTTTGAATGGACTTGTGTAGATTTCTTGCCTGCCCTATCAGGGTGATCAGATGGGTGCATTTTGTCTTTTGTGAGATGAAGGAGAAAATGTTTCCTAATGGTGGGACCGAAGCCGATTTAGGCCGCCTACGTATCCCCATGAGGGAATCAGGTCGTGACGTAGTTCATTACAAGTAAAAGGGGATTGTAAGGATTTTCTAAAATGGGACCGAAGCCGATGTGGCCGCCTACGTATCCCGCCGAGGGAATCAGGTCATAACGTAGTTCATGTTACAAAGAAATGTGTTTCTGGGGAAACTTGCCATCTCGGAAACGGAACCCGACATGGGTTCTTTGCGTATCCCGCCTGGGAGCGCAATTTTTACAACACAAGAAATGCATTACACAGAAAAATCCTAAATGTAGTATCTTTTCACTGCATCTGCGTTGATAGCTTTTGGCCATACTTCACCGTCCATTTCAGCTAGGATTAACGCTCCTCCAAATAACACCGGTGAACCATATAAGGCCCTTGCCGCTAGGTGCGAATTTTCCTTTAGCTTCATTTTGGTGCGGGAATATTCGCTTTAGCACCAATTGCCCGGTTCAAAGTCCTTGGTTTTACTTTCCGCTGAAAGCTTTGGCCATTCTGCTTTGATAAAGTTGTCCGTGGCGCATCGCGTTCAATCGCTTTTCATCAATCAACATCAATTGTTCGTGGATTCTCAGATCCATTTCGCCGCTCAATTTCGACTTCTTGGATAATTCTTAAAGATGGTATTTCCACTTCTGCCGTAACACGCTGCTCCATAGACCAATAGATACGGCGTTGCCCAGAGAAGTCCTGGATCAGAAAGCGATATCCCAAAAGTGCAAAAGGCAGATGCTCATGCCGGTGCTTGTAATTATCAATCATCTTTCGTAGTATTCTTTTGATGTTTTTGTTGGTCGCTTCGACCGCTCCGCTCATCCGAGGTCGGCACGAGTGGAATTGCGGTGAGTGATCTTAAACTTCTCGCATATCTCATTCATCGACATCGCTGAGATTAGCCCCATTGTCCGTTATAATCGACTCAGGGATTCCAAATCGACAAATGATGTTATTGCGGACAAAATCAACTACCACTTTCTTTGTTCTTGACTTGTGGGACGATGCTTCTACCCACTTTGTGAAATAGTCAATTGCCACTAGAATAAATCTGCGTGTCCATTTGATGCGGCAGTTCAATAGGGCCAATGACATCCATGCCCCAAGCTGCGAATGGCCAAGGAGAGCTCGTCACATTGAGTTCGTTAGGGGTACCTTGATTAGATCACCATGAATCGACATCGATGGCATCTTTGCACGAAGCGGATGCAACTGCTTCCATGGTCATCCAAAAGTATCCTCGCTCTTAGAATCTTCTTTGCCAAAGTGAAGCCATTCATATGAGGCCCGCACGTGCCTCCGTGTATCTCTTCAACTAAACCGCTTGCCTCTCGAGCATCAACACATCTTAACAAACCGAGATCCGAGTCCTCCGATAAAGGATTTCTCCGCTTAGGAAGAAATGGTTTGCTAACCTCCTAAGTGTCCTTTGTATATTGGTTATGCCTTCGGATATTCACCTATCTTGAGATATCTCTTAACGTCGTGGTACCAAGGCTTTCCATCCAACTCTCCATCTATGTTGAAACAATATGTCGGCTGATCCGATAAGCTCACCTTGATGGGATCAATGTAGTTCTTATCTGGATGTTGAATCATGGAGGACAGTGTTGCCAGAGCATCAATGAACTCGTTTTGAGTTCGTGGGATATGCTTGAATTCTATCTTGCTGAATTTTTGCATAATTCCTTCACGCAATGCGTAAGGAAGTATCTTCCCGTTCTTGGTCGCCCATTCGCCTTGCACTGATGAATCAATAAGTCCGAATCACCTATAACCAACAGTTCTTGAATGTTCATATCAACGGCCATTCTAAGTCCGAGTACACAAGCTTCATATTCCGCCATATTGTTGGTGCATGGAAATCGGAGTTTTGCCGAAATTGGGTAGTGTTGACCTGATTCTGAAATCAAAACTGCTCCAATACCGACCCCTTTGAAGTTTGCAATTCGTCGAAGAACATTCTCCAACCCGGTACTCTTCTCGAGATGTCTTCTCCAACAAATAAGATTCTCCTCGTCCGGAAAATAAGTCCGGAGAGGCATGTATTCTTCATCCACAGGATTTTCAGCAAGATGGTCGGCTAGTGCTTGTCCTTTGATAGCCTTTTGGGTGACATATATGATATCGAACTCACTTAGCAAGATTTGCCACTTTGCTAGCTTTCCAGTGGGCATGGGCTTCTGAAAGATGTATTTGAGCGGGTCCATCCTTGAGATGAGATAAGTGGTATATGCAGACAGATAATGTCTAAACTTTTGTGCAATCCACGTTAAGGCACAACAAGTGCGTTCCAGCAAAGTGTACCGAGCTTCATACGGTGTGAACTTCTTGCTTAAGTAGTATATGGCCTGCTCCTTCTTTCCTGTTTCGTCATGTTGTCCCAAAGACGCACTCCAAATGCATTTTCTAACACGCATGATATAACAGAACGGCCTTCCGGTTCTGAGGCACCAAAACAGTGGGTTAGACAAGTATTCCTTGATTCTATCGAAAGCTTGTGGCAATCCGATGTCCACTTGGTAGCGCCGTCTTTCTTCGCAGAGCTTGAATATTGGCTCACATATCACCGCTGATTGTGCTATGAACTCTTTGATGTAGTTGAGGCGACCAAGGAAACTCATTACGCCCTTTCGACTTTTTGGAGGAGGCAAGTCTTGAATAGCTTTTACCTTCGAGGGTCCAATTCAATACCCCTTCTACTTACAATGAAACCCAACAGCCTTCCCAAATAGGACACCAAATGCGCACTTTGCGGGATTTAACTTCAGGTTATACCGCCTCGCCGGTCAAAAACTTCTAAATCATTAAGTGATCTCAAGTCCTTCGCGACTTGATAATAACGTCATCTACGTGAGACCTCTATTTCTTTGTGGATCATATCATGAAAAATGGTAGTCATGGCCCTCATGTAGGTGGCACTGCATTCTTGAGTCCGAACGGCATTACTCGATAACAAAGATACCCCCAAGGTGTAGTGAATGTCGCCTTCTCTCGCATCTTCCTCATCCATCAAGATTTGGTGGTAACCGAAAGCAATCAACAAATGATTGTAACTCATGCTTTGCACGCTTGTCAATGAGTATGTGAATATTTGGAAGAGGGAAGTCATCCTTCTGGGCCGGGCCTTGTTGAGATCCCGATAATCCACGCACACTCGTATCTTTCCATCTTTCTTTGGCACAGTACAATGTTGGCCAACCAAGTCGGGTATCTTGTGACCCGAATGACCTTTGCGTCGAATTGCTTGGACACCTCTTCCTTGACCCTTAAACTCAAATCAGCTTGATTTTCCTTGGTTTTTGTTTCCACCGAGGGTAAGATGGATCGATAGGCAATCTATGCGAAACAATATCCGTGCTCAATCCTGGCATCTCGTCATAAGACCAAGCAAATACGTCGATATATTGCCTCAAAAGATCCGTCAGTTCTTTCCTTTGTGGGGCGTTCGGTGGACGCCGATTCTTGTTTCTTTCATATTTTCTCGCATCCCCAAATTTATTGCCTCAGTTTCTTCTAAATTTGGCTTTGGTTTATTCTCAAAATGTTCCAATTCCTCACAATTCTTCCGTTGCGTAGTCTTCCTCATACTCTTCAAGTCCTGTTTCATCGTTTGGATTTTGTTTGTTTGTTTCATTACATGTCACATTCACATTATCGATGATTTATTAGTTTGCATCTTTGAAAGAGAAAAGAAAATTAGTAAACAAACCAACTTTTTAAATAGCAAAAGAAATGTGGATTTGTCATTTAAGCTTTCAAAAGATGGAGGCAAAACACATTAATGCATAGATGCGATTCAAGCCTCAATTAGAATCGCATTGTTTCAAAAAGTACTAAGGTAATTTCTACCAAGCTTCCTGAGAAACAGGTAGGGCACAGTCCAATTTTTCAAAATATCTCCATGTTCTCATCCCAAATAGTTGGGCCTTCATCAAAATCATCCGTAATTACATGGCATTCCATTTCTTCTTCTCGCAATAAAAAGGCTTTTGAGTCCTTCATGAGGTCGTCTGCATCATCTTCATTCGACTCGAGCGGCATATGCTTTGACAAATGACTGATTCAAGGGTGGAACAGGCTTTGGCAAGGAGTGTCCCTTTTCTTTCGGAGGTTGGGATAAGACTTCTTTAGAAGTGGGTTTGTACCCGAGACCGAAAGTATCCTTCTTACTGAGCAAGCGAACAGGCTCCACCATACCTTCTAAATTCAATCCGAGGCCTCGACCGGGCTTGAAGCCACTCTTCAACATTTCCTGGGCCACCAGTGTGAGGACCCGGGCTATCGTCAATATTTCACTTTGGAGGCACATGTAATTTCTTCCGACATGGAAAACTGACCCATCCAAAGGTATCTACGCTTTCAACAAATAGGATCCGCTCTTCGGGACATATTGAATTGCTCTCTTCTCCGTGTACCACGACCTCGTGATGATCCCAAACAAACTTCAAACTCTGATGTAGGGTAGAAGGAACTGCACCAGCCACATGGATCCAAGGTCTTCCCATTAGTAGGTTATAGCTGGTAGATATGTCTAACACTTGGAATTCCACGACGAACTCCACGGGCCCCACTTGTAATGTCAAATCCATTTCTCCCATAACGCTCCTTTGGGCTCCATCAAAACCTTTAACTCTCAGATGACTTTCGCGAATCTTTCCAATGCTAATTCCCAAGGCTCGGAGAGTCGCCGCGGGACAAATATTGACGGCTGAGCCTCCATCAATCAATACCTTAGAAATGAACTTGTTCATGCACTTTACTGTTATGTTCAAAGCTTTGTTGTGGCACAAACCCTCAGGTGGCAATTCTTTGTCATGGAAAGAGACTTTATGGGCCTCCAAGATCTGTCCGACCAAGGCCGAGAGTTTCTCGCCTGTGGTCTCTCTCGGTACATAAGCTTCTTTGAGTACTTCCAATAAAGCGCGTCCATGGTCCGGAGAATTCATCAACAATGATAGCAAAGAAATCTGAGCCGGTGTTTTCTTTAATTGCTCTACAACGGAATACTCCTTGGTTGGCATCTTCCTCCAGAACTCTTCTACTTCAGTCTCTGTTACAACCTTTTTTGGATTGTCTGCAGGGGCATAACATCGTCCGGATCTTGTCATACCAGCGACGACAACTTCTACAATTTGTTTCTCCTTCCCCGCCTCCTTTCCCCAATCGAATAGCTCCAAGGGCGCTTTTGGTATCGACATACGACGTCACTATCCGCGATTTCGAGGAAGTACTTCCACTTCAAACGGTGCTCTTACCGAATCAGTAATTATAGGGGTGATCAAAGCCGATGATTCAACCTTTCCTCTGCTCGGATCGCACAATGGTCCCTTCCAAACTGCTTTTCTTCATCAATGGTAATCATGTTTATATTGGCATTGTCATGATTTGGCAAAGGGTTGTTATTTACATTAGGGAGGTCCTTTCGCTTGGATAATTCCCTCTTTGATCAAAGCCTCGATCTTGTCTTTTAGGGCGAAACAAATTCCAGTGTCATGTCCGGCGATCCCCGAGTGGTACGCACAATGCTTAGTTTCATCATACGACCTGGGAATAGGATTGGGGATATGCCCTGGGATGGGTTGGAGTATTCCTGCGGTCCTCAATCTTTCGGATAGTTGGGCTAGAGGTTCGGCTAAAGGTGTATATGTCTTGAATGGCCTTCTTTCGTAATTTGCCCGGGGTCTGGGAGTATTTGGTGGATGGTTTTGCGGCTGAGGCGGATGTGTGGGTTGATACTGTGGGGAATTTCTATAGGTAGGTGCTCGTGGTGGGCTATATATTGGTTGGGTATGATAGACAGGGTAGGGAGTAGGCGAGTGTTGATAATAAGGCTGAGGGCTTTGTGTGCTTTGGCTATAGTAGGAGGGCTGATGATTTTGGGTGCTTGGATTATAGTGGGGAGGTTGGGATGACGGGCTTTGGTAGGTTGGCATTTGGTTGGACCTATGTTCCTGGACCGCCATGACAGGGGACGCTCCATCCCTCCTCTTCTTAATTGCTCCCCCGAATGAGTCCGATCAATGGCCTTACTCGCCGCCGCAATCTTTGCTAAGTTCGTGATTCTCCCTGCTTTGATACCTTCTTCTATGAAATCTCCCATTCGACCACTTCAGAGAAATTCCGCCCAATGACGCTTATCATTTTTTCGTAATAAGTTGCATCCTTCATAGATTGCACAAAGAGCGTGGTCATTTCACTTTCCGCCATCGGTCAACTTTGTCGCTCCGCCTCCATCTCATGGCATATTCTCTGAAAGTCTCTAGAGATTTTTTCTCCGCTTTCATTAAATAAAATCTATCCAAGACTGTGGTCGGTGTTAAACCTCAACTCGCCCACAAAATCCTGTGCCATTGTGCCCCGCTTATGCCATTTTCATGTCCTGGCTTGTGTACCGCCGCCGAGCGCTTCTCTGTTAAACTTCTTATGAACAACTTCATTATTATGGCCTGGTCCTTACCCACTCCAACCAGCTTGTCACAATATGATCTCAAATGAGCGCGAGGATTTCCCTTTCCATCGAATAAATCAAATTTTGGCACCTTATACCCGATAGGCAATCAACGTCGGGATGCATGCAGAGATCTTCATACTCGAGTCCTTCATGCCCTTGCTGGTTTGAATGTTTTTAAATGCTTCTTTTAGGCTATGAATTTCCCTTGCCATACTTTCATCATTTCTAATCCTTGCTTGCCTTTCCATCTCTTCATATTGGTCTATCTCCGATGATGTATGTTTGGTATGGTAGAAGTGGAAGGTTGGGCTTCCGTTGCATATACCGTGGCACATACCGCTTGTTAGTGATGTGTGCCATTGGTATTTGTTGGTTTGCCTGGTAATTTAGTGTGGGAGGGATATTTTGGATAAGTGGGGTAGTTTGGGTAAGTGGAGCCGATGTATATATGGAGTCCGAAGGATACCGGTCATTTTGTAGCGGGCTTTCTTTGTGGTGGACCGCCTCGGGTTGATAGGATGCGGATTGGTACGTTGTGGGTGGCGAGTTGAGGATTGGTTACGCTTGGTAAGGGATTTCGGGAAGGTTCTGGGAAATGATGGTTCATGAGATGGAAAGGTGTGTGGAGCGCTTGCGCTGCCTCTTGTTCAGGCAAAGGAGTGTTGATGCCGATGGAAAGATTGGTAAGATTCCTGAGCCGTTCGATCTCGGTTTGCATAGTTGCCATTTGCCGCAGAGTTGGGCGAGGTATTCATCCGGACGGAAGTATTTCTCCTTTCCGATGTCTCTGGTTCACCTCCTGAAGAGCGACAAGTCCCAAACCGGTTTGTTCGGCTGCCCCTGAATCAGTCATTTTGTCGGATGATTGTGCCTTGGATCTCGTGGAAGTAATGGTGTTCCGCCAGCTTCAATCAACGCGAATCAACTTTTGGAAAATAAAGCAGCAAAATAAACCTTCTAAAAGATGAAACAAACCAAGTTAGTATGAGACGAATAATTATTGCTTTGAATAACATGTATAGAGTGGAAAACAAGAAACAAGTAGCGCATAAATTATATGAAAATTAAATGCGGCGTCCTAATGTGCATGGGGCCTCCTTTATGCCGGAGGTGAGCTTAAACGCAAGAATATGCAAGATATCGACAAATTGATCCAAGCCAAAGATTGTGATGCCTTTTGTCGGAAATAAAGGTTGACTTTCTTGAAATAATAATGCGTACAATAATAAAGTCGATAACATAAGATATTTATGCTCGTGTTCTAAATCTTGCTTTTGATCACCGAGATGAAGAGGGGACCCTAACATTGCCGGGTCCGACTCGCGTCCTCTAGATATTGCACTATATTTTGCATTTGCTGCCACATCTCTGGGTAACGACCGTGTCTCTGAGCCGGAAATTCCTTATCCAAATTGTCGTGCCGATATCTTCAAAACCTTGCTCGCCATCGTGACTATGGTCAGACATCGCAATCCTCTCGTAGCCACGCTTGATATTCTGGGGTACCTCCCGCCTGACTACCTCCAATGTCTATTGTGTCAATATTGTTCCATTCATCGAAGACTTGCCTAGCTCTGGGACAATGAAATTCGGCCGAATGGAATTTCGTAAATCCTCATATTTGCCCTGAGGGGAATTATCTCGCTCTTGTCCCAACCGCTTGAGTACGCGGAGTGGAGCGTAAGGTTGGAGGCCTTTCAATCCGATAAGCTCAATATAATAAAGCCTTTTGCATCTTATGTAGGCTTTTTTGGCATTCGGGAGCAGAGGGGATTTCCATTGGATCTGGTCACAGGGGCGGGGCGCCAAAAACCCATACCAATCATTCATGCCTACAAAGCGATATGAATCGCTGCTCGTCAGTAAAGCGGACGTCTTTGTGCGACTCGCTGAAGCATCTGTCGACCATATTCGGGCGCTGATAGAAGTGTTCCATTGCCCACATCTGCAAAATAAGGTTGCAGCCTTCGAAGAAACCTGTTTCACCTCTTTTACATTTCCCTAAAGCCCGAAATATTTCTGCCAAGATCATAGGGGCCAAAGTGAGTTGTGCTCGCTTGCTCCTTCGAAAAGTGCCCGTGCTCACGGAACATATGCAGTACCGATCTTTCCATACTCAAGCGGGAATATCGTGAGACCCTAGAAAGGCGACGATAAATGCAATGGGTCGTTTGGTCCGCCAATGATCGGGGTGCAAGAAAATTCATTTTTGAATGTTTTGTAACCGCCTCGACAACCGTACCTCTCATACAGATAATCCATTGAGACCCAGTTGTTTTCAAAGCATAGGAGTTTCTTAGTGTTCTTTAGCCCTAAGTAGCGGAGAAATTTCTTTCCTGATTGATGATGCGGGATAATTTGTCCTCTACCCTGGTAGATCAAATTGGTGAAATAGTTGATTTCTTCCAAAGTAGGAGTCATCTCAAAATCTCCGAATCAAGACAACCCGATCCGATCCCAAAATGGATCGTTGCTCGACCAAATGTTGATCGGGAAGATGTCGAACAACGAAACGAGGCAACCTAATCTTCTCCTAATTGCCATTTGGCTGCCAAGGTCAAAGTTTGTCCACCATATTTTCAGTTTGTTCGGAATCCCACTCACCATCCTGACTTGCGGCACAGACTCCATCTATAACAAAATAAAAAATAAAAAATAAATATACATTTTCCGATTTTTGGCATACTGTTTAGGCTAGGATCCGTCCATCAATATCCTGCTACACATAATATGCTGATTGGTCGTTGGGTTGTGAGATCCGTCGATAATTTGGTGGTTTTTCTTATTTGTGAAGTTGATGCCAAGGATCAACCCACCTAAGATGTATGCATGCATGACTAAAAATAAAGGGTGGTATAGCTCTATCTTAAATTTTCTAAGATTTGGCTGACTAGACACAAGGTTCCCGAGCGGACTACTCGAGTGAGAAGGCTACGCGGCCACCAGATGGTCCGGTCACTCCGCGCATACGCCAACTCTCCTAAATTTTGGTAGATTGAAAGAAATTTGCGGGTGCGTAAAACACACCTCGCGTGTAGTGTGTGATAGTGTCAATTTTCCAGAGTGGAAGAAATATGAACGAAATGCCAATTTAAGGAAAGCAGTAAGACAATATAGCAATTAAAGCAGTTTATGCAAAAATCTCATACATAAAACACATCAAAGCACTAAATCAAATAAAAAAAGGTAAAGCAATAATTAATCCGAACTTGCTGTGGTTTAAGAACCTGATGCTTCCCCAGCGGAGTCGCCATGCTGTACGCGCCCTATTTTGACCTCGCTCGGGTCAAAGCGGAGCTCGGACGTATGGGGTGATTCCTGGGTAAAGGATTGAGGAGTCGCCACCTAATTATTTTTTACGGTGAATTAGGACACCTAAATATTAAACTAAATGCTGCCATGTAACTCCAATTTTAAGGTCTGCGAAACTAGTGAGATTCTAGGTAAGGGTTCTTTATTATCCTAAAGGGAAGGGGTTAGGCATCCTTTAAGATCCGCTAACTTGCGGTTATCCGGTAAAACTCAGATTAATTATTGCTAGAAAAATATATGTTTTACAAGTATAATAAAAAGATGTTTGCAAATATGATGCATTTTATACAAGTAAAATATGATGCATTTTATACAAGTACGTATTCGGATGACATAAAAGAAAGATACATGTAAAGTTTTTTAGAAAAAACATGCATTTGTGACAATAAATTCTTTATAATGCCAAAGAAGCGAATCTTTCGAAAATCAACAAGTTGCAAAAAATAATAATAAAAAGATAAGCTTATTTGCACAATTAATTGAAGTAAATAAAGATGATAAGAGTTGTTTTAAAAATCTTGAATAAGCGTGACGAGCCTAAAACAAATAAACTAGCGAAGGATTTCTAAGTTTGCGAGCCTACAAATAAATAAGCTAGCGACGGGTTTCAAATCTTTAACTAACCTATGAATAAATCTTAAGTTTGCCTATTCTAAGCATTTTTATAATTACATAAGTGCGATAATATTACAATACAAAGCGAGATAAAAGCTGAATTTAAAGAAAGAAATAAAATAAATAAAACTCCGAGGTATAATTGCCTTTATTTACTTTAGTCCCTAAGTCGCCAAGAACAAACGGTTAGAAACAATTAAATACAAATAACTTCATATCCGTATTCAAAACAGTGAATGTTTTGATCACGGAGGGCTCAGACTTAAATTTTGAAAAGAACATTCCAATCACGTCGTGGCTGCAAACATATGACTAATGTAGTTTATTTTGATTGCCTCGCCTACTAAACGTGTTGGTCTCTCGGTGGAATAAAAAGATCACTATAATCACGTCGTGGTCGCGAATATATAATTCACCTCGCCTACTAAACATGTTGATCTCGGATAAAAGGTTTAAGTCTTCATCCTTGCCCGAAGTTATATTTCCGTCTTTGCAACCGTGGAGGCCTCAAAATCGACGGATATTTTTCATCGGCCAAAGGTAGTATCGTGTTCAAATCAAGAAATTTTAAATCGAATGTAAACAAAGCAGCAGATAGCGATAGAATGTAAAAATAAAAACGATGGGATGGCGATGAGCGAAAAAGAGGCAGAAAAAGCTCCGAAAATGACGGTGTCTAGTTTAAACAAGAAAAGCAAGAGAATGGTAATTTTAATCTTTGAAACAATGGTGAAATAGAAAGCAATGTTTGAAAAATGCGGTGTTTAGTTTAAAACAAGAAATGATAAAGCAAGAAACAAGAATCAAACGGGAGCAACCGAAAAACAAAAATCCAACAGACGCGGTATTTATTCAACAAGATAAAAGCAGTAATATGAAACCGAGAAGCGTCTCCCGAAGATGGACGCAATATTGGTTTGGATCAATAAAACAACAAAGAGAATGCGGTATTAATTCAATCAATAACATAATAATAATGCCAAAGAAACAGACAGTAGTGATTTAAGTACCCGACCCGAGTTTCTGAAATTCTGGAAATTCAAATCGGGTCGCCCCGACCCGGGTCAGTGATTCATGCCCGAAATCAGATTTCGATCAGTTTGGATAACCAACAACAAGAATATGAAATGCAAGAATTTCGAAAATGTCGCCAAAATCGTCGACCGACCGTCGATGATCTGACCGGATCAATGATCCAAACTTGAAATCGATTTCAAAGACCAATTTCAGATAACCAAGAACAAGAATATGAAATGCAAGAATTCGAAAATGTTGCCCAAACCGGTCGACCTGACCCGGTCGATGATCGACCGAATTGGAGTTTCAACCCTAATCAAACAATTTCGTCAATTTCAGATAACCAAAGATAACAACAAAGAAGAATGTAGGAAAATTGGAAAAATCTAAACCGGTCGATCTGACCCGTCGCTGACCACCCGAATTGTGTGTTCAACCCAAGTCAAATAATTTCATCAATTTCAGATAACCAATGATAACAAACAAAGAATGTAAGAAAATTGGAAAAAACTAAACCGTCGACCCGACCGTCGATGACCCGACCGAATTGTGTGTTCAACCCAAGTCAAATAATTTCATCAATTTCAGATAACCAATGATAACAAACAACAATGTAAGAAAATTGAAAAAATCTAAACTGGTCGACCTGACCGGTCGATGACCGACCAAATCGTTGAAAAATCAGAGAAATCAAAGGGATGACAAACCTTTTCGGACTTGATTCTTGGAACAACAACGAAGCCAAATACTCTCAAATCAAGAACACAACAAAATATGTATGTATATATTGAATAATCTTCCGAAAATCCTTCCGAAAGTCTATTTTTTCTTGTCCGAAAATCCTCTCCCAAATGAAGAACAATCATGGGGTATTTATAGGTGGATTCCCCCCCAAAAATCGAGTTTGAATTTTGAATTAAAGGCAAAAAATCTGAATTTGGAAGCGGATTTTAGGGGTATGGGTTGGACGAAGTGATGTGAGGGGTGTGGGGGTGTCAGGGTTGTGGCAGGGAGTGGGTGGTGGCAGGGGGCGAGGTGACCGGTCGGGCATGGGGGTATGGGGGCAGCGGCGGCTTGAGGTTGAAGGAGGGTAGGGTTTGATTTTTTTTTTTTTTTTGGTTCGTTTGTTTTCTGGGGAATTAAAAGGGCAAGGTTCGTGGGTCGGTCAATTTGGTTGGTGTGGGCCGGTTCGGGTGTGGGCCGGGGGAGTGGTGATGGGCTTGTTGTTTTTTTTTTTTTGTTTTTAGGTTAAAGGGGTTTAAATGGGGGGGAAGATGGTGATGGGCCGACGGGTTTGGGTCGGGTGAGTGGGGCTGTGTTGGGTTGGGGTTTAAAAGGGGGGAAATATTTGTGGGTTATGTTTTGGGCTGTTGCGGATCTGGGCCGAAAAATAAGAATTAATTTGGAGATGGACTTTGGAGGTTGGATAGAAATTGTATTGGGTTAGGAAATAAAAATGGGTTATGGATTAAAAAAAATATATAAAAGAAGGGGTTTAATATTAAAATATATTATATATATATATATATTTTGTTGTAAAAGATGTGAATTATTTAAAATAACATAACGACGTGATAATAATAAAATATAATATTTGCGAAATGCTTAATGCTTAATAAAAAGGGAAATGCAATGCAATTTTGCGAGAATAAAATAATATAAAATTTCGGATAACTTATGATATAAAATATGCGAATAATAATAATAATATGAAGATACACACATATATGCCTATATTTTAAAATTATTTTAAAAGTGTCAAAAATATTAAAAATTACGAATAAAATCATAAAAGATGGGACAAAATTGGGTGTCAACATGGATGATATTATCTTGACCGCTTCTTCTAATAATCTGCGCAAGTCTATCATGTCACTACTCAGTTCAGAGTTTGCTATGAAAGACTTGGGGCCCTTGAGTTATTTCTTGGATATCGCTGTCACTCGTCATGCAGGGGGTCTATTTTTGTCACAGAAGAAGTATGTGGTTGAGATCATCGAGAGGGCTGGTATGTCATCTTGTAAGTGCACTTCCACTCTCGTTGATACAAAATCGAAGATGAGTGCTAAGTCTGGCACACCATACGAGGATCACACCTACTACCGCAGCCTTGCAAGGGCACTTCAGTATCTTATGTTCACAAGACCTGACATTACATATGCAGTTTAGCATGTGTGTTTGTTTATGCATGATCCACAGATTGAGCACATGTATGCGCTCAAACGCGTTATACGATACATCCAGGGCACACTTGAGTATGGCTTGCATTTATATCCATCGTCCGTTTCTACACTTATGTCTTATACAGATGCTGATTGGGGTGGTTGTCCAGATACCAGACGTTCAACCTCTGGTTATTGTATGTTTCTTGGAGATAACTTGGTCTTGTGGTCCGCAAAACGTCAGGCTACATTATCGCGATCCAGTGCAGAGGCCGAGTATCGGGGGGTATCCAATGTGGTGTCTGAGTCATGTTGGTTGCGTAATCTTCTATTAGAACTACACTTTCCTATTCAGAAAGCTATCTTGGTCTACTGTGATAATGTTAGTGCAATCTATCTCTCTGGAAATCTGGTCCAGCATCAACTCACTAAACATATCGAGATGGATATTCACTTCGTTAGCGAAAAGGTAGCTCTTGGACAAGTATGCGCCTTACATGTGCCCTCCAGATACCAAATTGCTGACATCTTTACGAAGGACCTTCCCTCGATTTTATTTGAAGATTTTAGGGACAGTCTCAGCGTACGACAACCGCCCGCTATGACTGCGGGGGTGTGATAGAATATACCGTATATGTCCCACTGATATACACTGTTTCCGCAATTAGTGTACCAAAAATAGAAGTAGTTAATTATGTTGTATAATTACCATAATTGTAGAATTCTTGTATAAGTAGAATTAGGATATTAGAAGTTTAGTAGGAATGAAAATTTTCATATTTGGAGATTGTAACTTGTATATATACTTATTCATTCAATAAGAATAATCAAGAGATTATTTCTTTCAGTATACTTACCAGCCTCTTTGAGCTGTCAGGCGTAAAAACCTTGAAGAAGCCCTTTTTCATGTTCTCCTTTATTGTCAAACTTTAGGAGAATAGAAGAAGCGGTACAATCTAAACCCTATAAGCTTTGAAGGAGTATATATATAATAATAGGAAAAGATTACAAAAATCTTAAAATGAGCATTTATTTTTTCTTCGTCTCGCGTAGTAAATGCAGAAATAGTGATCCTGGTGTGATGAGTTTTTATCCCATTTGGGATTGAACAATTCAGTTGGTTATAGCTGCAGAATTGGAAAAAATATGAAACACTATTATTTCTCTGTTGACTTCAACAATTAAGTCCATGTTACTAATTCAAGGCGCATGTATATATCATCCTTTGCATTTATAGAAAACTGTAATTAACATTTATCAATTTTAGTCAATGTTTTTTGAAATTTTATTGAGTTGGATTACATTTATGACAAGATTTTTCTTAGTTGGTCAGTATCCTTAAAAACACTCATCCATTAATATGTTGTTGTCTATAAAAACTATTCCATCAGTTCACTTTTACTTGTCCACTATACTAAAAATAGATTTTTCACTTTTACTTTTTCACTTTAGCATATCAAGAGAAAGACAAACTATTTTTTTTGTTTTACCCTTAACATTAATTACTAATTTTCAAATTATTTTCCAAGTATATTGAGACTATATACTAATTAATATGCATTTTATGATAAATATATACTTCATTTATTAAATTCTTAAAGGGCGTACAACATTAAAAGTGAACAAGTAAAAGTGAACGGAGGGAGTACTAGGGAAAAGTGGTCCATTCGTTACTGCTCAGCAAATATTCAAGTACTTAAAAATAACATTTTTTGCAATTCTTCATTCTGCTATTTTTTTGTAGTACCATGCAAATGTTGATGCTAGTAATAAAAGTTTGATGCAATTTAGTTGTACCGTGCTGTCAACGGCCATAATTGTTAAGGAAACACTTTTGTAAAAAAATTAAAGATATAAAAGATTAATTTGGTTATTCTGGTTGATGCTGATGTATAATTATTATATAAATACCTGATCAGAATTTGATTATTCTGGTTGATTCGATTAGTAACTACATCAGTTATAACAACTAACTAATCAAGTTATAGTTCCACAAACAAACAACTTTGCTGTATTGAAACTAATTACAACTAACCAACAAACAACAAATCCATAGGCATATCTAACCGATCTAAACATGCTAAAAATCACCAATAAACTAAACATACTAACATACTAACATACGAGCTGCGTAAAAGAGGAAATGAGGGGAATTAGATCCTACTGATCTTCTCCGGGCAGCGAATCGAGGTGTCATCTCGAATCGTCGAATCCACTCGGGGAAGTTATTTTGAAATCCTGATTTTTTTCCAATTTCGGACCCAGATTTTGACCCGACCCAAAACAGGCACGGTTTCGATTTTGACCCGACCGGAAACGTGAAGAAGAAAAGGGGCCAAATTTCTGAGGATTGAAACTGGTATTCAAAGGGGGATTTTCGGATTGAAAATTAGGAACCAAAAAGGAGTATTTTCTAACAAAAAATTGGGAACAAATCGACCCGTTTTCTTTTCTGACTTTTTCTTTTCGTTTTTTCGATTTTTTTTCTTTTCGGACCTCGGACCCCCTTAAAATGAAGAACAAGGGGGGTATTTATAGTTGGATTCCCCCCAAAACCGTTCACCCTCATACCCCATTTTCAACTTCGAGTTTGAATTTTAAATTAAAGGGGCAAATGTGACGATTTTGGAGGCGAATTTTAGGGGTGCAGGTCGCGGATTTTGGGGGATAGGGTATGGGTGAAGTGACGGGTGAGGGGTGTTGTGGCAGGTGAGGGGTGTAGTTGTTATAACTGATGTAGTTACTAATCGAATCAACCAGAATTATTATAACTGATGTAGTTACTAATCGAAGTAATTAATGCAAAAAAATAAATATATTCGTAGATATTTTTGTCAATGATTAGTCTACTTAAAATTTTAAAATTCTACGATGAAAATGTCCCGAAGATCACTACTCGCAATATAACAAAAAGCACACACTGAAGTATACAAGAACCTGGACAAAGTATAAAGAACAGATGAGAGCATGTTTTAATACATAAAATTATTTAACATATCCCATCCCCAACATTCTCAGCCTTTACAACAACAATAACATACGCATACCCAGTATAATCACACCAGGTAGAGTCTGGAGAGTGTAGAGTGTACGCAGACCTTACCCGTACCTTATGAAGGTTAGGAGGTTGTTTCTGATAGACCATCGGCTCACAAGGAAAACAAACCCTAAACTCTAGAACCACAATACCACCCTTCAATCACCGATACCACATTAAAATCGGGAGCACAAATAAATCCTAGACCGGCAAAAATAGAAACCAAAAGCAAACCCTAAATTTAACCCTAGAACTTTTTATTTTAGGACCACATATTAAAAGCACATGCAAACACATTCAACAGAAAACAACACAAAAACTAACATAATATAAGGAAAAATTGTAATAATAAGATTTTAATTAACGGAAAGAACAACACATAAAAGGACAGTCTTTAAGAAACATTAAACTAACCCAAACAAGAAATTAAATACATAAATGGATAGTCTGTAATGAAGGAAAACATACATTTGAAGCCGACAATCTATTCCACTTGTATGCATACGATTGATCTTGGAATCTAGGGTTTGGGTGAAGGTGACTGAAGTGGATAAGTGATTTTGGTGAAATGTTTATGGGGTTTAATCGGGGTCGAGGTGGATTAGTTGGGGGGAACGGATCGGATAGGGGCGGGTTTAGTTAAAGCGGTTAAAATAAAAGAGAGATGAGTTATTTTATTTGTGGATGATAATATAAATTAAGAGTATATACGCACTGAAGTATAATGTTAATGACTCAATTACATGAAAAGTGAAACGGAGAGTAAAACTATAACATTTGGAGTAAATATTGTTTTTTATGCTTGCAAGAAAAAGAAAGTAATGCTAGTGTAATATGAGTTATTATAACTGATGTAGTTACTTATCGAAGGAATTAATGCAAAAAAATAAAAATTTCGGAAGATATTTTTGTCCAAGATTAGTCATACTTAAATTTTCAAAATTCTAAGGTGAAAATGTCCCGTAAAAACAAATGAAGCATTTTGAAATAAATAAATAAATAAATAATAAATCAAATGACAAAAAAAAAAAAGACGTCTAGATTTCTTTCTTTTAGATGATACCAGAGTTCATGTTTTGCTCAACGAGAATTAAGGTTTTTAACCATTCATTTGAAGGAGCTTTTCACCCCCACTTAGGGGTGGAAACATTAACACATGAAAATATAATCCATTCGTTTATTAACTCACTGCATTGAGAGATGTTCCCGATTTGTTTAAAAATCGAAGCAAACCAATTAAATAAATCGATAGTTATTTAGGTTTGATTTTAAATTTTAAGAAATCGATAATATTTGATTTGGTTTTATTAAAAACAAACCAAAGAAAACCAAACCAAATCGATAGATGATGACCGAGAAAGAAAGATTCCGCGTTCGAAACTCCGTTGTAGAATGGGGTGTCCGAAAGAAAACACTGACATATAGTTTAGTTGTTCCCAGAGGAATTCAAAATGGGCGACTAGAGCAGAGTATCATGAATGAAGGCCTAAGTGATGCTCATCAGTGTTGGAACAACGCCAAAAAAAGAATAGATAGGTGGTTCAGTATTAAAGGTGGAAGATCCTCCCCTGGTTCGAATCACTATGGGCAAACAAGATGCAAAACATATAATATTCCTTTGCCTAGCTTCCCATTGCTAGAACTTCCAGCGCGTTATATATATATATATATATATACTATTAATCTTTATAAATAATTTTAAATACTTTAATTACTCTTTCATATTTTTTTTTATCTCTAATAGGCTAATGAACTTTACAACCTTAAGCTTATTTCTTAAAAGAAATCCATGAATCCAAACTCATTTATTCAAAAAAACAACTATGAGACTTACCTATAAAAAATTGTATTTCTTATAAACTTTGTTAACTTGATTAAAGCTTATAGATCTTAAGATATTTTCTACATAATTCAAGAAAATTATAGCTCCCACAATAGAAGGGTCATAACAGATCGGATTATAAGTTGGAAAATAGTGAAAAAATCTTTTCTAATCGAAGGAAAAAAAATGAAAGAGAGAAATATTATTAGGTTTCTTTAAAATCAAACCGACAACAACCAAATGGATAGATATGTATTATATTTGGTTTGATTTAATTTAAATAAAAACATAATTAAATTGGGTTGGTTTTGCTTTTAACCAAAAACTGACTCAAACCGACCCATGAACACCCCTGACTGCATTTTGATCTGTTCGTTGACACCCTTAACCCTAACAAATTAGAAAGAGTAACTTGCATTCACGTTTGCAGTTCATAATTTTATGAAGAACTCGTAATTAAAATAAAATGATTCCCTCAATAAAACTTAACGATGTCACCATCAAGTCTGAGTAGTGAAGAAGTACAAAGAACTTTAGCTAGTTGTTGACCCAAAGAAAACATGGTAGAAAAAAAATGCACAAACGAAAAAGGGCGGAAAGAAAATCAAGAAAATGTCTTCTGCATTTCTACAATGGACATACACAAGGCTCCAATTGGAAAAAATAAATAAAGACGAGGAAGAATATCACCTTTCTCATTTACTGATAGACAATATTTGTTCAGATAGCTACAAGTGTATCAATTTGTTGATCTTTCTTCCATCTTAGAGAGAAATATATATATATGCACATTCAGCATAAGTTCATCATCCTAATTGTCCTTGATCAACTCAAAGACACAAGTATCTCCTACCACTAACCTATTATCCCTAACAAAATTAACCCATCATTTGCTTAAAAACATAGACGATTTCCTTATATGGGATCATTGTTTCACATATGACTAATCATATTAAGCAGCTATGACTATTCATACTAAGCAGCAGTACAAACATCACGCAGCCAATGAATTTTCTTATATGGGATCATTGTTTCACATATGTACATAAATTGAAAATGTTATGCTACTTCTAATTATGTAGAATTACAAAGGTCTCTTATGCACACCCACTGGCTTCTGACTATTAATACAATTCAAGTTAAAGGTTCGACCAGGTGGATCCAGAATTTGATGACTATGGGTGCCAATATCTTTAATGTAAACTTACTAGTCTAGTAAGGACATAGAATCAAGGTGTACGTTCAGTCAATTCTATCCGTTTTGAATTAATTTGATTCATTTTGAATTAATATAGTTTGGTTTACTATATTTTTGGTGCATAAAAACTATAAGATTGTACTAATCTCCCTTGGAGAGCCTCTCATTAATACAAAATATATATAGGTGTACAATGTTGAATCATTCTATAATAAGGATCTCAATTCTACCATAATTATACAACACAAAATATGATAAATATGTCCTATGTACACATGCTAATACACCCCTTCAATCTGAGCGGGAGGAGGTTGGACGCTAAGACTGGATCTGAAGTCAAGAAAGAGCTGTCTAGGAAGGCATTTTGTGAATATATTCGCATACTGATAAGAGGAAGGCGCATGTAAGACTTTGATATGACCGAGAGTAACATTCTCACGAACAAATTGTATGTCCATCTCAATATGCTTGGTTCGCTGATTCTGAACCGGATTATGAGATAGATAGATTGCGTATATATTATCACAATAAACCAAAGACGCCTTACGCAACGGACAATGAATATCCAAAAGAAGGTTTCGGAGCCAACAAATCTCAGCAACAACATTAGCAACACCTATGTGCTCTGTTTCTGCACTCGAACGGGATAATATGGCTTGTCTCTTGGCAGACCAAGAAATGAGATTATCCGCCAGGAACACACAATAGCATGAGGTGGATCGTCGCGTGTCCACACAACCTGCCCAATCAGCATTCGTATATGACAACAACCTGATCGGTGCTGATGGGTAGATATGTAATCCATAATCAAGTGTGCCCTTAACGTAACGAATGATGTGTTTAAGAGCAGTAAAATAAGGCTCTCTGAGGGCATGCATGAATAAGCATACATGATGAACAACATAAGCAATATCAGGCCTGGTGAAAGTAAGGTACTGTAGGGCACCTGCAAGACTCCAGTAGAGAGTGGGATCTAACACTGGGTCATCATCCAAAGCATTGAGCTTTGACTTAGAGTCAACTGGAGTAGACATGATCTTGCAATTTGTCATTTTAGCCATGTACACAATCTCATATGCATACTTACGTTGACAAAGAAACATAGTGTCTACGGAACTAGTCACTGAAATCCCCAAAAAGTAGCTCAACTTTCCCAAGTCAGTCATAGCAAATTCTGTTTTGAGCAGTGCAATGATCTCATTTTTCAACAACTCATATGAGGCAGTGAGCACAATATAATCCACATACAATAACAAATATACAATGCTACTACCTCTATGAAAAATAAATAGAGAATTGTCACACTTGCTGCATACAAACCCAATCTGCAAAATATACTGTGCAAAATGATCATACCACGCTCGAGAGGTTTGTTTCAATACATAAAGTCACTTACGGAGACGACATACATACTGAGGGGCTGCAGAATGGACAAAACCAAATGGCTAGTGCATATAGATAATTTCTTTCAAATCCCCGTGTAGAAAAGCATTTTTCACATCAAGCTAATGAATCGACCAATGCTTACCCATAGCAATACTCAGAACTGTGCGAATATTAGCTGGTTTGACAACCGCACTGAAAGTCTCACCACAATCAATACCCTCCTGCTGATTAGTGTCATTAGCCACAAGTCTCACATTATACCTCTCGAGCTCACCATTGTCTCTGTATTTGTCACGAAAAAGCCACATGCATCGGATCACATTCACCCCCTCCGGTCTAGGAACCAAATCTGAAGTGTGTTATTTCTTTAAAGCATTAAATTCCTCACACATGGCTGCATTCCAATTAGGGTCTAGTTTGGCTAATTTTGGGTTTTTGGGAAGTAGGGAAATGGTTTGGGTGGACAAGTTAAACTGGAATTTGGGTTTGAAAATCCCGTGTTGGGCACGGTTTTCCATGCGGTGAGTGGGGGCAAGGGTAATGTTTGTATTTGAGTGTGGGGTTGGGTTCTAGCTATTGTTCGATGGGACTGGATTCGTGGGGTAACTGGGTTCGGAGGGTTGGGATGTCGGTAATGGGGATTACGGGTTTGGCATCTGATGTGGTGGTGGTGGCGATAGGGGTAGGCCGACGGCATTTAAGTTGTGGATGGTGGGGTACGACGTCGGTAGTGGGGTGGGGCTGGGAGTTTGGTTTGGTGGCGTGAGTATGACGGTATGGGTACTGGGGTGGGTTTGTCCTAGGGTTTCGGTGACAGATGGGGTGGTGGCGGATTCGTTCTTGCTAACTAAAGGAGTGGCGGTCGGTGACACAATGAGTGGTGGTTGATTCTGTTGGCTTGGAGAAAAGATGGTGACAGGAGTGTTCTTGTAGCTGTTCCAGCAGTCCGTGAGACTGATGGTAGGCCGACCGCATTCCGGTGGTAGCAGATGGTGACGGAACAGTAGGGGTGATGGCAGACGGTGACTGGACAGTGGAGTGGTAGTGGCGGACTGACGCAGTTCATGAAGTATGACGGGGGATGTGTCGGACTCGTCTAGAAAGGTATAGTCTACGTTTTGGAATTTTTGAATATTTGCAAAAGGAAAAATTGTCTCGTCAAACGTAACATGACGAGAGACGTGAATTTGTCGAGTGGACAGGTCATAGCACAAATAGCCCCTATGATTAGACGGGAAACCTACGAAGACACATGGAGTGGTTCGGGGTGCTAATTTATGAGGGGCGGTGGACGCAAAATTTAGGTAACACAGGTAACCGAAAATTCGAGGGTGATCATAGGAGGGAATCCGACGGCATAAAATTTTGGTTGGGATCATGTTATGAAGAGTACTAGTAGGTAAAATATTAAGGACATATTTTACCATTTTGAATGCATAAACCCAAAAGGAGGCTGAGAGAGAGGCATGAAACAAGAAAGTACGAACCATGTTATTTATGGTGCGAATGATTCGTTCTGCTTTGCCATTCCGAGGGGAGGTGTGGAGACACAAAAATCAAAAAATCATGCCATTATTTTTACAGAATTTGTGAAACGTGGAATTATTAAACTCACGACCATTATATTGAAAATATTTAATGGCTTTTTCAAATTGTGTTTTGATAAAAGTACGAAATTTCATAAATCTGGCAAAAACTTCCGACTTGAAATTCAGTGGGTAGATCCAAATAAAGTGAGAATAATCATCTAATAGGACTAGATAATATTTATGACCCAGAAAGCTAGTAATGGGAGACGTCCACAAATCAGCATGAACAATATCAAAATGAGCAAACATAACACTAAGAGATGATTTAAACGGAAGGCGAACATATTTGCCTAACTGACAAGAAACACAATTTTGGGCAAGTTTCACATTATTACAACGAATAAAATTATTGCTTCTAAGAAAATTAAAAATTGAGGCTCCTGGGTGTCCAAGCCTATTATGCCAAGTTGACGGAGAGATGGCCGCGAGGGAGGTGTGTGAGCGGGAACCGGCAGCGGAGATGGATGGAAAAGGATATAGATCCCCCGTGCTATTTCATCTCGTAAAAGGTGTTCCCGTATAAAGATCCTTCACAGTAAAACTAAAAGGGTCAAAGTCAACAAAGACATAATTATTACGAGTAAATTTTTGGACATATATTAGATTTTTAATGATGTTAGGAGCATACAAGACGTTATTTAGGGAGAAGGGTGGGTAAGGTGGTTGGGTGTATGTGGTACCATAACCCTGAATTGAAATGCAGTGGCCATTACCAACAAAATATATTTAGGATACTTCAAACGAGACAGTTTGGGAAGATTACCTGTAGACCGGTGAGGTGAGACGTGACCCCCGTATCCATGTACCAATTTTCATCGGGCTGCTACATATTTAGGGAGCGGAAGGCCTGACCCAAATCAGTGGGGGCCAGGCCCACTGGAAACTGTTGTTGTGACGTGAAGTGGGCCGGTTGCTGGCCTAGTCCAGGCGGGGCCCAACAAACTCATAGGAGGGTAAGTTTGGTGGGCCAGAGATTGTGGTAGCTAGAACGCAGCCCAGTTTGGGTTGATGAGCCAGTGGCGGCCCACTGACCAGAAGTAGGGACCTGTTGCTGGCCCTCAGCCACGCCCCTTCCCTTTTCCGTTGTTTCTGCCGCGGCTGTCTCTGTCACCACGGCCGTCCCGTATAAGTTTGGTCAACTTCTACTAATTTGCCCTATTCAAATTCGAGTGAAGCTTCACACAAAACCTAAACTAGACATGAAGATTCTAAGCTAACCATATTGTCTCGTTCATATATTACAGTTAATGAGTTCTAACTTGTATTTACTGCTTAACCAAGAAAAAAAAATTCTATTCACGGGCATCGTTTATTAGGCCACCTAAAAACAACTATTGGAACTATCGATAATATATATGAAAATAGTAACCAGTAAAACAGAACATTCAATCAACAAATTAAATTACACTGTGTATACAACTTAAATCCTCTGTATATTTGATTGAGGGCAAAGGACAAAGGAGGTGGAGTAATACTATTCAAGTAAGAAATTACAAATTGACGATCGTCAACGGATTTTCCGGTTGGGCAATTTGTGATCTTTTCCTTTTCCTTTTCCTTTTCCTTTTCCTTTCTCTTTTTCTTTAAGATAAGAGTATTCATCATGTTTATAGGGTGGCGGATTTTCCGGCTTTATAAAACATAGGAGTATATATTTTCTCATAAATAACAAAACTAAGAAAAAGAAGAGACACGCTATTATTAATTAGGTAATTAAATAATTTTTTCTTTGGCTAAGAAATTTATTTTAATTTATTTCAAGTACTTAAAGTATTCTTAAAGAGTTGTGGTGTATTATATCTTTTCATGCATATTCTAAATTAAGGAATTAATTGTTGAATTATCACCAAAAAATGAAATGCATTCTTTTATATCATAAGCTAAAGATAGTTGATATTTCAAACGTTCGAATTAACCACTCTTTAATTCAGAAAGATAAACTTTTATATTGGCTTTTCGGCTCATTGTAAATTGTAATTAGTAAGTTTTGAATATAAAGAAAAAATTACCCAAACTTGTTATATCAATTCAATGAAAACATAAGAAGCCTTAGCCTTGAACTCAAACACATCTAGGTCCTCCCTCCTTCAAACACATGTGTTATCCTTGGGGTCCCAAACTCTTAGCCAATTTTGAGATTTATAAAGAGAACAATTCTTCATTTTTCCACCGATGTGGTAGATTTGTCCCACACCATATTTTCATGCCTCAAACACTGTGGATCAATATCTCTTTCATTTCTTAACAAAATTTAATGATTTTTTGCCCTACGGTCATCTACTCCCTTAGTAGATTATGCACTTGTGAAGAGATAAAGCCTCCAACATGCGGAACCCTAGTGTTTAAGTCATTAAATATGGGTGGACGCACCTCCCCACCAAAGACAAATTTCCAACAAAGTCATCCTTCCATCATAATAAAAAAGTAAAATATCACCCCTATCCAAATGTTTTGCTCCCTTAGAAACTACTTGCAGCCGCCATGGAAAAACATTCCACTTCCATAGTCGCCTAGTTTTATGTTCCAATACTTGCCACAAGACCTTTTAACAGTGCTGTTTTTTCTGCTTCTTCTGTTATATACTTCACAAATTCTGGTGAAATTTTCTACAACAAGAAAAAAAATAGAAAAATTGATATAAAGTCTTTATATTCCAAATTCAATGTTACTTGTGCTTTCAAGGATAAGCGAGGACAAGAAATAGAAGGGCATGTAGACCTTTAATTTTTTTCAGAAGTTTATTTTTTCTTACCTCTTTTTATCTTTTATTAAAACGTTCATACACTTTCAATATTGTATAAGAAATAATATATTTCCAATGTTAAGTGAGAAAACAATTAAGTTGCACGTGAAGAGCACGTCAAGTTGAGTTTAAGTTTCACTCTCACCCATCAATAAAAATATGTGCACATGCTTAAACCAAGAAAATAGAATCAAACAGGCACCGCAGCACGTGAGGAGCAGAGTGTAGATTAAAAGAAATAAATGAAAGCGTCAATCTCTCTTGATAATTTTTTATAACTATTTATATTAACACATAAAAGAGTTTACTCTTAAGAATTTAAGTGGAGTTCAAATTTCACTTCCAAGTTCCACCCCTCAATAGAAATATTTACATATGTGTAATCCATGAGTGACATCATCAGTTCCCACTTAAGTGCAGAACATCAATTCAGGAACCAGGAGATACAAACATTTTATGTACAACGGTCTCTTATATAATATTGTTAAAGCAAATGCCACCTTAGTCCTCCTAGTACTCCATATTCACTTATGTACACAAATTAAATTAAAATATGCATATAACATAAGGGGGTGGAGTAGTACTAATCAGTAAGAACTTACAAGTTGACGATCGTCAATGACGGAGGGCTCAGTGGTCACGTAGAAACTGGCGGACGAGTAGGAGTAGGTGCAGGGTTCCGTCATCAAGGCGTATGCACTTAAGTATTTTCCGATTAAGGGCAATCTGTGATCCTTTTTTTCTCTCTCTACTCAGAAAAGTGTCTATCATTTCCTTTTTTGGTGATGAATCTTGGTCTTACACATATTTAACGAGGACGATGAGTTCTAGAGGCATACAACAAGTAATTACCACTTAAGAAATACTTCAAAGGGAGCTCGAATTCAGTGAAGGTAGAAACGATCCCAGTCTAACAAATGGGGAGATTATAGTGAAGTCGCAAAAGAAAATAGATAATTTGTTCTTAGAAGCTCATGTAATACTCTGCTTTCAGACATCCTGTTAGCCTCCATGGACAATCATTGAGTTGAACCCTTCCGACATCATAAATCATCATTGTCATCAAATGATGAAGATAGATTTTTGGTGCTGCAAATTACACAGTTCAATTATCTTTGACTTCACATAACTCCTTGCAGGCAAACTGGCCCGTATCCACATTTATATAGCAGGACTTGCAGGAAATAGGTTTGGCAATGAATGAACTCTCTCCAACTGCAGCTGCTTTATCACGGTACAATTCCAAGTCAAACGTGCATGTACACACACGATACTGAGACAAACATTCGTACCCAATAACCAAAGAAAATCTTGGACATGAACTGATCTTGCCTTGATAAACTAGATCACCGCGAGCAAGTTATCATGAAGCACATCTTCGTGAACAACGTGGGAGATATCAACCTCACAGCTCCCTTCTTCAATGGGTGGATCATCAGGAAAATGCATACTATCCACATAATTGAGCTCGACTGCATTATTTTGCACCTCTATTTCATGTTCCAAATCACGAATGATTAGAATGGCTCGTAGTTCATCTTTAGGGTACCGGATTTCAATAGATTACCAGTGCGAGCTGTCAAAGGACTCTGCTCGTCATCATATGTCAAAGGACTCTGCTCGTCATCATATGTCAAAGGACTCGACTCATCATAATCATATCCTGATTCCGACATAGGGCTCGAAGGGGCTATGTTTTCTTCGGACTGATCGCCAGGGGGTATGTAGCATTCTAGGTGTGGTTCAATTGAACGCGAAGTATAAATTTATTAAAATTGTACTACTATAATAAATAGTAGAAATGAATAGTAATTTTTAAAATACAATAGGTCAAGCTAAGAATGTTGAATCCAAAAAGTTTAAATTTTGGATCCGCTTCTACTCTACTGAGCATATATATTCTCTTCAATGGGTCATTATTTTCTTGAAAAAATATTACTGTGGAAGACCAATTCTTGTAATCAACGGGCAACACCGCCGTTGCCAGTTAGCGTTTGAGTAACTGCGCAGAGAGAACAATGGTTTGTGTTTGGGCAATTTATCAATGTTATACTTTCATTCATGGGTTAACAAATTTTTGGACTTTGTACTCCCTCCGTCACAAGCATCAAACAGAAATAAAAAAAAATTAATGTTTTCGTCTTTTTAATATTTTAAATTATTAATTATTATGATTTATAATATTATTTATATAAAAAATTTTAAAATTATATATCTAAATTCACAGTCAAAATAAAAAAATTTAACTCTAGATAAAGTTTATAGATCTAAAACTAATATTAAAAAGAGTTAACTCTTAATGATTTAATTGGAGGCAAGTTACCCCCAATCCATTTGCAAATAACGAATTGAGTATTTTGCAAATGAAGTCATGGCCAGTCCCACCAAACTTTGCCCACATGAGCAATTCCTACAAAAGTAGACCAGATAACGGTTGAACATTCAAATGAAAATAAACTAGACTTTAGTCTTTACGTCAATCAATTGCCTTAGTTGCCACGACAATTAATATAAACTAGACAAGTGATAAAAAAATTGTACTATACCAAACAACAGTACTTAACAAACTAATCAAGTTTCAACGCCATTCAATTGGCTTAATATTGCCAGAGCTATCAAAGTAAGGGTTTTAGGCTGAGTTGCGTGTCCACTTCTGAATATATCTTTACCAAATTGGTCACGGAAATCCCTCACCTTGCGAATAGTGCCTCTTTTGCATTCAGCTAAAAATAGAACTCTCATGAAAACTCTGACAAAATTCATTCATTTCATTTTACGTGTTGGTATTTTATTGAACATAAACTTTAATAAAGAAAGAAGTTCCTTTTTACACATATATTAGGAAAATGAGATTTGACTTTTTTTCTTCTCTCCAATTCCAAAAACTAACAAAAAGTAGCATTAGGCTCGCTTAATCAGCGAACCAAACAACCAAACTTTTTTAATATCCATTAGAACTTGTCGTCTTAAACATATCATGACATTTCTATACTACAAGATCATGTCCAACTATAAACAGATGACATATTTAATTTGCAGTAACATACTAAAAAGAAAAGAATTGAATTGCAAGTAAAGTGAAACAGAGGAGCAGATATGAAGGTCTTTTAATTTGTGTCTACCTTTGGACTTGGCACCTTTTTCTTTAATATGCCTTCCCCTTCATTCTCTTCCACGAATCTGAATTTTGAGTGTGTCGCCTTTTTCTTGAATATGCTTGTCCTTTGATTCTCTTCTTCCTCTTCCTCAGTTTCTTCGTCACATTCTTCCTCTTCATCATCTTCTTCCTCTTCCGCGAATCTACGTTTTGAACGTGGGACCTTTTTCAATATGCTTTCCCTTTCATACTCTTCTTCCTCATCTTCATCGTCTTTTTCTTCTTCCACGAATTTGCGTTTTGAACGTGGCGCCTTTTCAGACTCTTTTTCCTCTTCCACGTGTCTATGTTTTGAATGTGGCACCTTCTCAGTCTCTTCTTCCTCTTCCTCCTTTACTTCTTCTGCATATTCCTCCTTGGCATCATCATCTTTTACTTCTTCTTCCATGCGTCTACCTTTTGAACGTGGCTCTTTTTTCTTGAAAATTATTGTTGCCCTTTCATTTTCTCCTTCCTCAATTTCTTCATCGACGACATCATATTCCTCGTCGTCCTCTTCTTCTTCTTCTACCACATAGTTCTCATCATCGTCATCACTATCATCAGAAGAACTACTATCACTGGGCCATTTCCGTTTTTGCACTTCACTCTTTTGATGTTCAACATTCATTTCTTCCTCATCCTCCTCCTTCCCATTCAATTTTAAACCTCCAGCTCCTTTCTTTTCACATCCAGTTATTCCAAGTAATTTGAAGTCAAATACAACATTTCCATCATAGTCAAAAATCATAAAGTCTCCAAACTCTACATTGTTCTCCTTAATGAATTTCTCCCATCCATATTGGAAATGAAAACTTCTTCCTGCTTTGGTCACTCCTATAGGCCACATATTGCCAAATCGATCCTTAAGGGAAACCTTCCTCGGTAACTTTCCATCCTTGTACTCTGTATAAGCCGTGGGAATTTTCTGTACAAGAAAAGCTCCTTTTAAACAAAAATACAGAACAGCACCAATTTCATTAAATCAGATAGTGCACACATAAAAGTAGTTAGGTTCAAACAAGATGTAACATCCCGTACTTTCGAGTTACGATTTGAATCGCTAGACATATGTAAAATTGCTAGGCGTGTGTAAATAGACCCGAGCATTGGAAAATTTTCGGATCATATTTACGTATGCTAATAAAGAGTTTAGCATATAAAAGGATAAAATCCCGAAATAATTTTGGACACAACAAGTGTGACGACGGGGAGCGGAAATAAATTTGGTGCGTGCACAAAGAAGTTATGGACTAGTGTCATATTACAAAACTATGACATTGAGTATATGAAGGTATTATAAGTCAGCAGAATTTAAGTGAATTGGGATCACGAAATTAATTATGTGCGTGATTGATAAATTATACGAAGGCAGGTCACTTACTTAATTAAGTGGAGTGCATGTAGTGTGTATGTGTCGAGATTAGGGGTATCCCACCGCCAAAGAATTGGCTAGTGGGAGACATGATGATTGAGTACACTTTGTTTTCAATATTGGAAGCTTATATCTTAATCTTGCCTTTAGGAATTCGTGGAAACGATTCAGCAACTTAGGAAAAGAAAGGAACAAAAGCAGCATTACTTCGTTCCTACTATTAAAAATGAATGAAGTCTGTTTCATTCTTAGTGCTAAAAGAAATAAAGGCCAGGCAAAACTCTTTACTAAGCACTCAGTTAAATGCCCCTCTGTGAACGACGAAGTAGAGCAAATTAAGAAAAGCTTGGCTAGGAATTAGAAATTGCAACGCTCAAAGCAGCGTTTCAGCAAATTCAATATTCAAGGTATGTTAAGGCAAATTATTTCTTTCTTTTGACATGTTTCATGTAACGAAATATAACCGTGATATTGCTCCATAATTTATTCTACTCCTAGTGATTAAGAATATTCATGTTATTGATTCCTATGCTAAAAGCATGTTTAAATATGTCAGTCTATCCTAATACGAGTCGACATAAATATTACAAATAAAGTTAAATTTTTGAACTTTTGAGGTTATAATTCAAGAATGTAACTGTTTCACTAAATTAAGAAATAAAATAAAATCTGAGGCATTCTCATAGTTTTACTGCAAAATTACTTCCTTAAGCACTCATATGGTCATTTGTAAATTAGGAGATTTAATATATATAAAATACTAATATCAAATTCAAAAAGTACTTTTAAAGAAGTTTAAAGGAAAAGACCAAACACTTGAGAGAGAAAAAGTACACTTGAAGAATAAAAATGTGATTCTAAAGTTGCAGCCTACTGATTATATAACTTCATTCATTCTGTACCTAAGTTCTTGCAGATCTAAATCTCATCAAGGCCTTCCCATATCCACTGCCCACATCTCCAAAAAGAAAAAAAGTCTCAACAAATCAAATATCATGAGGGGAGAAGTATACTTACCAGCCTCTTTGAGCTGTTTTCAGGGGAGAAAAACCTGAAGAAGCCCTTTTCCATGTTCTCCTTTGTTGTCAAACTTTAAGAGAATAGAAGAATTCGCGGCGCAACCTAAACCCTATAAGCTTCTTTTATATTGAAGGAGAAGATTATAAAAATCTTAAGGTTCTCATAAAGCATTTGCTTTTTTTCTCTTCTCATGTAGTAAATGCAGATATAGTAACCATGGAGAAATGTGATGAGTTTTTTTCCACATTTGTTAACTTGCCTATTTATTAACTCGATCCGTTCGTTTGACACCCCCTAATCCCAATAAATTAAAGAGAGTACTTTCCATTCATTTACGTTTGTAATCCAGAATTTTATGAAGGAATCACAATTGAGACAAAACAATTCCCCGTCAATATAGCTTAACTCCGTCAAGTCTGTATGAGTAGTGAAGCAGTATAGACAACTTTAGCTGATTGTTGACCGACGGAAAGTATGTAGAAAAAAAGGCACAAACGAAAAAGGGCAAAAAACATCAAGAAAATAGCCTTTGCTTCTACTATGGAAATGTCAACAGCTAGATTTACAAGGCTCCAATTTGGAAACAAAATAAAGACGAAGAAGATCATCCAATAAATATCACCTTCCTCGTTTACCGATAAACAATATTTGTTCAGATAGCTACAAATGTGTCAACTTTTTTATTATTATTTCACCTTAGCACGAAATATATGGACCTTCAGCATAAGTTCATCAGCCTCAAAGACACAAGCATCTCCTACCACAAAACAACTATCCCTAACAAAAAATTCACCCATCATTTGCTTAGAAACATAGACGTTTTCCTCCTAACACAATGTGCAATCCACTTATTGCCATCAGAATCTTGAAGCTCAATTGGTACTAAAGTATTTCGCATATAATCCCGGACAAATTCAGGTGGTATATTCTGCAGAGTTAGGACAAGTTGCAAAGTATGCGTCGAGATTCAGTAAGAAAGTGAAAATAGTTTACATGAGTAAGAACATATATTGAGATACCAAGAGTTTACCGCAAAAAAACTGACACCTTTAGGATGTGTTTGGTATGGGGGAAAACATGTTCCACAAAATAAGTTTCAATTTTTTCATGTTTGGTTGGCCAAGATTTTGGAAAAATATTTTCTCTAGGAAAACAACAACAACAACAAAAACATACCCAGTGAAATCCCACAACGTGGGTTTGGAAGGGTAGAGTGTACGCAGACGTTCTCTAGGAAAACAAGTTCCATAAGTGTCATTTCATTTCTCCCATCCTCCAACTCACCCAATCCCACCCCAACCCTCTATAGACCCCACCTCTACCACCCCCACACCCCTACCCCTACTCCCACCCTCATTGTGCTTGCCTAAGTTTTATACAAATGCTTTTGGGATAATATTTTCTACTTGCCTATCAAACAACAGAAAATAAGTAAGAAAATCACTTATTTTCCAAGAAAACATTTTCCTTCATGCCAAACACACCCTTAGTTTAATGTATAGGTAGAAAGGCTCACCAGAATATAGTTTCGTACTACGTTATATTCTTCAAGAATCACCATGAAGGATTTTCTAGCGTAAACATTTTGGCAGCATTAGTTGCTCAGTTCGCTTCTGCAGCCCCTGGTCGCCCTCTTTTGCGACGATTATAAGGCCTTTCATGCTCTACAAATTTCTCCCATTGTTGGCTGGTGAATGATTTCTTTGTATCTGCAATTCATCAAATTAGCTCTCAGTGTGACGTAGATAAGTTTTCGAGCTTAAATTTTTCTATTGGTAAAACAAACTAACCGGTCTTGCTATTGGTTCCATTTTAAGATACTAGTCCGAACGCATCAAATGAAGTATACAATTTTTACCGGTAGACAGTTTTGGTTTAGATACACTAACAGTGTGTAAATTTGTCGAATTTTCATCCACCCTAGAGCGAAATATGCGCACCTCCAGCATAAGTTCATCAGTCTGAAGGTCTCTAATCAACTCAAAGACACAAGCATCTCCTACTAATAAACCATTATCCCTAATAAATTCCAACCATCCTTCGCTTAAAAACATCTGCATTTTCCTCCTTATGCAACGAACATTTCACATATTTCCATTAGAATCTTGAAGTTCAATTAGGTTTAAAGTGGCATATATTCTCGGACAAAATCAGCTGGTATATTCTGCAGATTATGAGGAGTTGTGAAGTATGTGTCAAGAAGAGCGCAAAATTAATATGCATGAGTATGAATTTATTGAGATATAAAATAGTTTGCAGAGCGAAAAATGACACATTCAGTTTAATGTATAGGTACAAAGGCTCACCAAATACGGTTCCATACTATGTTGTATTACCAGAATCTGCAAGAAGGATTTTCTGGCATGAACATTTTGGCAGCCCTGCTCGCTTCTGAAGCCCTTGGTTATCTTCTTTTACGCCGCTCATTCCTTCCACACCCTAGAGATTTCTCCCATTCCTTACCGGTGAATGATTTCCTTGTATCTGCAATTTATCAAATTAGCTCTCAATATGATGCAGATGATTTTTCGAGCTTACAATATTTTGTTGGGAAAAAAATAGCTGTCTTGCAATTGGTTTTATTTGAAGATACTGGTCCAAATGCATCTGCAGTCTCTGTATATTTACTTTCATTGAAATAAAGTATGTCGTTTTACTTCCCTCTTTTGCGTTATTTGGATTAGTCATACTTTGAGCTGCCACAGCAGAATGTATAGGAGTTATCATATTTTGCGAGCTAATTTGACACCGAGTGTCTTAAACTGCTATTGCTCGATATGTTTAAATTCTTTACCTCATCAGGTAATTTGTTTGTTCTGCTTATTGTTTCATAGCAATGCCAAATCTTAATCCTTGCAGGTGCAATTTTACGTGTTTTGGCTTCATGCGGAAGTTCAGATGACTTGCTCAGTTTCCAAGGGATCCACAATTTCTACAGAGCTCTTGCCATCCTTATAACCAACAATTTTTCCTTTCCGTGAGAAAGATCCTAAGAAACGTCACATAATTTAGCATTACCATGACTCCTAAATTGATAATCAATCTCAGTAGCGTCGAGGTCAAATATGTGGACATTGAAACATGAGCTATGTCCATATTTGAAGAGTAAAAAGTACCGATAGCCGATAGAATGATGTTCCGTGAATTCTTGCCAATCTTCATGAAGCCAAATCATTTTACCAGCCCTCTTAACACCCACACACCAGAAATCATCGGTGGGAACAATAAGCTTGACAGTTTCAAGGAGTTCATCTCCATGTTCCAATGTGTCTGGCATGCGCTGCACATAGAAATAACAAATGGAGATTTTTAAAATTAAATTTTGGTCAGTAAAGAAATAAGTTGTAATCATTTACGGCATAAAATGGTAATGTAGCAATAACAATATTAATTAGAAAAATGCAACAGCAAACTCGTACATCAGATTTTTATCAATTTCAAAAGGAGTGCTTATGTACCAGCGAGCAGAAAAGCAAACTTAACAAATAAGCAGGACCCAGGAGACTAGAAGACGACCAATAGCGTAATGAAAAGCCAAAAAATTAGTCGATTTGCAATAGATTTTGAAGTACCAATATTTGAAATGATGCCACAAGTATAAACTACCCTAGTTTCTGCTTTTTGATCAACCACAGATTATCCATTGTTTGCTTTGTTTAAAAAAGGCAGAAGTACACAATTCAAAGTAACTTAAGGAAGGGTTACACAACTCCTCAAAGAAGGCTTGAGAATGTCAGTTGCAGCATTAAATTATGTGTATCACTGGAATGACATTGTGTACATTAAATATTCATCATCGCAATTCTATATGAAAATTAAGAGAAATTCTCGAACCTTCCCTATTCTAGACTATCGTTACAGCAACAATCGAACATGTTCCCTGATTCTCCAGGGCCAAGGTTTTATCTTGTGTACATAGCCTCATCAGTTCAAGCTTTTAGGCACAAAAATTACAGAATGTCCATCAATCACGATGCTCTAAGTTGTGACAGACCTAACACTGATTTGTCTACGACCATGTGAACATATAAGGAAAAACAACGGAAAAAAGAAGAATCACGAAACATGGGGAGCCAACTAAAATCTTTGCTTTCAGACATAAATTCCCCGCTCGTCCCGAACTTTTACCTTCATTTGCACTATTGAAACAAGCAAAAAGGGATGACAAACTGAACATAATCAGTTCCCACTTAAGTGCAGAACATCAATTCAAGAACCAGGAGATACAAACATTTTATGTACAAAGGTCTCTTATATAATATTGTCAAAGCAAATGCCACCTTAATCTTCATATTGCGTTATTGAGTTCAAAAGGTACACTGTAATAGCTATGAATTACAAACATTGCACGCCCATGAATTTTCTTATGTGGAATCATTATGTACATTAAATTACAATACGGGCTCAAATTTCTCGGTCACCAACAAAGTAGACATTAAAGTCAGTAGCAGTGTATCCCTGTGCCGTTTGTAGGAAACAACATAGTACAGATTGCAGTCATCAAAGCATAATTTTCTTTAAAAGATATTACCGTGGACGCCAATTGTTGTAATCAACGGGCAACACCGCCGTTGCCAGTTAGGGTTGGAGTTACCGGGCAGAGAAAATAATAGATTGGGGAAAACCTGAAGAGAAGTGTCAATCATGTAGGCAAATATTAATGTTATACTTTCCTTTTATAGGTTAACAGATTTTCGGACTTTGTACTATCCGTCCCAATTGATGTGATATCATTTTTCAAGCGTCAAACAAGAATAAGTAAATCCATGAGTAAGATCAGACAAGTATGTGAGAAGCACGTTGTAGGCATTTGAACAGTATTTGGTTGAAATTGAAAACAAAAAATATTTGAAATTAAACTGAAAAATTATCATTTGCGAATTACTGTGTTTGAACATAAATGTTACTAGAAAGAAAAAAGTTTCGTGCTAGAAACCACTATATCACATGAAATATACAGGAACGTTTTTTCATTTTCTCTTACATAGCCCACAGGTGGTCGTAGAATATTTGTTTGTTCCACATGCTTCCTGAAGAGAAGCGAAAATGAAATTTATTTTCTGCTTATTACAGGTCTTGTAAGCAGTCTTGGAAAACTTTTGCTCAAAAATGTTCAACAGGTAGATTCTGCATGGAAGCCTTCTTTTGCAATTTCTTTACACTGAGAGAGAATTTTGACATCTTTCAGAGCAAGAATTTTGGCTCATAATCCATTTGCAGATAACGAATTCAGTATTTTGCAATTCCTACAGAAGTAGATCAGATAGTTGTTGAAGTGCTATTTAAATAACTGCAAACTATTTCTTATTGTTCTTGCTGGGATGGGAACTTGCTCCTTCATGGAGAAATTGAACTTGCAAGTAAAGGCCTTTATTGCCTTCTCTCACAAATTCACAAATGCACCTGTCATTTTTCTCCACAAGGTTCAATCTGCATAACTTGCGCCATCCTCCATGTAGCCATATTCTTCCATCCTTCCAGTTCTTGCATTTTGTCTCAACTTCTCTGCCAGCAGAGTCGCGAATGGTCATGCTTGGAGGGAGTTCAAGCTTGTAGTCTCTCACCACATCAAACGGAACATACTGCAATTAGGAAAAGAGACTTGTTAAATGAGAATTCTAACTATAAAATCATTCACTAGAATAGTTATATAAGACTTTTAATTACCAGTTGGTCTTTCCTTTCTGCTCGTATTTTCGCTACAAAGTAAGGATTTTTAGGTTGAGTTGTGCGTCCATTTCTGAATATATCTTTACCAAATGGGTCATGCGATTCCCTCACCTTGCGGACAGTGCCTCTTTTGCATCCAGCTAAATCAAGAAAGTTAACTGGTCAGGTTCACAAACAGAACTCTCATGTAAACTCAGAGAATATCCATCCGTTTCATTTTACATGGTGGTATTTTATTGAAAATGGACTTTAATAAAGAAATAAGTTCCTTTTTACACATATCAGAAGTGTAAGGAAAATGAGATTTAACATTATTCTTCTCTGCAATTCCAAGAACTAACAAAAAAAACCTTAGGCTCGTTTTATCAAACAGCCAAACTTTTATTAAGCCCCTTAGAACATGTAGTCTTAAACATTTCTATGACTACAAGAGCATGTCCAATTGTAAAAAGATGTCATTTTTGCAGTAACATACTAACAAGAAAAAGAATTGAATTGCATATAAAATGAAACATGGGAGTAGATCTGAAGGTTTTTAATTTGTGTATACCTTTTGAACATGGTGCCTTTTTCTTGAATGTACCAGCCCTTTCCTTCTCTTTTTCCTCTTCCTTTTCCTCAGTTTCTTCGTCAGATTCCTCCTCTTCATCATCTTCTTCCTCTTCCGCGAATCTGCATTTTGTACATGGCGCCTTTTTCTTGATGCTTGCCCTTTCATTATTTTCTTCCTCATCTTTTTCTTCATCCACGAATTTGTGTTTTGAACGTGGCATCATTTCAGTCTCTTTTTCCTCTTCCATGTGTCTATGTTTTGAACGTGACGCCTTTTCAGTCTCTTCTTCCTCCTCTTTTTCTTCCTCCTTTACTTCTTTTTCAAATTCCTCCTTGTCATCATCATCTTTTTCTTCTTCTTCTTCCACGTGTCTACCTTTTGAACGTGGCTCCTTTTTCTTGAAAATTATTGTTGCCCTTTCATTTCTTTCTTCCTCAATTTCTTCATCGGCGACATCATATTCCTCGTCCTCCTCCTCTTCTTCTTCTACTACGTAGCCCTCATCATTATCATCAAAAGAACTACTATCACTGGGCCATTTCCATTTTGGCACTTCACTCTTCTGATGTTCAACATTCATTTCTTCCTCATCCTCCTCCTTCACATCCAACTTTAAACCTCCAGCTCCTTTCTTTTCACATCCCGTTGTTCCAAGTAATTTGAAGTCAAATACACCATTTCCATCATAGTCAAAAGTCAAAAAGTCTCCAAACTCTATAGTGTTCTCCTTAATAAATTTCTCCCATCCATATTGGAAATGAAAATTTCTTCCTGTTTTGGTCACTCCTATAGGCCACATATTTCCAAACCGATCCCTAAGGGAAACCTTCCTAGGTAACTTTCCATTCATGTACTCCGTATAAGTTGTGGGGATTTTCTGTACAAAAAAATCTCCATTTTTTCACAAAATATAAAACAGCACCAATTTCTTTCAATCAGATTGTACACACATATAAAAGTAGCTATTTTCTGTGGGGGGGAAATAAAACTCCATTGTTACAAAAATACAGAACAGTACGAATTTCATTAAATCAGATAGTTGACACATAATGTAGCTAGGTTCAAACAAGAGCTCCAATGGAGTGGCAGTCTATCCTAACACGAATCGACATATCAGAGGGAAAATATTTCAAATAAACTAAAGTTTTGAACTTTTGAGGTTATAATTCAAGAATGTAACTGTTTCAGAAACTAAATCAAGAAATAAAATAACATCTGAGGCATTCTTATAGTTTTACTGCAAAGTTATCCTTTAGCGCTCATATGGAATTTATGACATCTACTGACTGAATTCTACTTATACTAACATAAAATTAGGAGATTTAACATATATAAAATACTAGTATCACATTTACTTGTGTTAAACAAGGTATATATACCCGTGATATACAGAGGTGTGTATCACGGGAATATCCAAAACAGTAGCCAGAAGTTACGGCTTCAATCATGGGCCATCACTCACGGAAGCCCAGCAAATCAGCCCATAACGGGCAGATTACATTTATGTAATCTTGTATATATGGTATATATATTTGATGTATATTGTAGTGTATTTGTTACCTAAATTAGGATGATACACTTACCATAATTTGTATAGTTAGAATTATGGTAGAATAAGGTTTTAGGAATAGGATTCTCCTATTTTGTAACTTATATAAATACCTTTCAATTAATGAAAATAATCAAGGGGATTATTTCTTTCATGGTATCAAGAGACTAGGTCTAACAAAATTTTCTTTCCCAATATTTTGTGCAATTCGGCCGACCCCCCCCCCTCGGGTTTTCTCTTCCTCCTTCCGCTCTCAAAATCTCTCTTACTTTCCCCTCCTTCTTTGTTCTTTCAATATGTCTAAGAACAATTATCATCCTACCCTCATGGTTTCCAACGTCAAGAACAGTATCCCTATTGTGCTTGAGATGGAAAACGTCTAATATGCAACGTGGCAGAGTTGTTTAAAATTCACGCTGTCTCCCATCAAGTTATCCATCACATAATTCCTCCCGCTACACCTCTTCCCGCGGAGGATCCTCAGCTATGGATTACCCTTGATGCTACCGTTCTCCAGTGGATCTATTCCACTATTTCGGTGGACCTTTTACAAACGATTATTGAGCCGGATGCCACGGCTATGGCTACTTGGAATAGATTGCGTGACATATTCCAAGATAACCAACATTCACGTGCCGTCACACTTGAGCAGGAATTCTCCCAAGTTCGCATGGAAGAATTTCCAAACGTATCTGCCTATTGCAAGAAACTTAAGGAGTTGGCAGATAAACTCTGTAATGTGGGCGCACCTGTCACAAATAATCGTTTGGTTCTACAATTGGTTGCGGGCCTTTCGGAGGCCTATAATGGCGTTGACACTCTCCTACGTCAAAGCAACCCTCTTCCCGCCTTTTATCAAGCCCGCTCCATGCTTACCTTGGAAGAAGCCGGTTTGGCTAAAAAGGCGGCTACAGGAGCAAGCCCCGTCGTCATGATGGCGTCCTCCCCAAGTTCTTCGGGTTTTGTTGAGAATTCGGGCCAAAACTGTACTCATGGTGGCGGCAAAAATAATCGTAAGAATAATAACAAAAATCGCGAGGGCAAACGCGGCGGTTCCGGTGGTCAGCAAGCAGGCAGTGGGCCCCGTCCAGTGAACAGTGGCCCACCACCCCCTTGGTCCCAGCAGTGGGGCCCATGGCAGTGGGGCCCATGGCAGTGGGGTTGGGGTTGGGGCTGGGCCGTGGGCCAGCAGCCCCTACCTTCCAGCGAATCCCAGCGGTGGGCGGCGCGACCTTCGAGCCCAAAGAACAGCGATGGCGGCCCGGCGGCGATGGCCCAGCGGCGCCCGATTCAGCGGCTACGGCCCGATTCGATCCGTCTGGAATACTTGGGCCCAGACCTCCGCAAGCCCATCACGCAGCAGGCCCTACTCAGACCGATATCGAGGCCGCGATGCACACATTGGGTTTGACTCAACCGGACCCAAATTGGTATATGGACACCGGTGTCACTACTCACATGACTTCTGATTAAGGTACTCTCTCATCTTATTCCAATTTGAGCAACCCTCGAGGTATAATTGTTGGTAATGACAACTCTATTCCAATTCAAGGGTTATGGTCAGAAAACGTTGTCTCCCCCCAATCCACCCCTTATCTTGAAAAATACTTTACATGCCCCCAAATTGATTAAAAACTTAGTGTCTGTCCGAAAGTTCACCACTGACAATTCTGTTTCTGTTGAATTTGATCCTTTTGGTTTTCTGTGAAGGATTTCAAGACGGGGAGTCATCTCATGAGGTGTGATAGTAGGGGGGATCTGTATCCTATCATGCCCGGTTTCAGTCCATCGAGTCAAGCCTGGCCGTCAGCTTTTGCAGTCATTTCTCCTTCATTGTGGCATGCTCGCCTTGGTCATCCGGGATCTCTATTTTATCAATTTTAGATAAAAATAGCTTTATTTCTTGTAAGGGTACGAGTTGTACTCAAATTTGTCAATCTCGTTCATTAGGAAAAATTGTTAAGTTGCCGTTTGTGGACTCAAATTCTCATACTTCAAAGCCATTTGATATTATTCACGGCGACCTATGGACATCTCCTGTTCTAAGTTCGTTAGGTCATCGATATTATATTCTTTTTTTGGATGATTATTCTAAATTTTTGTGGACGTTTCCAATTGCCAATAAATCTCAAGTGTTTTCTGTCTTCATAAAATTTAGAGCATTCATTAGAACACAATTCCAAAGAGAAATAAAAAATATTCAAGGTGATAATTGGAAAGAATATGACAATAGGGTGTTTCGGGAGTTCTGTGATAATAATGGGATCAATTTTCATTTTTCGTGCCCTCATACATCGTCTCAAAATGGGAAAGCCGAACACAAAATTCGTTCCATAAATAACATTGTCCGCACCCTCTTACTCCATGCTTATGTACCCCCATATTTTTGGCATCATGCTCTGCAAATGGCAACATATCTCCTTAACATAATTCCGTCCAAAGGTCTGACATATTCTTCCCCCCTCCAAATCCTATATAATAAGAACCCTTCTTATTCTCATCTTCGGATTTTTGGGTGCTTGTGCTATCCGTTATTCCCATCCACTACAATTAACAAACTTCAGGCCCGGTCTACTCCGTGTGTATTTTTGGGTTATCCGTCCAATCATCGGGGTTACAAATGCTTTGATTTATCCTCCAAGAAAATCATAATTAATCGCCATGTGATTTTCGATGAAACCCAATTTCCATTTATGAAAGTTCAGACTCCCGAGCCTAGTTCGTATAATTTTTTGGATGATGGTATATCCCTGTATATTACTCACCATTTTTCGGACATATCCCGCACCCAATATTCTCCAACGGGCCCATCGCTCACGGCCCCATCTGCTGAGTCCAGCTTCAAGCCGAAATGGTTCGAAAGAATTGGGCTGGGCCCAGCCCCATTCTGGAACTGGTCCAGTTCCAGCCACAGATTCCCGATTTGGGCCAGCAGGCCCACTGCCTGCTGGCCAGTCCGTCCCGACCGAGTAAATTCCCAAAATTCACTCAATTCTTCCTCGAGTCATAGACCGGTCACTCGTAGTCAGCGGAGTATTTTTACACCTAAGAGACATTTTAATTTACATTCTAATATCTCTAAATCCCCCTTGCCCCGTAATCCTGTGTTCGCCTTAAACGATTCGAATTGGAAAATTGCTATGACCGATGAATATAATGCTCTTACTGATAATAAGACGTGGGAGTTGGTGCCCCGTCCATCTGGTATTAATGTTATCAGGTCTATGTGGATTTTTGCTCAGAAGGAGAATTCAGATGGGTCATTTGCTCGACATAAGGCGCGGCTTGTGGGTGATGGTAAGACTCAGCAGGTTGGGATAGATTGTGGTGAGACGTTTAGTCTGGTGGTCAAACCGGCTACCATTCGCACTGTGCTTAGCTTGGCTCTTTCAAAGACTTGGCCTATTCATCAGTTGGATGTCAAGAATGCTTTCCTACATGGTGATCTCAAGGAAACAATCTATATGCATCAGCCGTTGGGTTTCAGGGATCCCAACCGTCCTCATCATATCTGTTTGTTGAAGAAGTCCTTATATGGGCTTAAGAAGTCTCTACGGGCCTGGTATACAAGGTTTGCTGACTATGTTTCAACCATTGGGTTCACTCACAGCAGGTCAGACAATTCTTTGTTCATCTACCGACGTGGTTCATCATTGGCCTACATCCTGTTGTATGTGGATGATATCATTCTGACTGCCTCTTCTGATGCCTTACGTCAGTCTATCATGACCATGCTCAGCTCTGAGTTTGCTATGAAACACTTAGGGCCTTTGAGTTATTTTTTTGGGATTGCTGTCAGGCGTCATTCAGATGGATTGTTTTTGTCTCAACGAAAGTATGCTGCTGAGATCATAGAGAGGGCTGGGATGTCATCCTGTAAGTCCACTTCCACTCCAGTTGATGCAAAACCCAAGCTTAGTGCCGCGGCAGATGCACCATACGAGGACCCGACCCGCTATCGCAGTCTTGCAGGGGCCCTCCGGTATCTTACCTTTACCAGATTGGATATTACGTATGTTGTTCAGCAGGTGTGTTTATTCATGCATGATCCCAGAGTTGAGCACATGAATGCAATCAAACATATCATTCGGTATATTCAGGGGACACTGGACTATGGTTTGCACTTGTATCCTTCATCTACGTCCACACTGGTCTCGTACACAGATGCGGATTGGGGTGGTTGTCCCGACACCAGACGGTCGACGTCTGGCTACTGTATGTTCCTTGGCAACAACTTGGTCTCCTGGTCAGCAAAGCGTCAGGCAACTCTATCACGCTCAAGTGCAAAGACCGAATATCGAATGTGGTCTCCGAATCATGTTGGCTACGTAATTTGCTTTTGGAGCTTCATTGTCCGATTCAGAAAGCAACCTTGGTATATTGCGATAACATAAGTGTCATCTACCTTTCAGGTAACCCGGTTCAGCACCAACGCACTAAACATATCGAAATGGACATTCACTTTATCCGTGAAAAGGTTGCTAGGGGTCACGTTCGCGTATGCCATGTCCCGTCTCGTTATCAAGTTGCAGACATCTTTACAAAGGGTCTACCCGCGGTTCTTTTTGAAGATTTTAGGGGACGATCTCGGCGTTCAAGACCGTCGCTATGATCAAGGTGTGTTAAACAAGGTATATATACCCGTGATATACACGTGATATACAGAGGTGTATATCACGGGAATATCCAAAACAGTAGCCAGAAGTCACGGCTTCAATCTTGGGCCGTCACTCACGGAAACCCAGCAAATCGGCCCATAACGGGCAGATTACATTTATGTAATCTTGTATATATGGTATATATATTTGATGTATTGTAGTGTATTTGTTACCTAAATTAGGATGATACACTTACCATAATTTGTATAGTTAGAATTATGGTAGAATAAGGTTTGAGGAATAGAATAAGAATAGGATTCTCCTATTTTGTAACTTGTATAAATACCTTTCAATTAATGAAAATAATCAAGGGGATTATTTCTTTCAACTTTCATCTCCACAAGGGATTTTTCCTCTTTTTACTTCCCCCCTATTCACTGCCCATATATTCAGAAAGTAATACTTGAAAAAGTTTCAAGAAAAAGAGTCAGCCAGAATCATAGATCAAATACCTGGATATTAGTAAAACATAGAAAAAAGATGAAGAGGGAAAGTACACTAGAGTTGCAAGCCTAGTGTTCATTTGCAGATCTACATCACACCAAGGCCTTCTCCTCTCTTTACTTCCCCTTCCCATATCTACTGCCAAAAAATTCAAGAGAAGAAGTCCCAAGAAATCAAATACCATGAAGGGGGAAGTATACTTACCAGCCTCTTCGAGCTGTTTTTAGGGACGAAAACCTTGAAGAAGCCCCTTTCCATGTTCTCCTTTGTTGTCAAACTTTAAGGGAATAGAACAATTCGCGGCGCAACCTAAACCTTATAAGCTTCTTTTATATTGAAGGAGAAGATATAACAGAGGAGAAGATTACAAAAATCTTTAAGACTCATAGAGCATTTGATTTTTACCTCGTCTCATGTAGTAAATGCAGAAACAGTAACCATTTCCAAAATATGATTAAGTTATTTTCCCCATTTGTTAACTCGCATATTTATTAACTCAACCCGTTCGTTTGACACCCTTAACCCGAACAAATTAATGAGAGCACTTTGCATTTATTCACGTTTGCAATTCAGAATTTTATGAAGGAATCACAAAAATAAAGACGAAGAAGACCATCCAACAAATATCACCTTCCTTATTTACCGATAGAAAATATTTGTTCAAATAGCTACAAGTGTCAACTTTTTTATTTTTGTTCCACCTTAGCACGAAATATACGCACCTTCAGCACAAGCTCATCAGCCTGAATGTCCTTGATCAACTCAAAGACACAAGCATCTCCTTACACTAAACCATTATCCCTAACAAAATTTACCCATCCTTTGCTTAGAAACATAGACGTTTTCCTCCTAACGCAATGCGCATTCCACTTATTGCCATCAGAATCTTGAAGCTCAATCGGTACTGAAGTCTTTGGCATATAATCTCGGACAAATTCAGGTGGTATATTCTGCAGAGTTAAGGCAGGTTGCAAAGTATGTGTCAAGATTCAATAAGAATGCGAGATTAGTTTACATGAGTAACAACATATTGAGATACAAAGCAGTTAACCGCGATAACACCTGCTCACCAGAATATAGTTCCGTACAACATTATATTTTTCAAGAATCATCATGAAGTGAGGATTTTCTGGCGTAAACATTTTGGCAGCATTAGATGCCCTGTTCGCTTCTGCAGCCCTTGGTCGTCCTCTTTTATGACGATTAAAAGGGCTCCTATGCACGACAGATTCCGTCAATGATTTCTTTGTATCTGCAATTCATCAAATTAGCTCTCAGTGTGATGCAAATAAGTTTTCGAGCTTAAAATTTCCTGTGGGTAAAACAAACTAACCGGTCTTGTGATTGGTTCTACTTGAAGATACTGGTCCGAATGCATCTGAAAACTCTGTATGCTTACTTCCATCGAACTGAAGTATAAAGTTTATACCGATAGACGGTGTTGGTTCAGAAAGGCTATCAGTGTGTAACTTTGTCGAATTTTCTTCCACCCTAGAGCGAAATATGTGCACCTTCAGCATAAGTTCATCAGCCTGAAGGTTCTTGATCAACTGAAAGACACAAGCATCTCAATGTATAGGAGTTCTCATATTTTGCTGAACTGATTTGCCACCGAGTGGCTTAGTTAAACTGCTATTGCCCGATATGTTTAAATTCTTCGCATTTAATACCCGTCCCTCGTCATGAAATTTGTTTGTTCTGCTTCTTCTTTCATAGCAACGCCAAAGATTTATCCTTCTAGATGCAATTTTACGTCTTTTGGCTCCATGCGAAAGTTCAGATGACATATCTGAACTCTCTGGTCCTTGCTCAGTTTCAAATCCATCCTTATCACTAACAATTTTATCTTTTCCGTGAGAAATATCCTGACCAACGTCACTAAATTTAGAATTACCATGGCTCCTAATTTGATAATCAGTCTCAGTAGCAGCAAGGTCAAATATGTAGACTGTGAAACATGAGTTCTGTCCATATTTGAAAAGTAAAAAAATACCAATAGCCGATAGAATGATGTTCCATGAATTCTTGCCAACCATCATGAAGCCAAATCATTTTACCAGCCTTGTTAACACTCACAAACCAAAAATCATCCGTGGGAACAATAAGCTTGTTCATCTCCATGTTAAACGTGTCTGGCATGCGCTGCACACAGAAATAACAAACAGAGATTTTAAAAATTAAAATTTGGTCAGAAAAGAAATAAATTGTACTAACTGTTTATGGAATAAGATGGTAGTGTAGCAATTAGACTATTAATTAGAAAGATACAACAGAAATCTCGTACATCAGAAGTTTATCAATTTCAAACGGAGTGCTTATGTACCAGCGAGTAGAAAAGCAATCTTAACAAATAAGCAGGAGACAGGAGACAAGAAGATGATGGCTGACAATCTCAAGAATGCGACGGGCACCAACAGTGTAATGAAAAGCCAAAAGAGAGCAGATTTCCTATGATGCCATAAGTATAAACTGCCATAGTTTCTGTTATTTTATCAACCACAGTTTATCCATTCTTTGCTTTGTTTAGAAAAGGTAGAAGTACACAATTCAAAGTAACTTTAAGGAAGGATTACACAACTTGTCGAAGACGCCCTGACAATGTCAGTTGCAGCATTAAATTCTGTTTATCACTAGAACGACGTTGATATCCATCATTTTGAATAACTATCACTGTCCATCAATCACCATACTCTAAGTGAACTGCCTACAACCATGTGAACATATAAGGAAAACAATGGGAAAAAGACAAATCAAGGAACATCTCTAAAATCTTAGATTTCAGATATAAGTCAACTTTTGCCTTCATTTTGCACTATTGAATTAAGCCAAAAGGGATGACCAACTGAACATCATCAGTTCCCACTTAAGTACAGAACATCAATTCAAGAACCAGAAGATGCAAACATTTTATGTACCAAGTAAGCACTTACTCCTTCTCTACTCATGGTATTGCTGTCTGAGGTTCCGTGTTCGAGTCCTCTGATCAGCGCGAGAGTGGAACTGTGTTCCCAAAAAAATCCCTCCATACGCGTAGGGCGTTTATACTAATCCGTAGGGCCAGGCCGGAGGTGGGGTTTTCTGGGGTATGGGGCCGTAATGCGGTGGACCAGTCACTTTAAAAAGTTTACCCTACCTTAGTTTTGTCCGCTTGGGCAGCTCAATTGGTTTCAAGGGGATATTTGGAATAAGAGACCAAGGATCGAATCCCGTCAGCGGCAGTGTGGGAGTTTCTTCTTGAAATAAAGGAGGGCACTTGTGCGCAGCGTGGTACTGGTCTAACCTTTGAAATCAAATTGAGTCACCGTGATTTATCTTCTTCACAGACCTATCGGACTGGGGACCTGTCGGGACCGGGGTGTGAGGGCGGGAGATTCCACCTTTTGGAATAAGAGAAAGAGAAGGTATTCATCGTAGCAAATTTTCCGGCTTTGTAATTAGGTAATTAAATGACTAATTTGTATTTCGACAAGAATTTTAGTTATTTCAAGTACTTATAGTTTTCTTAAAGAGTTGAGATTTATTATAATTTTTATGTATATTTTAATTAAGGAATTAATTTTCTAGGGTTTTGGTATAGTTACGTTACCTTTTAATTACTAGTATATATTTTGGTGGGTATCTTCGATCTGTATATAGAATTGCAATTTTATTTTATTTTGAGAAAATGTCTAAAATACACTATAATGTTTGCCCGAATTTGTTGTAACACACTAATCTTTACGGGAATCCTATTATCCCCGAATATATTTTTAAGGAATTTTTGTGGAATTTATCGAGTAAGGTGGATAACAATTCAAATACGTGCGGAACAAACGGCCAAAAAATAAAGGAGTCCGGTCATTTTTCAAGTCATTTCACCCTTCGAATAAAACAAATATTAGAATTCTCTCCTACACTTCTAATTTTTTTCATGGAAAAAAATAGTTGAATCTCTTGGAATTTGATTTTGTGAATCACTATATTCTTTAATAATCGAGGCTTAACTTGTGTCGTGTTGGATCTTTCTTCGATTTTTTCAGATAAATGTCAAAAAAATACTTTTAAAATATATTCAGAGGGGTTATAGGACCACCATAAAATTTAGGTGTGTTACACCAAATTCGGGCAAAGGTTGGGGTGTATTTAAGGCATTTTCCCTTTTATTTTAGATTGTTTTCAATTTTATTTTAATCTTTGATTGTGTGTTTTTCCTTTGTTGGATCAGTATTATTTCCGTCATTTTCTTGTATTTTTACTTTAGTATTCACATATTTCTTGTCCTTTATTTTCTATTACTACTTGTCGTATTCCTGCTTTAATTTTCTTGCTATCCTGATGGTGTTTCTGTTTTACTTGAGCCGATGGTCTTTCGAAAATAGTCTCTCTACCTGCCAAGGTAAGAGTAATGTCTATGTACACTCTATCCTCCCTATACCTCACTCGTAAAATTACACTGGATATATTATTATTGTTATTGTTATTGTTGTTGTTGTTTATTATTGAATTATCACTAAAAATGAGATGCAATTACTTATATATCATAAACAAAGGATAGTTGATTTTTTACACGAGAATTTTGAATTATTTACTCTTTAATTTGAAAAGATAAACTTTTATATTGAATTTTCTGCGCGTTATAATTAAATTATAATGTGTAAAAGATGAATATTAAAAAAAACACTCAAGAGTTTAAATCAATTCTATAAATGCATAACAAACGTCTTCACTTACAAGATCTTTAATAACTACTAGAACGTAATTAAATAATATACGTTCTCACCTAAATTCATCATAAAGTAATATAATTTGGAGTAAATTTCACTTAACCCCCTTAATCTTTACTGGTTGGGAAACAATACTTCCTTCACTGAAACTTAGATTATATCAACTATTTCTCCATTCCATCATCTTTGAAAATACATACATGAAAAGTCTTCCTTCCATCATAGTAGAAAAGTAGCAAATCACTTCTTCTTGAAATAAAGGAGGGCCCCTTGTGCGCAGCGTGGTACTGGTCTAACCTTTGAAATCAATTGAGTCACCATGATTTACCTCCTTCACAGACCTGTCGGACCGGGGTGTGGGGGCTCCTGGGGTGGGAGATTCCACCTTTTGGAATAAGAAAAGTAGCAAATCACCTTCTTCCGCCACCGTGAAAGGAGAGGCCACCATCTCCATTCTTGCATAGTATTATGTTCCAAGACTTGCCACAAGGCCCTTTTAATAATGTTGTTTCTGCTGCTTCTTCTGATATATGCTTCACAAATTCTAATGGAATTTTCTACAACGAGAAAAAAAAAAAAGCAGGGAAAAGTTGGTAGATAAAAAAGTTAATTCTTAACGAATTACTACCAATTAGTTGAGTTAAAGTTTCACTTTCATCCGTCAGCATATAGATTAGCACATATGTGACAAGTAAAATCAAAAAGCACGTGAGAGACACATTATAAGGATTTAAAACAAATAATGAAAGTGTTCACTCTCTTGATAATATTTAATAAGATTTGTAGATCTAAAATTAATATTAAAAGAACAATTTAGGTTGAGTTCTTGTTTCAACTCCACCCGTCAACAAAGATATTTGCACGCTTAATTCATGAGTAAAGATCAAATAAGCAAGTGAGTAGCACGTTGATCGGACTTAAATAAACAAATAAACATGTCTTATTTTTAATAATTTAAGATCCAAAATTAATAAATATAAGACTTGACTCTTCACAATTTAAGTTGAGTCCATGTTTCAACTCTATCTATCAACAAAAATATTTGCACTTGTAATCTAAGAGTAAGATCAAACAAGCTCGTGAGAGCACGTTGTCTGAACCTAAATAATAAATAAAAGTGTTTATTCTCTAATAACTTAAATTTATGAATAAAATTGTAGATCTTAAAGAATTAAATGAAAGTTATTCACAAATAAGTGTTTGCTCTCTAGAAAGTATTTGATAAGATTTGTAGATCTAAAATTAATAATAAAAAGAATTAATTCTTAATGATTTAAGTTGTGTTGAATTTCACGTCCATCCATCAACAGAGATGTTTGTACATGTGTAACTCATGAGTCTGATCAAACAAACACGGGAGGAGCACATTGTATAGATCCAAAATAAATAAATAAATGAAAGTACTTACTCTCTAATAATTTAAATTTACATGATTTGTAGATCTAACAAAAATTAAAGTGCTCACTCTCGACGATAAGATTTTGTAGATCTAAAATTAATATCAATAAGGGTTAACTCTTAATGATTTAATTGGAGTCAATTTACCACCCGTCAGCAAAGATGTTTGCACATGTGTAATTCGTGATTAAGATCAAACAAGCACGAGAGGAACACGTAGTTTGGATCTAAATGTGTCTACTCTCTTATGATTTAAATTTACAAATAAGGTTTGTAGATCTAAAAGAAATAAATAAAAGTGTTTATTCTCGATAAGATCTGTAGATCTAAAATTAGTTTTAATAAGAGTTAACTCTTCACAATTTAAGCGAAATTCAAGTTACCACCCGTCAACAGAGATATTTGCACATCTTAATTCATAAGTAAGATCAAACAAGCATGAGAGGAGTATATTATCTGGATCGAAATTAAATAAACGAAAACCTTCTCTCTAACAATTTAAATTAATAAATTTTGTAGATTTAATAGAAATAAATGAAAGTGCTCACTCTCGATAAGATTTGTATATGTGAAGTTAATATTAATTAGGGTTAACTCTTAACGATTTAAGTGTAGTTAAGTTATCATCCGAGATATTCACACATATGTAATTCATGAGTAAGATCAAACAAGCATGAGAGGAACATGTTATCTGGATCTGAAATAAATAAATGAAAGTATTCTCTCTAACAATTTAAATTAATGAATAATAGATGTAAAAACAAAAGAAGATTAATAATTTTTTTGTAATAAAGGATCCAACTTTACCAGTTCTTCAATTTGAGGATTAGAAATAAACTTGTAGAAGCAAGGGCTATCATCTCTAGTCTCTGTCACCATTCCCTTCCAATTTTTTTCTTATTCTAGTGAATGTTAAGTTTGACAATATGTAGCCTTTAACATGGCTTCAATGGGATTAACACAATTTGCTAATTTAGCAATTAAATTAATTAACTTGACTGATTATATAAATGGTTCAGATATTTCAAATATTTATTTTTGTCATTTAGGCATAATGCATAAATAAACCCTCATATATAGCTCAGCTGACAAGTATGCCCTCCAACTTCGGGTGTGCACAAATAGGCACTTCAACTTGTATAAAGTTGAACACGTAAACACAAATACTGGCGTGTCACTAACGTGACACACAAATTTGAAGGTGTCTAGATGATCATTTTGTAAGTTGGAGTGTTCAACTGACAAAGTGATGACAAGTTGAGGTGCATACTTGTGCACACCCAAAATTTGAGGGCAGGCTTGTCAGACGGGGCCAAATTTGACTATTATGCCTATCATTTAATGACAAGATTGTTTTTTTTCACCTTCTATATTTTATTCCTATGGTTTCTGGTGCACAAATTGTGAAATTATAAAGCAAAAGGTTTGCATTCTTGTTCTATAATGAGGACATTAATAATGTATCGGGTTCTGAATTAATAATATGTACCTATTAAATAATTTTTTAAAACAAAATAATATTTAAATCAAATCTACTAGATTTTGAACCCGCTTCCTACCCTCTAAATCCTCCCGACTAATATAGTATTGTTATTCAATTAATCAACTAAGCCTCAATTCCAAATTATTTCAGTTGGCTATATCGCTTGCCGACTATGATTCAAGTTTGATGGTTCAGTGTTTAGGTTTTTACCGTTGCATTCGTTATACTTTTGAAAATTCTGGATTCAACATTCAGTACTTCTTGAAATTATAGTGATTTTTCATATATCTATACTCGGTGTCTGAAATGTTGAATTCAGTTGAACTCGGTGTCTGAAATGTTGAATTCAGTTGAAACTGTTGACTATATGCTACATCTGCCACTGACCATATGAGACGATTTTTAATATATTAATTGGTATGTGCACTAGAGAACTCTAGGTGAATCTGCTCTTTGGAAAAGTTTTGATCTACACACTTTGTGCATCATTTTCAGAAATAAAATCAACATTACTAGATCTCTTATAATAGTACAGACAGAGTATTGTAAGCTGCATTTCAGCTGCAACATACAGAAGTTGCAGAACTCTAATTACACAGATACAGAAAAAGGGTAATGAGAACAAGGTAGTCAATGTTAAGCAGCTACAAAGTTCAGATTCCAACACACAATAGCATCAAGTTGAAGCAGTTGAAAAGTTAGAATTTTTTCATTGTCAATGTTAAGAGTCCCACATCGGAAATGGAATGGGAACATGGACTCCTTATATGGATTTAGACAATCATCACCCTACAAACTAGCTTTTGGGGTTGAGTTAGGCCCAAGATCCATTCTTGACATGTTAATCGGACCCATTACAATTCTATGTTCACCGATGATGGGTCCCTAAATTATATTCTCACCCTACAAGCTAGCTTTTGGGGTTGAGTTAGGCCCAAAATACATTATTTACGGTCAATTTCGCAACATTTTTATGCAGCAAGTTTCAACAGAGATTCCGAAGGATCATCGAAAACGGAGACCTTCAGTTCATTAGTATTCATGACAAGCTGAAAAACACAGACATGTCCTTCCTTAAGCTTGTTATCAATCACAAACTTTTTCCATCCTCCACAGAAAGCGTGATATCCTTTTTGTGTTATACAGTTCACTTTCCACTCTTTTCCTTCCGAATTACGGAGGATAACTGTTGTCTTATTGGCTGAATCTGAAAGTTGTTCAGTCATGGACTTTGGAACATACTGCATTAGAATAACTTGGTTAAACAATATGTTACACATTTCATAGATTGCTGGTCACAGAAACTAATAAAGCATGAAAAAGCTTAAAATATATTTATAGTCCATGTATAATATGTGTATAATCATGTATAATTAGCGTATATTTTATGTATACCATCTAGAAAATGTACATAGTAAATCTAGCCTGGTATTTGTGTAAAAATCTAAAAAAAAAAAAACTAAATTAGTTCAAGAAAACACTTACCAAAAAACAGGACTTATTCACATTGTAGCCTTTCAAACATTTCACAAATTGAGGAATATTTGGAGTGAGAAGGTCCTCTGCTTTGTCAAGTGCAGCTCTTTCTCTTGGAGTTCATGTTCTGAGGAAACACAACGTAGTAATGTTTGGTTAACTCAACCTAATAAAACAGGTCTTTTGTAAGGGAAAATTCAGTCGTTAAAAGTCTAAATCCGATCACTATTAATCCATTATATGTTAACTTTCAACAACAACTAGAAGAATTGGAAGGGTATGAATTAAATCTTCATACCTGTGCCATTTTCACTGTCCACACGAGTACGTTTGTTGATTTTTGATGGCCTTTTGGGGTTCCTGGTCTTATTAGATACTTGAGCTTGTTGATTTTTCCCCATGGTTGTTGACTTCACTTCTCTCCCCAGTCCATTCTTGCTGACAATTCTTACTGTCAATTGCAGAGCTCCATTGTACCTAAACAAGAGAAAGTCCCCTTCTTCTAGTTGGTAATTTTTCTGAAATTTCTCCCAACCTTTGTGTATAAGCAAACCATCTTCATCACAATGTAATTTTATATTCCAAGTGCCTCCAGAAAGACACTTTAGAGTTGCTTTATCAGGTGATTCTTCTGATATATGCCTAAGAAACCAGCCGGGATTCTCTACAAATTAAGAATCAAAAGGAAAAAAAAACATCAAGTAGCAGATGACATAAAGTCCGGGATAAAGGAGCTAGAGACAAAGGCGGATCAAGAATTTAAACTTAACGAATTTAAGGTTCAAAGTTCTTAGAAAATACAAGTTCAGAACCTAATATTTATGCTTCTTTTAAGAGTTCTTCACATACATATGTACGTTTTATACTGAATAAGAGAGAAAAGTTCACGTATGCTTGTAAATGATGAACTAAAGAAGAATATTACCAGTTCACTAGTGATTTCGGGATAAAAAATTGGTCTTTTATCTATTGGCTTCTTCCATCATCACAATAGCAGTCACATTCCTCTTTAACACCAAGTCCTAAGAGCTAGAGTTAATTCACAAGAGCTTTAAAGCATGTATGAAAAGGAAATTCAAGGAGTGCAATAATGTCCTTAAACATTCAAGTCTTACACCTATATTATTGTTATCAGATTCCATATTTCCTTATTAAGTTATCATGTAGTGAAGATAAGTTGCAAATTAAATATCAATATAAGTATGGCAAATTTCCCCAAAAGGAGTTTAAAGGGAAAAAAATACTAGAAGAAGTTGATAGTGATTTTTATACAAAATTTGGAAGGTGGGACAGGACCATCTAGAATAATTTGTGCAAAAACATGGAGTAGTAATTTTTATGGTGTTCACATTTTGGAGCAAAGTAGGAGAAGCCAAGGCATGTGATTGTGATATAAACAAGCACAATACTCGAGAGGGAAAAATTGCTATTTGGGTCATCCAATAATGTCCTGTTAAACGTTCAAGTCATACCAGAATTTAAAGTTATTAAGTTCAAGTTATAGCAATGAAGAACGAAGATAAGATGCAAAATTGAATACCAAGAGAAGTATGAAAATGACAAATTTCCCCAAAAGGGGGTTAAAGTAAAAGTAGTATAAGTTGTTGATAGTGATCTAATTCACAAATTTGGAGGGTAGGACCAATTCAACAAGAATAAAAACGAAGCAGCTCAAAACAGTGTATTATATTCTCGAAGAAATGAAGAAATGAAGGATCTATACAGAGCAAACTGATGGTTTGAATTTTGGATGGCTTTTACGTGACCTTGTAAAGTAGAAATTCTTTATACAGAGTTAGGGGTCATTTTGTACGCGGATCAAGTTATCCCGGGATTATAGTCCTGGGATTATAATTCCTGGACTAATTTATCCCACCTAATATCAAGGTTGATGGGATTAGATAGGACATCCAGGACTAGGTTTGGAATAAATTTTATATCTTGTTTGGTTGAAGGTATAAATTATCCCAAACTTAATCATGGAATATCTCACCTCATCCCGCGTACCAAACAACCCCTTAGTGTATGAAAGTTCTTAAAACCTTATCCATTGACGACAAATATTTACAAGATCAAGTCACTTAAAAATCAACTACATGTCTACAATAGCATGCTAACATGAAAGGCACCCTGCTAGAGCCAATTAAATTGCTTTGGGTTTTTTTTCACTTTCTTAGCATTTAAAGAATTTTTACACAAATCTTGTCTACTAGTTGCGCATAATTTTAATTTTATACAAAATCCGGCAACTATTGATATAGAATGTGATAATGTAAGAAGGTATCTAGCATGCTTTAATCGCCGAAAAGTCGAAAACAAGAGAAAGTTTCTATTGAATTGTTACTGTGCAGCCCTAGGTCCAGTAGCCCTGTATTGCCCCAACAAGTAAATTAGTTGCAAATTTTCAGAAAGTAACTGAAGGGCCCAAGCCTGTTACAGCTGAATGTAGAGCCAAAAGCCCATTAGTATCATTTTCCTTTGTAAGAATCAGAGTTAAGTTTAGCCCCACTAGATCACAAGGTTCAAGGAGCCAGCAGCAAGAACCAAAAGATGACATTAAAGCAAAATTTGGATTCATCATGAAGTGCATTTAGTATGGCTGGCATCAGCCTGACTAGTTATATCATCCAAGTGGTGGTTTCAAACGAATATACAAAGACGACTGCACACTAAAACCGATAACTATACAGATTCTAATGCACACTTTGTACAATGAGAAGCAAAAGTAGAGCATTTGCTCCAAGCCTTGGCATCCCATAAAGAATTTCCAGAACCTCAAGATCCCAGACTTAAAAAATGAAGATGACAAAATCAAGTCACTAAGTTTCCACCCCAGCAGCCTAGATTTGCCCTCCCTCCCAACTTTCCGGGAGGATTTGGAATCTATAGGCAGAGTCAAGGTAAAAGAGCTCATTAATGTAGTTACTGAGAAGAAAAAAAGTTGTCACAGCCTATACAGGTTGAGCTTGTGCCTTCTCGTGGATATCCTTCACAAGATCCCTCAGCTCAGGGAAGACTGATATAAGTACAAGTTCGAGGACACCATATGTAAGCTGCTTTAAACAGATAGTAGACTGCACATTAATAGACATTTGACCTTGTTAGTTCAGTGGAAAACATGTAATAGGAAACCAATGTTCTCATGGTGAGGTCTTACCTGAAGGAAATAATACAGATCTCTAGCACAACGTCTGTACTGCTTGTGCCCAATTAAGCTGACCAAAGTGGCGGGAGCACCATCTAAGAATTTAAAGAGGAACTAGTTAATAATTTCATCCATGGCCCTCTCTCAAGGCTGGGTCGCTACAATCCTTAACTGTCTGTGCAGTTCATGCCCTTTGCACCACCACCACCTCCACCCCACCCCCGAACCAAAAAATAATAGAATTGCAGGGCACAGAACGCACAGGATTGGACCGTTTTGGAGAAATTGAACAGATAACCCAAACCTAAGTGAACATGAACCACCCGGTGGAAGCATGGAATTGTGTGAATCAATATTGTGCAAGACATCTACTTCCCAGAAAATAATACTCCCTCCATTTCATTTTATATGTCTGGGCACGGAGTTTAAGAAAGTAAGACAGACTTTTGCATCTTGTGATCTTAAAACTAAAGATATATGTAATGTACCAAAAACGTTCTTTGAATTGTGTCGTCTAAAATATGCCATGTAGGATATTGCATTTGAAGAATTACTTAATATAGATTATGGCATTCTTTTTGAAAGAGACTAAAAAAGTAAAGCAAGACACATGAATTGAAACAGGGGGACTAGCTTCTAGACAACTGTAACAGGCCCTGAAAACTTGCTAGCTGAAGGAAGAGTGTTACAGTGAAAACATTTTATAAAGAAACAACAACCGAGACATGAAATGTTTTTTATTTGCACAGGCGATTACACAAAAGAATAGGAAACGCAAGGAAAACGTGATGTTTGAGGAACTTCCATGCATATAATAGGTAAGAAGTAATGTTGGCAATTCAAGCACAATCGAGAGCCACTTACCATAGAGCATCTTTTCCACATCACTTGCTCTACGAGTAGTCTCAAGCTGTTCCTCGAAAGATCCCCCCTTAGAGACCTTACTTCCTGCAGGTTGTCTCGTGCTATGAATAGATCCTTGATTTGGCTCGCAATTGTTGATTTCAATAGGATTTCTTAATTTTATGAAGAAAACGCCATTGGGCCAGAGAACCTAGGAATGCAATCAGCAACAGAACCAAAAAGTCACTTCCAAATGATTCTTCTGCATAATTTCCTCATTTTATAAATCTTAAAGTAGCACAATGATGACACAACAATAAGTCAGGAAAAAGCCCATAACCAAAGAAATTAGGACGATATTAGCCAAGTTCCATATGTTATGAGTATAGCATGCTCCATCACTTTAGTTGACTAAACCACGCTATAAAGCTTATTTCTAAAATAAATGTTATAAAGCTTACCAACAAATAAAAAAAGTGCATACTTCTTAACATTTTATGTTGCAGCACAAATTAACAGTTCTTTCCTGACACTGATTTTCAAATGCTGTTGTCTTCCCGTCAAATATCTATTTTCACATATGCCACATCAAGTTCAAAATAAAATACTATTTCACATAAGTTCAGCAATTGCAGATGGCAGACATTGAAATCTAATAAGGAACGGAGTCAGCAGAAGTGTATGCTAAATGATTCACATACTACAATAACATTAAAATAATTAAGTTTATGACATCAATGATCAAAGATCGAATTGTGAAACATTGACCAATTGCCACATGCATTTATTTTATGAAGAACTCTAAGGAGGATATCCAATGTTGTAAAAAAGATTTGAGGCATAACATGTCAAAACTCCTGAAAAAGGAACCTGCACTAAGGTTTGCTAAAAAGGGGACTCTGCACCATTGTCCTTTTTGTAATTCCAAATTATTTCTCCTCACCAATCAACAATTTTTTCCATTTTGTCATTTAGTTAATGCAATCCGTAAATACTGTAACTCCAGAAGGAGAAGCCAGATAAAATTTGCTTCAAAGGTAAGCAATTAAGATGGAAAAGTTACAATCAGAAAACTTACATCTTGAATCCATCTAATTCCCAGAGCAATAACATCATCTCTCCGTAGCCAATGAATTTGCCTTAACAGCCAATCATCAATAGCGTCCTCCATCATTAACTGTATTATTTCCTTTGATATCCAAAATACCTGTCGTCTGTACGAACAATAATGGCTGTGTTAGATGTTTGTTAATGATGACATATCATGGAAATAATTCGCATATCAGATATCCTTCGTGCAGGGTTTTGCTAATCTACTACACCCTCCCCATTTTTATATTTCCTTAAAATGTCCTTGCCACCTCATTAAATATGTCTTTTGGGGGGCTTTCTTTCGTTCATCATAAATCCCCCAATTCACCTAAATGCCCTAACTCTTTATTTTCCAGACCTGTAGATTCATTACCCTCTCTTCGTTCTTTGGTATTTCTCAAAAAATCAAAAGAAAGGAGTTTGTCAATAGTTTGTTATTTCTGAGTTTAGTGCAAACCATGAACAATGAGCAACCAGGATCCACAAAGATAAAGACTTTTTTGTATTAAAGATTTTATTCTATTTAATACTTCTTTTGTGCAATCATTAAAGAGAAATGTATAATCCAACTGTAAAATTCAGCTCACTGGGAACTTTAAACCTTGAATCCATCAATCAGAAGGCAAGAACAAACAGAAAGGCAAAAAGCAAATGTACAAATGGAAATTCTAATCTGATCGCTGGGCATAAACACACATCGACAAAGGCAAAAAGTATATTTAACCCATAATCTGATCAACAAATGGAAGTGTATTAATTCTTATTCCCATTAATGCAGTGTAAATGTTGGAAGAAAACAAAAGATACAAAAAAGAAACTTGAAATTTAAAGAACCATGGCTGCTCTTTCCCTTTTCCCACCCGTGAAAAGAGTTTGGGTGATGTAGGGGAGGGAAGAAAATGTGGGAATTATGGATTTCGGGTAAAAGTCCCAAGAAAAATCCAAAAAGTACCAATATTAAATGAGGTAGCAAGGACATTTAAGGAAATTAAAAAAGGGATCGGACTCTCTATCTATCTATCTATCTATCTATCTATCTATCTATATATATATATATATATATATATATATATATATATATATATAAACACACATGTATATATAAATGATTAGTACATTTTCGTTGAAACCATGTCTAAATCTGTGAAGTCCTAGATCATCTCCTTCTCTCCTTCATGTATTTCCCATGGGAAGGATGTTTAATAGTCCCAAGAAAAACCCCAAAAAGTACCAATATTAAATGAGGTGGCAAGGACATTCAAGGAAATTAAAAAAGGGATCTCTCTCTCTCTCTCTCTCTCTCTCTCTATATATATATATATATATATATATATATATATATATAAAAATTATTAGTACATTTTCGTTGAAACCATGTCTAAATCTGTGAAGTCCTAGATCATCTCCTTCTCCCCTTCATGTATTTCCCATGGGAAGGATGTTTAATAGTTCAGCTTATCAAGACGGCAAGTTTGTAGTTTTGGCATAATTCCAAATCAGATATTATATTGACCCTTCTAAATAATTTTTAGGACCAAATTAAGCATGAAGATGTTAAACATGAATGATGAAACCAATTCAATAGTGAAACTATTAAAGAGAAGTTAAAAGTAGGAAAACAGCTCTCAATTTGATACCAGGAGTGGATGGGATAGGAAGAAGAGAAGCATAAAACATGTTGTCACCTTAGCCAGCCTCTTCTATTCAGCTGAAAGATCTTGTCCACCAAATTCAAGATAGGTACACTTAAATTGGGCGGTGTCCACTGAAAGGAAAAACACACATGAAAATCAGTAAGCAAAACTGAATTATGTGATACAAAGGAAAAAAAAAAAGTCCAGTACAAAATCAAGCAGCAGTCTGCTGGAAGGAGAAATATATCAGATGAAATACAGCTGATATCATTTGATCAGAAGGCTGACAAGAACATAATTAGTAAATATCTCATATGCTGAAATCACATCCTGCATCGAAGCTCTCCAATGAGCTAGACATGCATCAAGAAATTATTAATTGAAAGCCCATAATCTTTTTCTGTTATTTCACATTAATATCCCCTTCTCCGAATTTTTTTGGATAAAGTAATTAAATTTTATTTATGCTTGGGCAAAAACATGCTCATATACATGAAATAATACAAACTCTTTCCTGAATAATAAACTGGCCCTACTGTATAAGTAATCCAATTGGGAAGCATTCCAGACATGGGATTAGACCAGATTGATTTTATCTCACCTAATATGAACCTTAATAAAGCATGTTAATTGACACATCCATACAAATGACACGTCCGATTATGCAGAAAAAAATGTGGTCATATACATTCACTTGCAGCCCCTCTAATAAGACAGGATTCCAAAGTTCAGATGTCTTGTAGCACGTCTATTCAATTAATAGGTCTTCCTTCATGTTTTCAGAAGAAGAAGTGATACCTCTGGTGGCACTCCAGCTAGATCCTCTTGTTGACTGGGAACTACTGCCAAACTTGTCTCTGGAAATCCTCCAGAACTAAAAGATTCACGTTGTAGCCCAGAACCATTCTTCAAGTCAGCCGCTGAGCTTATCAGCTCTTCGTCACGTTTAACCACCCGAGGGGGAAATCCTTTTGAATTCAACTCATTGTCCGAATGCCACCCATTGGCTTCTGAACTAGGTCCTACTTCCTCCTGCCCGTGGCTTCCATCTTTATCACCGTCGTCATTGTCAGAAAAGCTATTAACTGACTCAGAGGTACTTTGTGTTAAAGCCAGTTTATTCATTTCCTCCGCGTTCCAAAACAAATTTCTGTCTGAAGTAGATGTAGTAGGTTCATAAGAAGAAGATGAAGGAGAGCCAACAACTTTACGCATCAAGCCATCAGAAACGCCTTTGAATTGACGCACAATATCATCCACAGCATCATCCACGTTTACTGTTGTCACAAAGGATGAGTTCAATCAGATTTTTTTTGATAAGTAATTCAATCAGATTATAACAAATAATGTAACTACCATATACTAGGAAACTCACTCATTAAATTCATGCTTAAGCAATCAGAGAAAGACATAGAAGTACATATTAAAGTAAAAGAACAATCATCTTCGTAGTTATTCATTTAGCTGACAGATTGAATGTGAAATTAAAGCTTCTTAAGCATTGGTACACCACAAAGATTTCATTACTGAACATTTTAACAATTACTCACTTAAATCCCTGCCAAGAACAGCCAAAAACCTTTCCTAGTCAATAGCCTTGAACATAATCCATCCTCAACCTTTCTTTTTTCATGAAAATTTTAGAGTTAAGACGAAGACGTGCCAATATGGTCCAAGAAAGGACAAGAAGATGAAAATTTTGAAGAAAAAAAAACTTTGGCCAAAAACCGACATAAGACTGCCTGTTGAGATCTATCAAGATCGTAGGAGTTCTGATACCATGTGAAAGTTTGAGCATCCAACCCAACCCTTAAGACATAAATGAAGTTATCAAAGACCTTAAAAACCTAATTGGATGCCGTTATATACTCGAACTGAGACACTATTATATAACTCAACACCCTTTCACATGTGTAACCAACTCTAGGGTTCACTCATGTATTTGAATGTGGACTTACGAATGCAAGAATGACCTACAAAGGTAGGCTCAGATAACATGTGACAGAGAGAGAGTGAGAGAAGAAAATATATACTGATAACTGGACAATTCAGTGAATACAAGAGACGCCTATTTATAGGTGTCAAATATAATACATATGGTACCTTGTCCAATACGGAGCAATATCTACTCAAGAACAAAACTCTATTCTAACAAAATTAAATAAGCAAACTACTTAAAGTTCACGACTGCAGCTGCTATAACATGAAGAAAAGTAACACAGCATTTCGCCTCACATTGCGACTCAATTAGTCTCAAAACTCTGTTCAAACTTTAGTTTTATAGTTTAGCAAAGCGGACTCCCCAACTCACTTCAAGAATGTAGCACTTTTTATAGTTGGAATCAGACATCCACAATGCATCCTATGTGAAGAAACTTGGTAAAAGTCATTCTGGCCTTCAACGGAGATTTATTATTGCAGTCATCAACAGGATTACCCTTTCCACATTCCATGTATACGATTATATATATGTAAAAATATCCAATGGAAACACCAGACTCGTCACATAAATGAAGAACACAAACATGTTGGTTTGAAGAAGTGAAGTACCTGCCAGTGTTCTCATCACTGAAGAAGATTTTCCAAAGGAGTAGTTCTTCATAGACATAAATCAGGTATCAGTTTGGGTTAAAACAACCTAAATCTAAATGAAATGATGGTAAAAGACCTAACAAACTTCAAGAAATACATACCTTGGAAGACGCACTGAGAAAATCCCACACTTCATGTTGCTCAGCCACATTGGCAATTGACAAGAGATCCTGTTAGCGAAAGAAAATTAAAGAAACCAGAAGGCACAATATTCCAAATAGATATAAAAGCAGTGCAGAACCGTACTTGCAAATATTTGTCAAGCTGAATGCAACGCTGATGAACGAATGCATCTTCTGTACTCGATGAAAATATCCTCTTAGGAGGCAAATGCAATGTGTAATTAGGAATATCCTTTAGGTGTCTATGCAATCTCTCGAAGTTCCTGTATCTGCTAACACAGCACCCAATAGGAAGATATCAGCTAAGCAAACCCAGGGCGGAAGTTGAGAAAAGAACTTGTTCAGAGTTTAAAGGAACTTCGTTAAATGCAATGCAATATAAATTCTACCACGACAACATTGAAATGAAGATGTTTTTAGATGATACGGCACCATAGTAGTTAAATTGTGTACATAAAACAATACCTTCTTTTTACAAACCAAGTGTCGTTATTGGCATCAGTAACCGCGATTGAATATACAGCAAAAGATTTTGAGCCCATCTTCTCAAAATATGCACCCAAAACCTGGGGCAGGAGGAAACAGTAGTGAGCGACAAGAATCTTAAAAGACAGAAGTCAAAGGTAACCGTGTGTGAAGTAATCAAGATTTGAGACCATAGCTCATAAAATTGATTATACAACACCACACAAGTTTTTTATTTCTTATGAGCCAGCTTGACTTCTTGGTACATATTTTGGAGTATGAGGGAAAGATTGAGGAGACTTCGCATACTCTGCACTTCAGCTTTGGAAGATGATGTCCCTCACCACGAATCACCGTGTCTGAAGCACTCATAGCGCTAGGTACTGCATTCCTAAATTCTGCACTATAGAATTCTGATATAATGGATCCACCACCTTTGCTCATAAACAAATCTTCAGTATTTTGTTGGATAATTAAATCAGATGTACTATTTGATCTCTTAAGCCAAGTCTTAGTCTCATATGCAACAATGGCAGAAGAATTGTCAACATCATAGAGAAAATTTCCCTTGGACGGAGCTTCCTTTTTCAGCTCTTGAGACAAATGCAAGGCATGACTTCTCTGATCATGTGGCTGATTTGAATCATGTGGTTTATCTTCCATTATCACGAGTACTTCAGATTTCTGAGTTGGTAATTCTTTCCCCGCATCTTTTCCACCACTTACTGTAACCTTTACTCCAGGAGCCTGAACTCCTCCCGAGGCAGAATTCTTTTGGAGTTTTTTCTTATAATTTCTGCCGATTGCCCACATGTTTTCAAGATTTTCAGGCATCAGAACTTCTGTTCTTCTTTGGGTGGCTGCTTCAAGGACACGAGCCCAGTCACCGGGCCGTGGATGGTTAGCCTCATCTTGAATCGAACTAGAAATAGAACTTCCTGCATTAGCTGATGATGGTTCTCTTCTATGGTCATATTGGCAGAGCGAAACATCAGTCCCTTGACTCTTGGTAGGTGCTTTCTGTTTATGATCGGATTCCGAACATTTTACAGAGTCTGAGGGAGCACCCTGATTGCGATTGTCACTTTCAACTTTAGTCGACTTACCATCGCCGGACTCCTTACACCCCTCATCATTATATGCCAGGAAAATGTATTCAATCACCTCATTAATATACCTGCAAGAAGATATATCAAGTACAACAGCAAATGAGTGACAAGTTCATACGGAATAGGTAGCTACACAAATTGAGATGGGACAAGCCTGATTGATCAATCGAAATGTGAATCAAATGTGAAATTCTTACTCCCATGTATACAGTGACCATTAAAAGAGTGAAAGAACAGTCGATGCATATCAGCAGTTAAATCTTGAGAAGCTCAAATAGCACCTTACACAGTGAGTAAAAAGCAGCACTGAGTTACAATTAAAAGTCATAACTACTAATGTAGACAGGTAATTTCTCGCCAGCAACAACCCCACACGAGTCTAATAGTCTTGGCACGTCACACGGCAAACTAAAGGTCATTAGGACTTCTTTTACTTATTTACATTTATGAGCAAATCAGAACCTCAATAACAAGTGGCCCCAGTTACCCCAACACCAACCCCCTCCCCCAAACCAGGAAAGAGGAAAATGACTATATTTCAGATTATTGGTCTGCCTCCCGAAGAGAACCTCTCGCAAGTTCATCATCTTTTCCTAAAGGCCAATATGCGGATAAACTTAATGAACTGCAAAAAACTTCTGGTTTACACAAATCGAGGCAGTGTTCTATATTTAGAGGGGGGAGATGTAGCTAGGATAAGATGTCCTCAATTCACATTATAAAAGAGTATCGAACACCAAGGTGATCATAACTTTTTACTGAACATCTTCAACATGTACGTTTTTTATAAGGAATATCTTCAACATGTATGTGGGATATAAAACTAAAAGTATCATTTGTTCCTGAGATCTGAAAGGGATTTTCATTTGTCTTTCAGACTGATCAGAAAGTCATCCCAGGACATAGATATGTGCTTCAAATGTCTTTGAGGTAATAATTTCCTAGATAAACAAAGTTACTGGTTAAGCAACCACTAGACCTTTTAAGTTCTCGTTTCCATGAGGATAACATAAAATTGTTCTGTAAATTTTACTAGTCCTTTGAGCCTTATCCCATTGTTTCAATTATAATAACTTATCTATATTAGCTGAAAACATATACTCTGTGCCTCTGATCTAAATCTTCCTCCTCCTCAAACACCAACTGCAATAACAAGAAACTGAAAAACAAAACAAAAACGAGAACACAAGCAAAAGTCAAAAATATGCTGAAGCAAGAGGCAAAATGTGAGGAGAAGAAAAGACTTGACTTTCCTCGGTGTAAGCATCCTTCTATCTATAGAAGAAGTCATTTTTCCTCTCTCTCTCCCGCCGCTCTTCCTTTTCCCTTTTTTTTCTTTCTTCTTTTTTGGGTGTTTGGGTGGAGGGGATCAAGATCCTCTTTCTTGTTTCTTTCCAATCATCTCAGTACTCAAAAGGAAATAACATATAGAATCGCGAAAAGGGCAAAAAGAATCATCAAGAACTTTCTTAACCATAAAGAATCACCAAGAACAATCTAAGCTTTGAACTAGCTGACTTAGTCATTCAGGTGTAATATGCTGATGACATCCTAAACATAAATACTTAAATTTCATAGCTATGCAGACCCAGATACCATGACCAAAAACAACCACTCTGAATCTAATATATTCTACATGAAAAACAAAAAATATACTCAATACGCCTAACTGCCGAAGCAGCACAATGCGTCTTAGTTCTCACTGGTAAGATTTACTGAACACAGTACGGCATTAATCAACAATGTTAGATCCTTGCAACCAATTAGCAGCTATAATATAAGGCTCTTTCTTCTCAAATTAATGCATAACTAAACATACAACCTTCTAATTCCATGGTATAAACCTAGCAGCCTGAAAGCATGACATATATGCGTTAAGACAAAGTTATGTATACTGAGAAAACTAAATTTTGATGATACTCATTTGTAAGAGATAACTCACCCGGGGCTTGCAAAATTCAGAAGAGGCTGTACCACTAAAGAAGTTAATAGTTCTCTGGCAATACATCGAACTAAGGGGCTTTGAACTTCTCTGGGTCTTAGCACAACAGCTAAGATTCCACCCATGAGCCGTTGAAGTACCTATAAAAGAAGCATTAGCTAGCACGCAAAGTATGTCAATTGAGAAAGAGTCGATTTTTTCCATCAGAACACTCCACTCACACCTTGTACTCACTCTCAGCTGATATCAAAGCAGGATGGAGTTCTTTAGAGACCAAGAGATGGTGCTTCAACCTTTCATCCCTTTCTTCAGAAGACAATGTACCCATGACATCCACGCCAATAGCTGTTTGGTTCCTGCGGAAAAGGTCTAGGTGATCTCCTACCAAGTCCACCACGTCCCTAAAGAATTAGATAACTTGGTTCAATTGCTGGTGACTCAAAACCAATACAACAGTCATAAAGTGAGAAACAACATATGGAATACCAAAGAAAGATTTATGTTTAAGAATGGCAACGGGAGCAGCAAATCAAAGAAATGCCCCACTCTGGCCCTAAGGGAGTGGAGAGTGGGGGTCATAAGTGGGAAAATGGGAACAAACTGACTGTATTCTTCCATGACTAAGTTATTGCCAATGAATAGTATAGTTCACTAATAGGATTACAAATGATTAGAGAGAATAGTCAATAGTTAGCTAAAAGTGTTGAGTTTCAAACCACTTCACATTTCTTTTTGTAAATTCTTTGGCTACACATGATAACTTCTTTCTCTAAATTCAATACTTTCAGGCATTACAACGGCTATTAGATGCGAGAAGAAGTTCCCCATTCTCAAAAAAATAACCTATAAGGAATGGAGGGGAGGGACAGGGCATGGGGATAGGTGTTTTTTTAAGAGGTAAGTAATGCATATATTGATAGAAAAACTAAAAACAAAAAAAAATTCTAGCACTAAGTTGGTGCTAGTAAATTTACATAGTCAGAACCCTCCTATAAAAAATAAAAAAAAAGGGTTTCTGTACAATTCCTATCCCTGTAGTAAGTTGGGGATAGGTGTTCATCTCTATTTGAGTCAGAGGGATGACTGGGAACCAAATACCTTGTTAACAGTTCTACAAGGTTAATTTCTTTCACTCTTCCAGATATTTCACCAAGGACATCCATGATTATTTCATGTATCAGCTCTGGTGCCTCCTTGTCAGGCGTAATATCGGAGTACCACAAATCTATCACAAAATCATGCAAAACCTTGTCAATAAACTCCTCTGCTGCTGCCTCTACGAGTGGAGAACCGATTTTCCTCTTCCATTTCAGTGTGGGTGGTGAGGTAGAAAGTCGACTATCATTCACATATAGCTGTTTCTTCTCTAAGTGCGCCAAGTATGTTGGTGGTCGGACATTCCGAACTTTCCAACGGAAATCCACTTCATTAAGCAATATCCGTGATCCTGAAACCAACAGTACAGCTATAGGTAGATTCATCCACATCGATGTACTGGTGTCTGCAATCAAGAGTTGAATCCAAAAACAACCATGATGCATTAACAAAAGAGCAAATGGATGGTTGTGACAAACAATACCACATAAATTGCATGAATACTCTTAAGTATGATAATTCACTCAAAGAAAGCATGTTGTTGAAGTACAAACGGTGGTAACAAGCTTGCAAATCTATCAAACATTTTTTTTCCTTTTCCTTATCCCCTTTTATTCTGGAAAATTTAATGAAAGCTACTTCATTTGTTGAAGTATAAAGCAAGTTTGAAGTGGTCTACGCAACCACCCACCAGAAGACAACAGACATCATAAACTAATAACTTGAGAATTTTTCTTTTAAATCCAATCTCGCCCAAAATTGAATTAAAAATTTTACAACGCCAATTGAAGTTTCTCTGGTAGAAATTAAGCAACAGGACCAACGAATTGAGTGCATGGTTAAGCATTCTAATAGTAACATCAGATTATAGTGCCAAAGCCCGAAGCTAGCCCAATGTAAAGGTACAACAAACTTAGTAACCAAAGACCCTAATAGGAAATGTATTTTCAAAGTAAAAGAAGATAGTACATGATGTGAGAAATAGAATAGAAATTACGTGTTAAAAAGTAACAAACAGCAAATATACACAAACCCCACCAAACCGCTCGAACTTTTACTTCTTCGATCAGATCTTGGACTGTCTCCATGGCCTTCATTGTGTCCCCCCACACCCAAACCCTAGAAATTCTTTTGTAACCCAATTAAATCCCTAAAGATAAAAAAACAAAACTATATAATCTACAGAATCAAAATTGATTAATTCAACAAGGACACAAGAATCTGGCCCTAGTCAATTGTATGCCCAGTTGAAAATTTTTGAACCAAGAACAAGAGAGGAAATTTTGGGATCGCTGATTTTGGGTTATGTGAGTCGGGATCTCTCGTAAACACACGCTCTAAATAAGATATAGCCATATAGGTAAGGTTTGCGTATTGGTATGTTGTTGTTGATTTTGGGGTTATGTAATTGGGTGATTGATGGGGTGGAAGAGAGAGAAAAACGTGGGAAAAGAGAGGTGAATATATCGTCGTTACCAATACACACGTTAGCTACCTTTCTTTGGAGCTGGTCAGGCTATTCAATATTTGATGTTAGATTCTAAATTCTACCATTGTCGGGTATGTGACCTTTGATGAATTTGCCCTCTATGCCATGCTAGAGTAAATTTATACAAGTACTAAATTATTAGTACGAGGTACGAGGAATAGTAGTACTAATAAACTAAGAGGAAATTTCATAAATATACACTAACTTACATTGTAAATATATTCCGAGACTTATATTGAAAAAATATAGTCCAAAATTTATATTGTAAAATATAGCCTCAAAACAGTTCTATACAATATTATATATTTATACAAAAAATTAGTACATTATGTATATAGGTGTATAAAAGTATATAATTTGTAGATATATGCTCTAAAAAATAATTATATAATATTATACTTAAAAATACGTACTTATACATAATTATACAATATTTTATAAGTGGATATAATACATAAATCTTGATTGATTTTTAATATAAATTGCACGTTTATACAACAGATATATGTGTATATGGGTGTATGTGAGTGTATAAAAATATATAATAGTGTAAATGAGTGTATATATACATTATTATACAATACTATACACTAATATATAAAAATTAACTCTAACACCAGACGAAGCATCAACAGTCGTCGTTGGAGTTATGTTCTCCGGCGAACTCCAACACCACCAACGATCGACGATGGCAAATTGCAGCCCCACAACTCCAGTGAACTCCAATACCACAATAGCAGACGTCTTCTCTCCCCCCTGGTGACACACCACCACTACATATTCACCAACGACCCCAACCATCACTCGTTCTCCCTCTCCATTCATCTCCATTTCTACCTCGATGAGATGACGCCTGAGCTCCTGCTCACCACCACCAGATATGAGAGAGAGCGAGAGATAGCACCATATCTTAGAGAGGGGGGAAGGTTGAGAGAGAAAGAGTGAGAGAGAGCACAATCACTCACCCGACGGCGACGACATCGACGAGATAACGGTGGTACTAAGAAATAGAGTAAGAGAAAGAGAGTAAGAGAAAGGAGGCACCGAAAGAGAGCGTGATAGAGAAAAAAGCTTGGGTCATTTTTTGTAAGATTTAAAAAGGTGGGTTAATTTTGATAGCATTGTTACTGTAAATTTCATACAACGTAATTATCTCATGAAATTTAATAATCTTAATTTCTTCACAATGACAATATTGTCAGTTTTATAATGAATTATCATCGCTAATTTATACTCTCTCTGTCTTAAATTGTTTATCGTGAATTTGCTTTACATGTCTCTCAAGAAATATTAATTAGAAGGAAATTTTAACTATTTCTCCCTTCATTAATATTTGAACAGCCATAACTGTATGTGTAATTCGGTCTTGATGCGTGTGTAAATCAGAAGATGACACATGCGGAATAGTAGCACGATAGGCATAACTCAGCATGCAGCAGCAGCCCCAGTCTTGACACGTAAGCACGTTCGGGGATGGTCGATCTTATTCTTTGAGAGTCTTGAACATGAATACATGTCCGCCTAGATTCGAAGATGCAACGCCAAGAATGTAACAGAGGTCAATCAAAATAAATTCACTAAGAAATCGAGAGTCACCCCTTGTAAATTTTAATCATTATGTAATGACTAAAACGTGCATATAATGATCATTGAAGAAGCCGCACAATGCGGAATAGTACCCTTAGAAGTCTTTTGGTATGATCTTTAAGAAAAGATTAAAAAAAATTCCACTTTCATCCATTAAATAATATTTAAATTTAATCACTTGAAATAATCATGGTATATAATTTGGTGACGTGATCCAATGTTTGGTTGTAGTTTGAGTCATGTATAACTTAATTCTTCTGTTTAATACACCAATTGGTGTATTATTTTATACGACCAACAACATGGAATAACTAATCGATGTATAACCTATACATGAATAAAGTAGCAAAAGACAAAATTACCTTCTTTTTCCTAGAAAACGACGAATGTCAAGCATTCAAGAGCATAATTGTAAATTCATTACTTTTTAGTTTTAAAATAAATAAATATTTTAGATGATATATTGTATATTCAATTTTAGTGCAATGAACTAAACACCCAACAAAATATAATTTATGTATAATTAATTCCTGCATATATTTTAATCCCTATATAGTTACATCATACCAAACGACCCCTTAGGGTTATGTTATAAAAGGAAATGTCTCCCTCAATTGTATTCCGTCGGATTTGATCACTAAAATTTCGCTGCATTGTTCTTCAAGCTCTTAAAGCTATCCAGATCACACGATTACTACTTCTCTGAGACATTGCCAGATAGCACCTCGGGTCATTTGAATTAAAATCTCAGACCTTACTTTATTCATTTTGCTTATTAATCTGTTTTGTTATATTTACTTTATTGTTACTATAAAGCAAATTAGCACTAACAACAGCATTATTGTTCATTTTAATTTTGCTTGTTCTCGAATCGTTAAACAAATCCGATTGTTTTTCTATGTCATGGATTTAAAGGTAAACAATAACATAATTCCATAATTGAGGTTTTTATAGTCTACAAGAATAATAACTACTAAAGGTGAAATGAGAAAAAATTAATTTTATCTTGAATTTTTTAAATAACAAATAACTTGGGATAACTGTTTTTTTTCAAAATTATAACAGACAATTTGAGACAAGGGAGTAAGTCGTAATTTTATCGCAACGAAAATATGGTCGGCTTGTCTTCCAAAAAAAAAAAAAGCAAAAAAGAGTCGGATAATATTGTTGCATATGTGCCTGGGACCTAATCCAACTAAGCTGAAAATGATTCAAAAAGTCTTGCTCTTTCTAATGCGTAACTTTTAAAAATAATACGTAGGCATTAAAGTGTTATTTATGATAAGTTGAGGTTCAATCCTACACATTATTGTTTTTTATGATTGTGTAGATCTGGTTGAAGTTAAATTTCTTAAGCATGAAAAATACTAAGACTCTGTATCAAAGCGGTAGAATCACCATAAAAAAGCGGTGTAGCGGATGTGATTATTTCTCTCTTAATCAGAGGTCTCATATCAAGCTTTGAGTATAGAAAATTTCTTGATAGGGAGCGCTTTCCCGAGTGGATCACACGCGCCGCGAATTTAAATATAATCGAAATCAAATATAGTCACCGAATAAAAAACTAAAACTTTTTATAGAATTCAACAAACCACCAGCTCGATGCAAGGAGGAAACGGCGTGTTCAAGAGGTTTCTCCGATCCATATCCTATGTCTATGTAGTAGCAATGGGGTGACACTCGAATCATTTAGAATTATGAAAATAAATTGTACGTTGGTTTAGATATATCAAATCGTGTTGCCAGTAACTCAAAACAATTTTAATTAGACATCAATTAATATATAATAATATATGTTTTATCTTTAACTTTTAAAAGTGAAATGTGAAAAAGAGAGAAATAAAAATCGAAAGATAAAAGCTATTTCTTATTTTCTTACTAAGTAGTAAAAATTACTACGTGTCCATGGTTTTATCATCTTCAAACTTGCACTAAGGTAACTAACTTCACCTCTAATGCAACCAGACAAGTAAAAGTCCCAGAAAAAAATGACAAAGTTCGGAATACGACTGCTAATGCATTGTAATTTTTGGTATGATTTTGGATATTGATTCCTTAAAATCGTTAAAATATAGTTCCAAAATTACAAAAAAAATAAAAAAAAATAAAGGAAAAGCTTGTTTTTTTACTTTTTAAAAAATATTTTCTTAATTTGTTTTACAAAACCGAAGGTTAGCTTTATGTTGGGATATTGCATGTGCATGTGCTGGTGTTGGTTTAGGATTATTGCGATAACGAAACTTGGATGATTCGTGTGTCCATGTGTTGGGCAGCATAAAGCTAATATTTATTACAATATGGACAAAAGTCTTACACATTTAAATTAAATCTTAAGATTTCATTGCCAGAAGACTTCTTTTGTAAGAAAAAATATAATATTTATTAGAAACTTATGTTGAAATTGATAACGGGACTACATTTAGTTTTCTTGTTTGTGTGATATCATATGTTAATTAAGTGAATTTGTTATTTTTTTAATTAACATCTAGATCTAATGCAATATGGAACTAGATGTTAAAAAAAAAAACTAATCTGAATGCATATGTACATTGATGGTGCCATGGTGAGATATAACAGTTATATTTTTTTTCTTTCACGGAGATAACAATTAACTCACTAATAAAAAGATAATGCGTCGTGTGCTTGGGTTCGAGGCTAAGCCCACACGCGCGCCGCTGTCGTCCGCCTGTCCCGTCGGGTCGTGGGTCGAAAGCTTTGGGTTTCTGGACTACTTCTGATATTATCTTTTTGAACCCCAAACTGTTTAGTATTTACAGTTTGGTTCAGGAAGCAGCCAGAAAGCCAACAGTTTTGGCATTAAAATTCTGAAACATTTTGCACTAACTACAAAACGTTTCTGGCCATGAATACCCATGATTACACCTCTTAAATGGCCTCTTAATCACCTCTCCTCCTCCTAAACACTATATAAAACTTTTGAAACAGATTTGAGGTACATAATATAGAGAAGAGAGAGGACGAAAAACAAGTCAAAATCTGTCCTGCAACAGAAACAAAAACTATTCCTTTCTTTTTCCTCTAAATGAGCAAGTCATTTCGTGTTTGTTTTTTTCATTAGAATCAACCTATTTGCTTTGTAGTGTTGATTAGTTGTTGTTTTATCTTGAGAGACTATTGCCCGCTAACGTAAAATCATATATACGGGGCAATCTTGTCTTAAAGACAGAGAGTCATCTCTCGACTCAGCCACAATTGTAACAATTCAGATTTAGTGTTTCTTGATTTCAGGTTATCAAGATTCAAGACTCAATAAGCTTGCGGCAGTTCTCAATTTTGGTTGTTTGTTCATCCTTTCGAACACTTGTAATATTTATTTACTTCTCGTACTGCTTTACATATACAACGATAATTTGATGATATGTTATCTGGGTATTCAAAGAAACAATAATGTTACATTCAGTGACTCTCAATTCCTTCTCTTCTTGTCTTGTTGGAGCTAATTATAATGAGCTTCATTCTTCAAGATTTGATGTAAATTCGTCGAGAATTCGTTGTTGTTCAAGGAGCCATGCTTATATACCAAAGCTTGAACCTTTTAGCAGAACCAAGTTCGATAGAGTTGTAAAAGATCCACCTTTGATTGAAAAATCCGAAAATGAACTTGCAGGTATGTCCAGATCTTCTTTATTTGTACGTTTATTTTCTTGATTGTTACGTTTCCTTCGCTTCTTGTAAGTTATTTACTTAGATTGCTCGTTTGATTTATTATTAGACTAATCCAAGATTTAAACTTTAGGAGTTCATCTTAAATTAATCACGGCTAAATATTTGTAGATATTAGTGAATTTCTTAATATATATATATATATAGTATGGTTAAAAGTTGTTAGGTTCATGTGAACCTGTAACGGACCTCTAGATCCGCCCCTTTATTCATGAATCTTCAAATTTTCTCCTGGATGGTTGAGGGAAAAAAGAATGTCATTTTACAAGAAAACAGTGTTAGCTTATTTTCTAATAATTAAAAAACAGTTTTACATGGAACAATGATTGGGGTTAAATAGTTTTAGTATATTTAAAAAAATATTAAATATGAGTAATTAATAAAATTTGTGATTTGCTGTAGTTTATTTAGTTTTTAAATCCGTGTCCATATTCACACACAAAAATTGGGATGGAGGGAAGATCTACTAACTGAGCTTGCTTTTTTTTGTTGTCTAAAGTAAGTTTTTTTCCCTTGCTGGTTGAATTACTAATGGACTGTGCGTATGGTAAGGTGCAGATTATTGTTCTGTTCTAGAAGGGGATGATTCATATAGCTGCTGGCAGGCCTACTTTGAACTAGGGCTGGCCAGTGGGCCGGGACAGCCCGACCCCGACCCGAGCCCGTCCCGAGCCCGTCCCGGTCCCGCCCCGACTCCGCAAAAAAAAAAAAATACGGGGGCGGGACTCGAACTCGGGACGGGACGATGTCTCGTCTCATGAGACCGAGCCCGCCTCCCAGTTCGCGAGACCCGACTTCGCCCGAGCTCGCCCGACTCCGACTCGCTTCTTTGCAAAAATGGCCGTTGCACCAACGACCATTTTAGATTATGGCCGTTGGCCAACGGCCATTTTAGCCCTCCCCCAACCCCCTACCCCTTAATATTTATTTTTAACCCATAAGTTATTATATTTACACTTTAACCCAATTTTTCAACTATAAATAACTCATTTTCTCTTCATCTTTCTCACAAATTTGCCTACAATCTCTCTAATTTCTCAATATATCTCTCTACAATTCTACATTGTTTGCTAAATATTCAATTTTATTTATTCATTTGGGAATTGGTAGTGAAGTTGGCAACTAGCTTGAGGATCTTCCATCGAGCAAAGTTTCAAATTTCAACCTCTCGATTACACGTCGACGTTACGTCGGCGTTTGGTACATTCGTTCCTTCATTAAATTATTATTGTCTGTTTATTTAGTTTAGAATTTAGATCACTTAATTTTATTGTCTTTAATTATTTATTTATTATCATAATTAAAATGGAAGGATTAAAAGGTATGTTTAAGGGTAAGGGTAAGGGTGCTTCTTCTAGTAGGGGCAACCAGGGCAAGGGTACTTCTTCTAGTCATCTTATTCCTACACAAGATGATTTTGTTGATACTCAACATTTTCCTACAATACCATTAGATTTAGACCAGGAGCTATTTTCTGGAACTCAAGAAGACTTTAATTTAGACGATGATCTAGATGATATACCCACTAATGTTGATGACAACACACCCACTAGTGCACCTTCAACCTAAATACCTCCTATTCCCCTAGTATGAGACGAGGTCCAAAGAAACGACCATTAAAATCAGATGCATGGACATTTTTGATAGGGACGTAGAGAATCAAGTAGCCATATGTAAAATTTGTAAAAATGTTTTAAAATTTAAAACTGAAAAGGTCACGGTGGGACTGGGGTTTAATTAGACACGTAGTAAGTGTTCATCCACTAGGTATGCCCAATACCAGGCTTCAAAACCGGTGCGCAAACGCCCGCTTCCATCAGGACAAGGTTCACATACTAATATTGTCCCGACCAAGTACAAGGTCAAATTAACCCTATGACGGGGGGAATTGTAGGCCCTAAATACAATAAACATAGAGATAGGGAAGCAATATCAAAATTAGTTGTTGTGGAGGGTTTGCCTTTTTCATTTCCTTCATCTCCCGGTTTTATTCATTACATTAGAGATATATATAATCCTGCTTTTAACGGTTTTCCTAGATCAACTGTTAAGAGAGATGTATTTAAATTCGCGCATGAATATCAACAATATTTACGTTTTTCATTATATCATTTTAATGGCAAAGTATCCATCACGTCTGATATAGGTCGTAGTACTAACGGTCATGATTATTTAACTGTAACTTGTCATTGGATAGATTATAAATGGTCTATGCAAAAATGTATTTTAGCGTATAGATATATAGATGATAGGCACGCTGGTACTTTTATTGCAGAAAATATTTATCAAGTGTGCGATTATTACGGAATTACCGATAAAATTATGACTATTACATTAGATAACGCTTCTAATAACAATTACGCAATTACAATTTTAAAAAATAGCTTAACTCCGTCTTTTCCAGACCATTTTCATATAAAATGTGCGTGCCATATATATAACTTAATTGTAAAGGATGGTCTATCACTTTTTGAAGACATTCTTAGTAAAATACAATTTGCTATAAACTTTATTTTTAAAAGTAATAAAGTACAACGTAGAAAAGAATATAAGACCATTTGTCATGATTGTGGACCCCCTTTTAGAAAAATTCCACAAGAAGTCTCCACTAGGTGGCATTCTTTATACGAGCAACTACTTGTTGCTTATGACTATAAATTACCTATAACTTTATTTTTAACTCTCATAATAAAAAGCCAAATGATATGATTTTAGATAGTGATTGGGAAAAAATTTCCGAACTTATTGTATTTTTAGAGAAATTTTTCAAGCAACAAAAGAATTTTCCTAGTATATATTATCCTACTATTTCAACTATGTTATTTTATATAACTCTAATATTTTTATTACTTAGTGAATATATGGAAAACCAAATTATAAGGCATTTATTAAAAAATGTTTCTCAAAATAAAAAATATTTTATTCCTATTCCCTCTATTTATATTATTGGTTCTCAGATTAAATCCTACTATTAAAATAGACGGTACTAAATCACTAATTGAAACTATTTACGATTGTATAGAAGTACTACCACCTCCAAGTCCCAAAATCTAAATCACCCACCACCTATTGAACAAACTAAAGAAGAAGTATTGTCTAGCGTAGAACACCAATGCAAAAATATATATAGATTTTATCAACAAGAAAATGCTAGTAACTTACCAGCTTCCATACCATCATCTTCATCTTCAATACAACCTCACAAAAGACATCTTTGTTTATGCGCTAGTATTGAAAGCCTCGTAAATAGAATGTGCGGTCGCATTCTCTACTACTAACCAAATTAGCGAGTTGGATATTTTTGTTTTGCAGGGTTCTGCATCAGTATCAAGAAGTTATCAATGAAGATGGACATGAAGACTTGTCAAATCTTTGGAGGGAATGAGAAGACCTTTCCGACACTTTCAATGATGGCTCGAGATGTTTTGAACATTCAAGCGTCGTCAAGCTGCGTCTGAAGCGCTTTTTCTCGCAGTGATATCAAATAGGAGACCACAGACACTCATTAGCCGGAGACAGCTTGAAAATTGCAGTATTATTCAGAGATTGGATACGAGCGGAGCGGAGAAAGTGCGGTCAACCGGAGATCAACGAAGAAGATGATGAAAACTACAACGAAATCTTAATAGAAGGTAGTGGAAGCGACGTGGATCAATTTGACCAACAAATACCAATTCCAACCGAAGAACCACATGAAATCATCAAGCAATTAGAACGAGGTTTTTGAGAATGTAATTTTTTTACTTGTAATTTTATTATGTACTTTGTAACCGTTGGACAACACCCCAAAGTTGCACTTTAGATTTTAGACAATTGTATTTGTATTACAAAAAATCATATGTCTATTAAATAATATAAGAGGCACAAAAACAAATTTTGGGATATTTTTATTATACTATCTTGTTTTGTTTATTGAGTTTTTTTATACATATGTTATTTTAAAAAAAAAAAACTCCGCCATATCCCGACTGAGCCGTAGCCCGCCTCGACCCGAGCCCGACGGATCTGGATCGGACGGACTTGCTCCAGCCTCGCTGCATCTGACCCCGCCAGAGCCCGCCAGACTCGACCTCGCCTCTTTCTCCCGCCCCGCCCGACCCCGACCGCCAGACTCGCCCGCTGCACTGAGCCCTACCCGCTGCATTTCGAGCCCTACACCGCCACTCTTACTTTGAACTCAAAGATCTTGAAGTAAGTTCATAATCCGCACACCTTCATAGATTCTTGAAATAAAATTCTGCAGCATTCTAATTTTGCCAAAGACATGCGACTGTATTTGTAATGTGTTGTTACATAGTAGACCTTGTTTCAACAGACTAATTAACTCCTGTTTAGAGTTTTTGTTCTCGAGGTGATAAATTTCATTAATTGTCAACTTAACCTGATGGTGTAAAATATCTACGCCTATCAGCTTTCAATGAACAGAACTTAAACACAAGGTTAAATATTTTCGAGAACTTCGAAGTATAAGCTCAAGAAAATCTATTCTCAGTCTGTGTGTGTATATATGACTACCACTTGAAGTAAGCTAACAATTCCGTCTAAATCCTTAAGTTAGAAATGTCCATATAGGCAAAAACACCAGGTGCTTTCTGTTGGGTATACTATTGTATAAAGCAGTACGGGAAGTAAATAACTATTACAAGTGTTCGAAAGGATAAACTAATAGGCCAATGTTGAGAACTGCCGCAAGCTTGTTGTGTCTTGAATCTTGATAACCTGAAATCAAAAAATAACTAAATTTGGATGGTTACAACATTGTGTGTTGAGTCGAGTGATTACACTCTGTCATTAAGACAAGATTGCCCCGTATATATGCTTTACGTTAGCGGGCAATAGTCTCCCAAGATAAAACAACACTTTAATCTCAACGCTACAAAGCAAATAGGTTGAGTCTGACGAAGAAAACAAATACGAATCGACTTGCTGAAGAAATGGAAAAGGAAGGAAGAGTTTCTGTTTTCTTTTCTGTTTTGTCTCTGTGTATATAGTGTGTCTCTGTTGTGTATATCTTGTGTATATGTGTGTCTTTCCTCACTTTTTTTCAATACTGTTTTGCAGTGTTTTTCGTCACTGTTTTGTGCTGCATAATTGAGTCAAAATGCATCAATATATAGTATGGAGGAGGGACTCCTCAACTGCCATAAACAAGGCTGTTAATGGCATTAGTGAGGGTTGTTAATGACATTAGAGAGGGTTGTTAATGGCCATTAGAGAGGTTGATGATGGTCATTGAAGGAGGGTTGTTTATGGAGTAGTTAACAGCCAAGTAATGGATAGTTAATGCTCCAAAAAAACAGTCCAAACGGTAGGCAGAAAGTTTCTGCCTTCCGTCACTCCCAAAATCAACTTTTCAGAAACTCGAGGGACCAAACTGTAAATATTAAGCAATTTGGGGTCCAAAAAGATAATATCAGAAAGTCCCCACATCCCACAGCCCGTGACCCGAGACTTGACCGGACTGGACGGACGGGCGGCGACGGCGCGCTAGCCTTGAACTCAAGCACATCTAGGTCCTCCCTCCTTTAAACACATGGGATACTCCTTGGGGTCCCAAACCCTTACCATTTTAGAGACTTATAAAGAGAGCAATTCTTTATTTTCCCACCGATGTGGTAGATTTGTCCCACATCATATTTACATGCCTCAAACACCTTACTTCGTGGACCAATATCTCTTTCATTTTTCAACGAAATTTGACGATTCTTGGCCCTACGGTCATCTACTCACTTAGTAGATTATGCATGTGAGAAGAGACAAAGCCTCCAACATGCGGAACACTAGTGTTTAATTCATTAAATATGGGTGGACGCACCTCCCCGCCAAAGACAAATTTCCAACACTTTCTTTCTATGCTTTGATGGACAGAGTTACCGGTAGTTGTGCATGTAGGAGGTAGCAGGTAACCTGGACACTACGGTTATTAAAAAAAAATGTCCATCAAGCCAATTACTGATTGATCTTCTTGTAAATCCAGATTAAGTGGTCTATTGTCCAAATATTGTAATGATCTTAAGCTATGTAACGTGTAGCACCTTCCGACTCTGTTATTGAATTTAATTTTAATTTTCTTTCCAGGAAAAAGCACCTAAGGAGGAGATAGAGAGGCTAATACTTCAAGCAGGGGGAGTAAAAACTCTCATTGGCTGCTTACATGGAATATCAGACATGCACATAGCCAAAAAGGAAAGCAAAGAATCAGCCAAAGCTGTGAATCTTGAGGCAAAAGCGGCAAAAAGACCTTGTCCTATACCAGATGGATTGCCAAAGACAAGAGAAGAGCTTGAGGAAGAGGAGAATGCTAGAATGACAGATTCACCCTATACCAAACTGCTCCGAGCCAGAGGAACACACCCTGATATGGTACTCGACTAGAATTGATTATTGATATGGAGATTCATAAAAAGCATGTCTTTGAGCTTCAAAATAATAAGGTCAAGGAATTGGAGTTAAATAGTATATCTTGGCCAATGTGGTAAAAATTTCTGGTGATGTAATGTTAAGCCTGTGGGTTGTTATCACGTATTTTTGTTAGTGTTAGCATAAAATAGTGTGCTTTATGGGTAGGTTAGGATTTGCCATTCCTTCTGACTTCTGAATGTAAATATGGTTTACTTTTGGGAAATTCTAGTTTCAGTGAAGTTTCTACATACTCTTTGATGTCTTTTCTGGATGCTGTTACACTGATGCTCCCCCACTCTCTCCACCCCCCCCCCCTCTTTTTTTTCAGTTTGCTATTCCTACTAGACCTAGTTAAAGATATGGGTATGCTAATGATCTGGTCTAATCATTAAGCACGTTTATTGTTTCTAAGTTCCTAACTTTCAGTATATTGGGTTAGCTGAACGTTCTCTAATGTGAAAAGTGTAGAGATTTTGTTGGGTCGGAAGTTTTAAAATTTTGTTTCTTACTTACCCCAACAACTTTTCTGGTATGGTTATACAACAATCAAACCTGTAACATAAAACATAATACTTACAGGTTATTGTATCTGGAATCTTTATCTACTATAAGGTTGACACGCGGTTGCCCTTCCAATTGCAAGCTCCAAGCTTCAATGTATTCCTCTTTCGGAAAGCTAGGAAATCCGACAGATGTTTGAGAAGGTATTTTAATTCTAAGTCTCAAAGGCTTAGAATGATAATCTGAAAATTAAGTGTGTTAAATAATGAAGAGAATGCCACTATTTATATGTGAAAATTAGGTCAAACCGGATTAGGGTTTGAACTTAGGCCTGACCCAAAAATCGAGGCAGAGGCGTCACGGCCCTAGGGTATGGGCGCCGCAGCGCTCGACGTGCTCCTGCATTATCTCAATTTATTTCCCCGCGCATTCTTAATTATATTCAAAATCCAATTTTGACTTAATTAAAATAATCATTATTCATTTAAATATCTCGATTCTAAATCGGACATTTAATTACTCTCTCAATACATCCTTAGATCGAAAGGACAATCGACATAGTGTGACCCTACAGACCTTCTCATATCGACATTAATCAAATTAAGGTCTACGCGGAACTCACATACGGCGCCGGAAGACGAACTCAATAGGTGAAGTACGTTTACGTGAATCTAGTAAACTTAACCTTTATGTGGTAAGATGAAATCCTTTCATTCATGACACACCCGATCAAGTTTAGGATTTCTCAAGTGTCTATCCAAATGGCTTAATCATTGTATCTCATCTATATTAGTTGACAACTAGACCATATTCTAAATACGTCTATTGCATTGGCCAACGACTTAGTCAACCTAATATCACTCAGAATACGAGTGTTCTCTCGAATATACATTCGAGGAATGAATTCTAATCTTGGTTCAACTACCACCTTTAATTCACATCGTAATGTACCCAATACAAGCCGTATCTCAACATATAAGACATTTGAGCTTAGGACGGGATCAAAGTACATTACTTTGTAGACAAGGCGCGTATTGACCTCAAGTCTAAGGACTTCTATCTCCCACACGCTGATCATACTTTAGACAAGTATAACAAACAGTATATCAACAGAGTATACCAATACTTCCAAAATATCAATGTGTACATCACGAGTAGTCATTACTCGTAGTAGGTGAGACATACTACATCCTCTAAGGATGTGATGCAGACCACATGTCGACTTATCACATATCATCGATATCCAATTCTCGATGATCATTAGTCGAGACTATTTTAAGAGTTACATTATAATATTAATATCTCACACTATTAATAACAGCGTAACTTTCATGGATGCATATTATAGAATATTACAAACAATCAATTAATAATTCAATAATTGCAAATGCCAAAATATTAATCTCCATTAATAATAATACGAATGTGTATAAAGTATATTTGTCCTAATACAGATTGTCTCTAGGACATAAATATACTTTCAATCTCCCACTTGGCCTAGAGCCAATCTCCAACATATCTAATGCCCATATTCTCAAAATGACCATTATGCTTGACTAAGATTAATTGTTTAGTGAATGAATCAGCTAGATTATCGTCTGTGGGAACATAGTCTAATATAATCTCTTCAGTCTCCACCATCTCCCTGAGTATGTGGTACCTCCTTGGTATATGCTTGTTTCTGTTGGTTGATCTTGGTTCCTTAGCTTGCGCAATCGCACCAGTGTTGTCACAATAAATCGTTATTGGAAAAGTGGCACTTGGAACAAGCCCTAGTTCCTTCAGGAACTCAGATATCGCGACAACTTCTTTATCAATTTCAGATCTAGCAATGTACTCAGCTTCTGTTGTCGAATCAACAGTTGTAGCTTGTTTGGAACTTTTCCAGCTTACTGCTCCACCATTGAAAATGAACATGTACCCAAATTGAGATTTGTAGTCATCAACATCCATTTGAAAGCTAGCATTAGTGTACCCAGTAGCAGTTAACTTTTCTTCCCCACCATAGACTAAGAAGTAATCTTTAGTTCGTCTAAGATACTTAAGAATACTCTTGACTGCATTCCAGTGTTCTTCTCCATGATTCTACTGAAATTTGCAAGTCATACTAAGTGCGAAGGCCACATCTGGCCTAGTACAAGTCATGGCATACATGATCGATCCTATAGCCGAAGCATATGGGATTATTTTCATGCGTTCAAGTTCTATAGTATTAGAAAGACTATCATTCTTAGATACTTTGATGTCTTGTCCCATAGGCAGACCGCCTTTCTTGGAAATTTCCATAGAAAAAAGTCTAAGCACTTTATCTATGTAGACTGACTGTGACAGCCTTAACAATCTGTTAGGTCTATCTCTATAGATCCTAATTCCCAGAATGTAGCAGGCTTCACCTAAATCCTTCATCATAAAGGTACTGGACAACCACTCCTTGACTGACTACAGGAGAGTCTTATTGTCTCCCATTATTAATATGTCATCTACATATATGATAATGAAGGCAATACTCTCATCCTTGCGTTTACTATAAAGACATGGATCCTCTTTGCTTCTGACGAAATCAAATGACTTGATAGCCTTGTCGAAGCAAATGTTCCAACTCCTCGAGGCTTGCTTAAGCCCATAAATGAACTTTTGTAGCTTTCATACAACATTTGGTTTGGACTCAAGCGAAAAACCCTCAGGTTGTTTCATATACACATCCTCAACTAGATTACCATTGAGGAAAGCAGTCTTGACGTCCATCTACCAAATGTCATAGTCATAATATGTAGCTACTGCAAGCAAAATCCGAATGGACTTAATCTTAGCAACATGTGAAAAGGTTTCATCATAATCGACCCCAGACCGTTGATTATAACATTTAGCCACCAGTCTTGCTTTATTAGTTTGTACCTTTCCATATGCATCAATCTTCTTCTTGAAGACCCATTTACATCTTAAAGGTCTAATCCCTGTTGGCAAATCAACCAAGTTCCAAACTTGATTTACGTACATCGAGTCCATCTCAGATTTCATGGCTTCTCGCCATCTTTGCGAATCAATGTCTAACATAGCTTTGATGTAGGTTGTAGGTTCATTGTCATCAGGAATATCTATCTCATTGTGTGTTTCAACAAGGAGATTAAGTCTTTCAGGTGGACGATGAGTCCTAGTGGTCCTACGGAGTTGAGTACTCTGCGTTTCAGTGTTTGTTGCATTCTGATTGTGAGAAGGTCTTTGTGTGTTGGACAATCCATCACCTTGAGAGCTTTCAAGAATGTCATTTTTATGTATTTCCTGAATGGAATGAGGTACAACCATTGAATTATCTTTCATTGGTTGTGTATGAGAGCCTTACATTTCTGCACTATCTCTCACAACACTCCCACTGGCTGAAGGGCGTACTCTAAGTACTCAATCTTCACCATATACTCCCACTGAATCCTTGTTTAGGTCATTCGACAAGGGTTCAACTTCTGTGTTATCTTGTGGTTCTTGAATTTCTTCAAGTTCTATCTCTGTGCAACTATGTTCCTTGTAGATATATTCTTCTTCAAGGAAAGTTGCGTTCCTGGAAACAATGACCTTATGTTCTCCAGGAAGATAGAAGTAGTATCCCTTAGTTTCCTTTGGATACCCCACGAAGTAACATTTCTCACTTTTAGATTCCAACTTGTCAGTGAGCATCTTCTTAACATATGCAGGGCACCCCAGGGTCTCATATGTTTAAGAGCTGGCTTCTTGCCACACCATATCTCATAAGGTGTCTTTTCTACTGACTTGGAAGGAACCCTGTTCAGAACATATATAGAGGTTTGTATAGCATGTCCCCAAATATATGTGGGTAGAGCTGAAGAGCTCATCATGGATCGAACCATATCCAATAAGGTTCGGTTTCTCTTTTCGGCAACACCATTCATCTGTGGTGTTCCAGGAGGTGTCCATTCTGACTGGACTCCATGTAGCTTTAAGTAATCTAGAAAATCCTTGCTCAAGTATTCACCTCCTCGATCCGATCGAATGGTCTTGATAAATGAACTTTTAGATCAAATCCAGGTTCTAGTGTACACAAAAATGATCCCGTATCCCGGGTGCACGAAGCATCCATGTTCATGCAGGGTTCGGGCAGGCTGCATCCAGAAGAGTGTGATGTAGAAAATCTACTTTGACACAAATATCAGTCCAGCTTACAGAAAAATGATCTATGTATCCAACAAAAATGACACTATTTGGGAGTTATCTCCAGGTATGAACGTATTGGCGCTATCTTCGTGGGCTGAAGCGGGTTAATTAACCTTGGTCGCGTTTAAAAAAGGCCAATTTTACCTCCAAATTCCAATTTTCTAGTACAAAGTTGCAACCTAGGGCATGATTAAACTTGCACTTTGTGTAGAAAACTCATACTAATATTAGATCTAGATTGTAAGTCTTGATGGTGCTTAGAGAACTTCCCTAACGTGAATACATCCAGTTTAACTGTCATTTACGTCAGCCTCTGCCTATTTCATAAAAACCACTTAATCAATAATTGGAGTCAATTAACTGCGGATTTAAGAATTAACAAGACATTATAATTAAGGATTATTTTGTTGAGGGAAATATAGTCATCTAAATGGAATCTGCCAAGGAGACTGCAAGTGAAAAACTGAGTCTCACTAGAAAAGCCAATGCATTGAGTAAATCTCAAACTTTAATGAAAAAATCAACCAATTATTTACTAGCATAAAGAAAATAAACATGTTTATGAATTAATTTCCATTAGTTTTAGATGGTAAAAGAAACTTGTGTAATGGGTGATTTTCCATGCTAATAGGTAAATGATGGATAAAAAATTACACATGTTCACTCATTCTTGATTCCAAGAAACGTAACAAATCGTTAAAATTTGTGTTTTGAGTTTATTTTGACCTTCCAAATTCTATGGTGCTCAAAATTCATTAACAACCTATTAACCATTAACTTTCCTTCCTTTACCTCCATATAATACCCTTCATTTTCCTTTGCAGAACATATTATCAAAAGCAGCCTTGGGCCTTACCCAGGTGGACTTACAAACATGGTGGCCTTAGGTTGCTTTCTCTTTTTTCTTGTATCATTCTGTTCATTTTCTCCATCATCTTTTGCATTATCTGATGTTGAGGCCGCTTCAATTGCCCGTCGCCAGCTTTTAGGTGACAATGGCGAGCTTCCAAATACATTCGAGTATGTGATGACCATTAACAAGACATTCGCGAATGCCAGGTTGAAGAAAGCTTATGTTGCTCTTCAGGAATGGAAGAAAGCTATTTACTCCGATCCAACAAACTTCACGGCTAATTGGGAGGGTACTAACGTGTGTGCCTATAATGGTGTTTTTTGTGACTGCGCTCTTGATGATCCCAACATCTCTGTTGTTGCGGGGATTGATCTTAACCAAGCAGACATAGCTGGACATCTCCCCGTGGAACTTGGCCTCTTGTCTGATGTTAGTCTCATCCACATTAATTCTAACCGGTTTTGTGGAATCATTCCCAAGAGCATTAAAAATCTTACGCTTTTGGATGAGATTGATTTCAGCAACAATCGTTTCGTGGGGCCATTCCCTGACGTGGTGCTCGAGTTGCCTAAACTCAAATACCTTGATCTTAGGTACAACAACTTTGAAGGTCAAGTGCCTAGCGCACTATTTGAGAAGAATCTTGATGCCATATTTATCAACAATAACCGATTCCATTCCACCATCCCTGAAAGCTTGGGTAATTCCAATGCTTCAGTGGTGGTATTGGCGAATAACAAATTCTACGGTTGCATCCCAAGCAGTATTGGTAAAATGGGCACATTAGATGAACTTGTATTGACCAACAATGAACTCTCTGGTTGTTTGCCTGAAGAGATTACTAAGCTCACGAACCTAACGGTGTTCGATATTAGCGGAAATAAGTTTGTTGGATCATTACCAAAGGATTTGATGTCCATGCAGAAAGTCGAAGTTTTTGACATTGCATCCAACAAGTTCATGGGAAATATTCCGAAGAACCTTTGTAGCTTGCCCAATTTGGCCAATCTCACATTCTCTAAAAACTACTTCGAGAGCATTGATCAAACATGTACGCCATCACACTCAAATGATCTCAAGATAGATGGTAATGAGAATTGTTTGGCGGGAAGATCAGACCAAAAGACGGAAAAAGAGTGTTTTCAGGTTGTGAGCAACCCTATTGATTGCAGTAAAGGTCATTGCAGATTTGGACTGGAAGGGCAGAGTCCAAAAGGCCCACACAAAGAAACCCCTTTAACACCTAAACAATCTCCACCAACACATGTGAAAACTCCTCCAAAACCTCATCCAAATCCAGTGGCGTCACCTCCCCCGCCTGTTGCATCTCCACCACCACCCGTCGCCTCACCTCCTCCATCACCACCAAAAGCCTTACCTCCTCCACCACCAAAAGCTTTACCTCCACCACCACCAGTCGCATCACCTCCACCTCCAGTTCACTCACCACTACCACCAACGGCCTCACCTCCACCTTCAGTCCATTCTCCGCCACCTCCGGTCCATTCACCGCCACCACCAATAGCATCTCCTCCACCTCCAGTCCACTCACTACCACCGCCACTGGTAGCCTCATCTCCGCCTCCAGTCCATTCACATCCACCACCGGTAGCCTCTCCTTCGCCCCCAGGCCACTCACCACCACCAGTAGCCTCTCCATCGCCCCCCGTCCACTCACCACCACCAGTTCACTCACCACCACCACCACCACCAATTGCCTCATCTCCGCCTCCAGTCCACTCACCTCCACCTCCGATCCGCTCACCACCACCACCAGTGGCCTCACCTCCACCTCCTGTCCAATCACCACCACCACCAACTCCTATAGCTTCTCCACCTCCACCTACTTTTGAGGAGGTTGCTCTTCCTCCAACATTGGGCTCGCTATATGCCTCACCACCACCACCAATTTTTCAGGGGTATTAAGAGGGCGATCGTTCTTATTTTTAATGACACAAAAAACTAGTTGAAAGAAACCAATCAATCTGTAAACATATATGATAATTGAAGAATTCTTTTACACCGTCAATGTACACCGAAAATTGGAAATTTCTTATTAGATACGCTGATTGAATGAAACACCATGCAATTTCTAACATACTTTTGTGTATTTTTTTTATGTTTAGCTATTCTCAGTATACAGATTCTATTAATTGTCTTGATTGAAAATGAGCTAAAAATCTATATAAGAACTGTGTCACATTTCATTTGTTGGTTACAAAACTTAAGCTAGAACTTTGCAGGACCACTTTCCTTTTAGTATTGTGCTAATTTAAAAATAATCATGATTTGCAAACAAAAATACTATAACTTTATAGGACATGCTTTCCCAAATGATTTGAAAGAAATTTCATTAGATCAGCTATAATTTTGTAAACAAAAAAAATTAACTTATTTTGCAATCATATATTATCAATTTTTGCCGAATAGCAAACAGCCAAACACACTTGTAGCTTTTTTTATTTTTCAAAACAAAAAGCACCTGAGAGAAATGCCTAATTTTTTGTGGGGTCATTTGCACTTTTCTCCCTATTTTGTGCTGGCGTTTAATTTTTTGGTTCGCAAATGAAATTTATAATGTTTTAAAGAATTCGACACATAAGGTTCCATTTGAGGGCTGAAAATTAAAGACAGCCCATTTGAAGATCAAACCGTGCAATTAAATGTATTGTGAATACAATTACACAAATAAAACGTCGGGTTAGCAGTGCAGAATGTGGTATTATACGACGTCGTGGCGTACCCGTTTCAGTGTAAGAAACACGTTTGAACTTTCACAAACTAGATCGCAGAGATTTTCGATTTGGTTCTTCACCTTAGCAGTTCCCGGCGGTGAAAACCAATAAAGCTACATCGGCGCTACGATCTTCTCAGATGGCGGATGACACGACGAAGCCTTCGAATGAAGAGATAGTGGAAAAGCACGAAGAAGCTCAGCCACCTCCGGTGCCAGAAGGCGGTGGAGGCTGGGGAGGCTGGGGATTTTCAGCGTTTTCTTATATCTCGGATATTCAGAAAGCTGCTACCACTGCTGCCGAAGAGATCTCCCGCAATGTACTCATCTTTCCTAACATTTTTAACTCCAATTTTCTCCTTTTCTGTTGTTGCATTTGTAATGTAGCTGCTTTTATCTTGTTGATCTTGCTGTTTAGATTTACTTCTTTTTGATAAAATATACTCTCTATGTCCCAATTTATTTTATGTAGCACAGTTGGAATTTCGGCAAATCTGTTAATTTTGACCGTGTATTTGGATAAAGAATCTTTTAGTCTTTTTACATAAAGTTTACATATGTGGAAACTATGTAAAAAGTACAATAAGTCACAATAATTGACAATTCAAAATATTTAAAAGACATGAAACAATTGTGGTCAAAGATAAACTTGATTGAATCTCGAAATCTGAAAGGTGCCATATAAATTGGGATGGAGGGAGTAGTATTAGTGTCGATTCAAATGTAAAAAGCTTTTCTGATCTTGTTTGTTATTTTTCGTTTTTGGTATTAATGAGATGTGATGATTGTTAGGGGGAAACTTTGCAAGTAGTGTGAATGAACTATGAGTAACTTATTCTTTTTTTTTTCCTTCAAAATTTTGGCAAAACCAGTTTCTACTAGTTCTACCATTTGATCTAGGAATTAGACAATTAGTGTGTTTCGGACTCTCCCTTTCAGTAATTGGTGCATTTTACAATTTTCTTGATGCCTCAACTGAAAGATGCCTAAGATTGCTGGATGATATCAGTGATAATTGAGAACTCAGAGTATTTTGTGTCAAGGCTGGGGTTGGATAGATTTCCCTAGGGGGAGCATGTGTGGAGAACATCAACGTTTCTCTATACTACCATCTTTGTGCTATGCTCATCAGCAACATAATAGTTGACAATAGATTTATTTTTAATTGGAAAGTGTCAAAGTGATGCTGAAACCAGAAAGATTTCTTTTGTATTTGGATTCTGGTAAGCCTCTTGTAGCTTATTTTGTTACACTAATTGCTCCGCTACACACCTGTGGCTGGTGTGCCTGTTTATTAAGCAAGATGAATTATTGTGATAATCCCTTTAAATTTCTATTTTACAATGTAGTAGCATTGCAAATTTTGACCGGAGAGGGTTTTCCTGAGAGCAAATATTTCCTTCAACTGATTCAATTAAATTTGACATTTCATTGAAACCACAACTGAACGTTATTGTTTACATAATGTAGTAAAACTTAATTCTACTTGGCATTTTGATTCTGTTAAGTGATTTTGTAGTTATCAGTTCTAATCTCTGAAAGGAGCTCCTGGTTATTATGTTGGTGCTTGAGAGTGGTTTTGCAACTCGATTTAGTCCAAACGTTAAGTCCTATCACTAGATTGCATGGCATTTGAATTGAGCTGTTATTTTTTGTTCATTTCACCTTCCGTCTTTCTGTAGACTACACTTTGCTAATTGAGCATTAGATCAACAAGTTGAGCTGAGGCCCTCAGATTAGTGAAGTTCGCGGGACTCTAATTTCATTAATGTAGTGCCAGTTATTACTTTCTAGTGTCTCAATTTTCGGTTGACAAGTGTGGCCTACTTGTTCGTTTGTTGTTATGGCAGAGTAACACACTTAAACATGCACCTTGAATGCCTCCATACACTCTACTTATGTTCGTTTTCACTTATGCAGGCTATTGAAGCTGCTAAAACAGCTGCGAAAAGCCTTGCAGATGAGCAGAATGCTCTGGAAGACTCCGAATCCTCGAAAGATGATGATGAACACGAAGTATTGGTTGAAGAGGAAAGTGAAGACGAGAATGACAAAAAATGCAAGGCTGCTCTAGAAAAATTAGAGAAAGCTAGTGAAGACTCATTGCTTGGCCAGGCAAGTGCTACCAAACTAGTTGTTGTGTGCTCAGTTGACTCAACGGGGAATCCATTTTTAAAGGAAGTGCTCAATTGCCTCCTTTTGTTAGAATGTGCTACCATGGCGTATTCGATTTTGTTATCAGCATGTTCATATTGTTTTAATTTTTTGTCTTGACCGATTCTCTTGCTTTGCTTGTGATTATGCTTTGTCTTGAGCCGAGGGTCTCCCGGAAACAACCGCTCTACCTATCAAGGTAGAGGTAAGGTCTGCGTACACTCAACCCTTCCCAGACCCCACGTTGTGGGATTTCACTGGGTATGTTGTTGTTGTTCTTGAGCATTGATAGCCCTTCCACAATCCACCCCTATTTTCACTAATTTGGTCAGAAGTATCTTGAAGGGGAGTCTTGGAGTAACTGTTAAAGTTGCCTCCATGTGATCAGGAGGTCATGGGTTCAAGTCGTGGAAACAGCCTCTGGCAGAAATTCAAGGTAAGGCTGCGTACAACAGACCCTTGTGGTCTGGCCTTCCCCGGACCCCGCGCATTGCGGGAGCTTAGTGCACCGGGCTGCCCTTTTTTTTGGACAGAAGTATCTTAAGGCTAAGGCTAGAAGTAGATATGCTATAATTGTTTGGTATGGTCATGGTTTTAACCTTCCAAATATGTGCAGGGTTTGAAAGTTATTGACCATTCAGTCGAGAATTTTGCTTCAGGAGCTTGGCAAGCATTAGGAAATGCATTCAAAGGAAGTTCCGATTTAGTCCACAGGTATGTCTGCATTTGTATGATTGCAACATGGTTTTTGATAAAATTACACTTCAATTGATCAAGATTTTTTTTTGCATCTGATTGTTATTTTTCTTAGTCATGCTCTCAGAGGGGTGTTTGTCCAGCTATTTCACAGCAACGTTTTAGATTTTGTTTAAGCAGTTGCTCATCTTGTGTTTGAAAAAGCAAGGCTGTACTTTATGGAGCTGATTGTTGAGGGATAATTAGGGAGTTTGTTTTTGGTTGGACTTCTATTGACCTGTATATTTGGCTGTGCTTTAATTTATCGTAGCATGGTATAAAAATTTATGATTTTTTTTTTCAACAAAAAATTTATGATTTTATTTCAACAAAAAATTTATGATTTTGACACATGAATTGATGAATTTTCCGTCTGGAAAATCAAGGTGGAAATATGACCTGAAATAGAAGAAATTTTATGCTTGCATATTTCTGGACTAAGAAAAGTATTCACAAATTCCAACTGTTTGGAAATATGGAAATTAAGCGTCTTCCTCCATTAAGCATGTGAACTTTGTGATTCTGCAATGATAATCAGTTTTGAGTCATTACCTGCTTATTTCTTCGTTTAGTAATGCCAAATGTTGTTTTGCCTTTTGTTTTCAGGCTTGAAAACTCGGCTGCAAGTATTGCTGAATCAGTTCAGCATGGTGGCTTACCTGCCACCACTGGTTCTGTTGCACCATCCATACTAGAGGTTTGTACAGGATTTGATTTTATATCTTTCGGGCAGGGAGAGTGTGTTTTAGTGGTCAGTTTATATTGTGCACAATTTCACGCAGACTGGAAAAGCTTTTACTGCTAAAGGAATGCATGTGCTTGAGCTACTTGGAAAAGAAACTATGGATCTTCTGATCTCAGAAACTGGTATTGGAGTTAACCCAGGCACCAAAGTAGGAGGAGGAGAAACAGATGAAGATCAGTTTTATGAGGAAGTTACATTTGATAGATGCTTTTATATTTATGGAGGTCCAGAGCAATTGGAGGTCAGTTCCTACTCATACTGATCTTGGTACTTTGTTGAGTTTGTTCTGGAAATCCTGTGTCTCATCATATGACTTAACACTCAGGAGCTGGAGGCATTGTCCAACCATTATGCTTTGTTATTCAACAGAAGAAAAGCGAAGCTTCCATCTGATCAAAGATCTTCATATGATGGAAAACTTAAAGAGGTTCAGCAGATTTTTGACTTGAGTACTGAAGTATATGGAAGTAGTAAAGAGTCTGGAAAAGGAAAGGAAGTTGAGACTGGCATTGTAGACAGCACAGATGAGGTGAAAAACTTGCATGATTCTAGTGTGAACAAGGCTGCAGAATTAGCAGCAGGGTAAATATTAAACTCTAATATGCTTTACCTCTTATGATTTTTCTTCTATTCTAATATGTTTTACCAAGCATCTAGTTCTTTACTAGTATATGGCAGGGAATATGTGATTGAAATGTGTACGGTTCGTGAACCCAGATACTGACTTATTGTGCCTAGTAGCGTGATTACCTAAGAGTTTGTGTCTAGTTACTTAGAACTCGGATAATGGTTTTAAGTTCTGGATTTCTTTGAATTGCAGATTTGCAAATGTTTTGGTTGGACTAGCACCCAATGACATGATTCAAAGGACTACTCGAAGACTGGATACTCTTCATTCAGAGGGTGTTCATGTATGTAAATATTTAGTTAGCTTGCAACTTTTTTTTTGAATCAATTAAACAAGCAGCTTGTCCTTTGGGAGTAATGGATCTAGATGACTTCTCACTGATTGTTCTTATGTACACAGAGACTTTCAGAGTTGTGTTGTTTTGCTGCTACTCAACTTGTAATGCTTGGGAAATCAATCATTTCAACTACAAATAAAGTTGCGGACCAAGATGCAAATGCGGAAATTGTGAAAATGGAATGGCCTGAGGATTCAATTGACAGAGCTAAGCTAATCCGAGCGAAGGCATGTTCAATGACTGGATGTGTTGAAGCAGTTTCTTCCAGCTTCGTTACAGGTAGATTTGTGTCCAACATATAATTTTACGCTTTTGTGACTTTTATCTAGTTTCTTTATTCCCTTTCTAGTAACTTTACCAGTCCGTTGTTTTCTGCAGCCAATAATTTTACGCTTTTGTGACTTTTACCTTGCGCTTCCAAGTTCAAATCCTAGGCACTTTTATAAAATAAAAAATTGATGGATGACCAACCTTCTTATGATCTCTGGTATTGTATATAAAAAAATTCAAAAAGGTCATCAAACAAAGATTAGAAGCACATGGGTAGGATTGTGCACAAATAAAGGAACTTCTATGATTTATAATGCTTGTTTTTTTTGCATTTATTACTATAAAGAAGTATTCCGGGCCCTGCTAACGGGATGCCTTGTGCACTGGGCTGCCTTTTTAATATAAAGTACTTAAGTCAACTGGTAAAATCAAGTAAATCTTCTGTTCGAATTTCTTCTACCCTTAAGTTGTATAAAGTTTGTTGTAGTTAAATTGGTTTTCCAGGTCCTCTCATAAATGTTTTGGTCCATTACTATGAGAACTTCTCTACTTAGTGATTGTTATTACAACGCATGATGTGTTTCTCTGCCCCTGGTTATCCTGAACTTAACATTACTGGTCTGATGATGTTGAAATGAGGTTATTGAGTTTGGAGAAAGTGTGAAGTTGTGCCTCCCTTAAGACACTTTTGTCTACCTGTGATGTGAAGAACGCCTTCAAGGGAAAATTCAGCTGATCTTTTTCTAGGAACATGTTATCTCATGATGTCTTGTTCTTCGTGTAAGAAACTTTATTAAAGTGGATGGACTCTATCTCTCTTGATTAGCTTCGTTATGCTTTTGCAGGGATATCGGAAGTAGCTGAAGCGTATTTAGCAGCAGTAAAAGATGTATCTGCTGATTCACACGAGGTTCCACAGAAATCAATCCAGGAGAAGGCCAATTCATATGCTGAGAATCTTCGCGCAGCTCATAGCACAGCCATTGGCAAAGTTCAGGACGGCCTTAACTATTTACCCTATGTGGTCATCTCAACCTCAATGCCTGCTGCTTGAAGAATTTTTTAAATGCAAAATTTTACACTTGGTGCTCCTTTTAGCTTCTTTCCTTTTTCTTCCCCCACCTCCTCTATCTTTCGTGTAAATAAACTGTATTTGGTTAGTTCTCCTTCTCCGTATACCTTCATCTCTTCAGACTTTGTACAGTCCGGGAGTGCTGTTTTTCATTCTTCATATGGTGAACTTGTATGATATCAACTCTTAGCTAGAGAATGTCCACTCTCCTTTCTGTTTTATCCAAGGGAAAGAAATAACTTTTATTTTTATTGACAAATTGAAGTCTTAGCCTTTGGCACATGGATATTCTTGTAAGAGTTTAAGAAAAGATAAGTACCTTCTTATTTTGGCTTTCTCTTGTGCAGACATTGGCAGATCTGTTGTAGTATTAAGTAGTTAGTACAGTCGGACTATGTATGTGAAATTAAAAAAACCCAACCTATACCACGAACTTTAAAATTTTAAATCTGGCCATGTATGCCGAGGATATTGATTATCGTGGCAGACTTTATTTGCACTGATCTTTGTAAGCCTTGTTACGTACATGATGTTGAACGTGAAGAATCACCGCTGCCTTTCCCTCATCATCTTGGTCGTTACAAAGTGGAACTAAAGACACTAAGTACTGCTTTTCTCCAAAGCCAGTATTCCTTTAGTCCCATTTTAACTGTTGCTTTAGCTCTTTTCAGGCTCATTAAGAAAGATAATAAATACAAAATATAGTTTACTAAGTTATACTTTTTTATTGTAGATGTTTTTTTTGAAATTTGAATAGTATTAAAAAGAATTATTTCTTCGATGTCAAGGGTATAGTTAAAAATGATAGCCAAAATCTTGAATTCTTTAGGTGATAATCATTTTGAGATAATTTTCAGCTAAAGTGACAATTAAAATGATACAGGAGGAAGTAGTATTTTTATCAGTTGCAATGTTTAGCGAGTATAAGAAATTTCTATACCCGATCAACTCACTCTAAGTGTTTAGCTTCAGTTTGGAGACACGATAATATATTTCTCATCTTGTTAATCTAGGTTAATGTTTTTTTCTTCAAACAGTAGACTACATTAACTTGGTGGAAAATAAAAAAAAGACAACAGTAACTGGCTAACCACTTGACCTGGGAAAGAAAGTTAACTTAAAGAACTTCAAGAAACGCCAAATAGCAAAATGTGTCCACATTCAATGTATCCCATTCAGTTCTGTCACCATATATCTATCATGTGACAAATTGCACCCTCCACCTTTCTCACAGTCTAACTTGTAACACAAAAAGTGAAGTATCATGGAGAAGTTTGATGAATCTTTTTTTCAAGAAATTGAACACAGGCCAAAACAGAGTACAATTGAGGCAGAAAACATACCCTTAATTGATCTTTCTCCAGTTCTAACCTCTGACCCTTCAAACACTTCTTCATCAATTACAAATCTTGTTGCAGAAATTGGTGATGCATGCAAGAACTGGGGTTTCTTTCAAGTGATCAACCATGGAGTTCCATCAACGTGTCGCGAAAATATAGAGAGAGCATCAAGGGAATTTTTCTTGCAGCCTACTGAGGAGAAGAGGAAAGTTCGCAGAGATGAAGATAATCCTACGGGTTTTTATGATACAGAGCATACTAAGAATGTTAGAGATTGGAAAGAAGTTTTTGATTTTGTTGTGGAGAATCCAACTATCTTGCCTGCTTCTCATGAACCCCATGACATGGAACTCAAGGAGCTGACCAATCAATGGCCTAATTTCTCTACTAATTTCAGGTTCTTGAATTAATTTTTTTATCTCATTGACTTTTGTTGCAGACTTTTATTGAACTGACAAGCAGCATTGGTTTCAACTTGTGTTGTTAACTATGTTATTCAGACTCTAGGATCTGAAACTCACCTGTTTTCATTTTTGAAGAGTTCGAGCAACTCTATTCATTATTTAGAAGAATAAACTCTGTCATATCCTTCTATGGTGTATGAAGTTTATGGTTCCTGTTGGTGTAAGTCCAGCAAGAATTTAAGATGATACGAAATTATGCATCGGTAACAAGTTTTTATCCATTAAGCGGAGGAAATCTTATATAGTGGCGACGGGTATGAACTTTAGTATATGTTTTCTGCAATTGTTCATATGATTGAAGTTGAAAGGCAGTTGGTGGGGGCAAATCTATTGGCCTTATAGTGGTTTAGTACATGTAATCAAGAAAATATAGACTCCAAGGGCCACCAGCAGATTATCATGACAGACTCTAATTGTATTCCACACTGAGACACTTAAAATTCTGGATTCGCAGCTGCTTTTAGAAATGTTTCTATGATCTAATCGAGTAGTTTGGACTGTACAGGGAGGTATGTGAAGAATACGCGCGAGGTATTGAGAAACTGTCCTACAAGTTGCTAGAACTTATTGCTTTAAGCTTAGGTCTATCATCTAAAAGGCTCAATAGCTACTTCAAAGACCAAACAAGTTTTATGCGATTAAATTACTATCCACTATGCCCAATTCGTCATCTGGCTTTGGGGGTTGGCCGGCACAAAGATTCTCCCGCCCTGACTGTCCTTGCTCAAGATGATGTTGGAGGCCTCGAGGTGAAACGCAAGACAGATGGAGAATGGATACAAGTTAAACCAACTCCAGATGCTTATATTGTCAATGTTGGTGACATAATTCAGGTATGACTTTTGGACCATGCTGCCTACTTTTTGATAGAAAAGAAAAATACATTCATTGAGCCAACACTATTTTCTTGGTCGACTGGAATGAAAAAATTTCACAGGTTTGGAGCAATGACAGATACGAAAGTGTGGAACATAGGGTAGTAGCAAGCTCCAAGAAAGAGAGATTTTCTATTCCATTTTTCTTCAGCCCATCTCACTATGTAATGGTTGAGCCTCTGGAGGAACTGATAAATGAAGAAAGCCCAGCAAAATACAAGGCTTACAACTGGGGAAAATTTAAAACTACAAGAAACCTTAGTAATTTCAAGAAACTTAATGTTGAGAACATTCAAATACATCATTTTAGAATTGGTGATCTGTAATGACAAATGTAGTCTATGAGAAGTCTGTACTAATAAGCTGTTGTTATCAGCTGGAGGGAAATAAAGTGGTAGTCTTTTTCTTCTAAATGGTTTGCTTATCTTACTAACCTTAAGTCATTAGTGAGAATTACAATTTAATGATCTGCTGATCAGACAAGATACACCTGTGAAAGGTACTAATTACCTACTTTCATTATTTATTCATCTAAAGATATTGTTTTCATTTTCTCCATCATGTCCCACTTTAGAAATGTAGCCATACATAATAGTGGGAACAGAAACAGTACTAAAATTAGCATCAATAACGCAACAACATGAAAACAAATTATATCTGGGCACGTGGCCCTTCAATATATAAGCTACAGTCATTGTTATAATTATAAAACCTCAGCAACCTCAATCAATTGTATGACAAAGCACTTTCCACTATCCAAAATCTATTACACCTCTGTGATTGTGACCCTCAAAGAAGAACTCAGTACCTACAAAATAATTCAGCCATGGGAGAAGTTGACTCAGCTTTCATCCAAGATTTTGAACACAGGCCTAAACTCACCATAACTGAAGCACAGGGCATTCCAATTATTGATCTCTCAATATTCAACTCTCCAGATATCTCCACTGAGAAAAAATGCAAGGAATTAGCAAGTTTAGTAGCTGAGATAAAAGATGCATGCAAGAAGTGGGGATTCTTCCAAGCGATCAATCATGGATTGTCCTTAGAGTGCAGGAAAAGATTGATTTGGCATCAAGAAAGGTCTTTGCTTTGTCTAAAGAGGAAAAGAAAAAAGTGAAGAGAGAGGAGCTGAACTCGATGTGATATTATGATACTGAGCTCACCAAAATATTAGGGACTGGAAAGAAGTCTTTGATTTTACTGTGGAGAATCCAACTATTATACCACTTTCTCATGAGCCTGATGACAAGGAGCTCAAGGAGTTGCAGAACCAATAGCCTGAGTACCCTCCAGAATTAAGGTAATATTCTTTTTTAAACCGACAATTTAATAAAGGGTAAAAGGTTACTAATACCCCTCTCATATATGGAAAATCTTATACTTTTGGGTCATTCATATCCTTGTCGTTAGTAAATCATGTGGCTTTTGCCCTTGACTCTAAAGGAGCTCCAACCGAAGTATAACAGAGGGAATTTTTAATCATTGTCAAAAGTAGAGGGGTATAGTTGGACCTTTTCCGAAAGTATTTTGACACTTTGAACCCAAAGTGATTTGCTAACGTCAAGGGTATGATTGGTTCAAAAATATGACGAAGGTAAAATTAAGATATTTTGCATAGTAGAGGGTAAACTGGGACCATTTCCCTTTAATAAAACATGAAGCTAACAAGGTTTATTAGTAATTGGCTTTTCAGGGAGGTGTGTGAAGAGTATGTTCAAGAAGTGCAAAAGTTGTCCTACAAGTTACTGGAACTGATCTCCCTTAGCTTAGGCTTGCCAGCAAAAAGGATGAATTGGTTCTTTAAAGACCAAACTAGTTTTGTAAGGCTGAATCACTATCCTCCTTGTCCTATCCCTCAGCCGACTTTAGGAGTTGGTAGACACAAAGATGCAGGTCGACTCACCATTCTGGTTCAAGACGATATTGGAGGGCTTGAAGTTAAGAGGAGAACTGATGGAGAGTGGAATAGAGTTAGACCTACTCCCGATGCTTACAATATAAATGTTGGCGACACTATCCAGGTATGCTTATCAGAGAAATAGGTAAATGAACATAAAAGTTTGTAGTGTTGATATATATTTGGCAAATGATCACAATGCTTATTCAGGTTTGGAGCAATGATGAATATGAAAGTGTGGAACACCGGGTGGTGGTGAACTCTGAAAGGGAAAGGTTTTCGATTCCTTTCTTCCTTAATCCATCACATTATACATGGATAGAACCCTTGGAGGAGCTGGTGAATGAGAAGAAACCTGCAAAGTACAAGGCCTATAACTGGGAATGCTTTTCACTCATAGGAAGAACAGTAATTTCAAGAAGCGCGACGATGAAAACCTTCAAATTCATCATTTCAAGGCTTGAAACAAATCAATTTTTTGTTTTCCCCTATTATGTCTTCTTCAAGTGCACATGTCATGTGATATAAATAACAAACTAATGTAAGGATCCATTTTTATCATCCATGATTGGAATAACTAATAAATTTCTGTTTAGTTGTAATGAAAACACTGAATATCCTATAAGAATACTCCCAACTATGACTGATACTAGAACAAATGTGATTAAGAGAGGGATGGGAGTAAAAGACAATGTAATTTGTTTTCTCATCTTGAACTCCAAAGTGTGATGTATATATATCATGTGCAGATTCACTTCTGCAGCCCCATCCTATCTTTGGCTTAACGAAATGTATGTGCGAGAGAGAAGATTTGAAGCAAAACACATTATAGCTATTTACTTATTTTCATCACATTTTCAAGCTTAATGTGTACATTTCTGGACACATTTGTGCAGCCTCACCATGATTTGACTTAGTGAAATGTCAAAGGAACAACATCCACTTAAAAAGTTATGTAGTCAATATTCACATTACTTAAGCTGACACTTGGCTGCTTTAGCTCAAAATTTTCCTTGGATTGCAAGTCAATTGAAGACATTTATCACGTGCCTTTGTAAAAAAGAGCAGGATGATGAGGAGAAGATAATATTCTTGATCCTCCGATTTGTCTGTTTCCCTCCAATTTGGTAATTGCAAAAGGTTCAGAGCAGGAGCAGGAATGTTCTATACGTTGTTAGAACTTTGTGTTAGTTCATGATTCATGCCTTGGAGTTTGGTCTTAGTAAGATCTTCAGGACATAAAGTACTAGCTATCAACTTAGCTGCTAGTTCAACTAATTTAAGCTGCTGATGCACTTCATGGCTTATCGTTATTGGCATTTTTTCGGGCGACGGAAAGCTTTCAAGAGAAGATTTATGTTGCTTTTCTTTGTTACTGCTGCATGACACCTGATGCAACTCTCAATTTTTGCCCTCATGAAAGAGGTTAAAATCCTTTTCTTCTTCTCATTTTATTTACTGAACATACTTAGTTTCAATGTTATGACGGAAGGATGCCATATCGATGTATTTATTCCCCTCCAGTTTGACAGTTTTCCTTATGCTGTTTGAAGGTGACAGTGTCCTTCCTCTGCAGATAATTCTTGCACTTCTTTTGGTTGACCTAATAAGCCTCCAAAAACATTGATGTTTGGTCCAAAGTTCAAGTAGCCTATGTCTACCAGCTAAGCCTAGTCCAGGTGAGAAATCTCCTTTAGTTGATATAAATCTCCCAGACCAAGTGGAAGAAGTTGAAGGATCAGATTGTATGGTCACGATGTTAAGTAAGTTGAACTTTTTAATTATCTATTCTCTCTTCATTTAGTTGAATTGGTGATGATTACACTTTCATGAAGTACATTTATAAAAGTCAAATGCCTCAGATAATAGTCAATGTGGGGTTGATTCTGCATTGAAGTTAGCAAAAGTCAAACTCCTTTAAAAATTAAATGCCTCAAAATAATAGCCAACGTGGGGTTGCTTCGGCATGGAAGTTATTAGCAGAAACCAAACTCCTAGAATTATATATAAAGTTGCCTTGTAATGGTTTCATAGTATGTGCTCATTCTTCAAAAGAAGGGAAAAAGATATGGAGAAAAGCAAGTTCCTAACAAGTCTAGCAGTTCTAATACTCCTCTTGCCATATGTTAATGCAGCATTTTCAGGGCCTAAACAGCCTAATGCTAGCCAGCACTTTGTGCTAGTTCACGGGGCTTACCATGGAGCCTGGTCTTGGTACAAGCTTGTGGCATTGATGAGATCTCCAGGGCATAGTGTAACAGCTGTTGACTTGGGTGCTTCAGGGATCAACCCAAAGCAGGTCCTAGACGTACCAAATTTGTCGGATTACTTTAGTCCGCTAATGGAGTTCACGATTTCTCTTCCGGCAGATGAGAAAGTGGTTCTTGTATCCCATAGTTTTGGTGGATTCGCCATTTCCAAAGCCATGGAAAACTTCCCAGAAAAGATTTCAGTTGCTGTGTTTGTCACCGCTTAATGCCTGGTCCAACTCTCAATGCAACCACTGTCTACATTGAGGTACCAATTTGCCATATTCCCAACTTTAGCCATGAGATGATTTGTTATGTTTGCTTACACTTTTTACATTTTTGAAACTAAATACACTTCGCTAGTCATTCAGTGGAGTACTATCTCAACTTGACAATCATGTTACATACGATAATGGACCTACCAATCCTCCAACCACCTTCAACCTAGGTCCAAAGTACTTGGCAACTTATCTTTACCAGCAGAGCCCAATTCAGGCAAGCAAAAGCATAATACAAATATATACTGTAATTTAAAATAGCCAAATTCTGTTATTCTGGTCATGAGGATAGCGCTAAAGTGGCTTGTTTCGCCAAAAGTTATTAGTAGGCATCACCTACTCGAGATTTTACTAGTTTATCCAAATTACATATCTATTCAAGTACTTAATCGCAACATCAGCATGGAACTTATTTAAATTGTTGTTTCTTCTTCTTGGTATTAGGATTTGGCGCTGGCTACTACAGTACTAAGGCCATTATGTGCTTACAGTGTGGAAGATGTCTCTAAGGAGATGGTTCTTTCTAGCAAAAGGTATGGATCAGTTAGGCGAGTGTTCATTGTATCTGCTGAAGATAAGCTTCTAAAGAAGGAATTTCAGCAGTGTATGATTGAAAAGGATCCACCTGATGAAGTGAAAGAGATCCAGGGCTCCGACCATATGGTCATGATGTCTAAACCCCTTCAACTTTTTAATCTTCTTCTGAGCATTGCTCACAAGTGACTAGCTTCTTGATTAGCTTAACACAGCTTGTCATTACATATCCAAGAATAAAACTTACTTGAAAAGGAATTTTATATCACCCTTCTTTACATGCGTGAAATTGCTGAATAGTCCTTTTGCCCATTGTTAAAGATTCCCCACTAATGTTTCCTGTGGGAATCATATCGACTAGGGGTGTCAAATGGACGGGTTGGGTTATATTTGGGCGTGTTAAAATGGGTTGAACTAATAAATGGATTGGGTCATAACCGTTTATCAGCATGCAAGCCTTATTTTGTCTCATGACTTATCACAGGCAACCATATTGTTACAATGACTGTATTTGTACATTGAAGAAGACATTGCAATGAAACTAACTTTGTCACAAAAGTATTATGGATCAGTTATCTGATAAGATAAGGTAGGCCCAATAGACAACAACGGTATATTGATAGAATCTGCCAACCAAGTGGAAGAAATTAAGGGTCAGATAACATGGTCATGATGTAAAGCCTGTTGAGCTTTTTATTTGTTTATTCTCTCCTCCTCTAGTTGACTTGGTGAATGATAACTTCCAAGAAACACATTCAATTTAAAAATAAAACTCCCCATGTATTAACATGGGGCTGCTTCAGCATGAACTAAGTTAGCAAAAGTCAAACTCCTCTCTAATTATAAAACTGCATTGTAATGGTTCATACTATGTGCTCATTCTTCCAAGGAAGGAAAAAAACATGGAGAGAAGCAACTTTCTAAGGAGGCTAGTTCTAATACTTCTGATCTTTCTCTTGCCATATGTAAATGCAACCGTGTCAGGGCCTAAGTGGCCTAAAGCTAGCAAGCAGTTTGTGCTAGTTCACGGGGCTTGCCATGGAGCCTGGTCTTGGTACAAGATTATGGCCTCAATAAAAAATTCAGGGCATATTGTAACAGCTCTGGACTTGGGCGCTTCAGGGATCAACCCAAAGTAGGTCCTTGAAGTCCCACATTTGTCGGATTACTTTAGTCCGCTAATGGAGTTCATGGCCTCTCTTCCAGCACATGAAAAAGTAATTCTTGTAGGCCACAGCCTTGGTGGATTTGCCATATCTAAAGCCATGGAAAGCTTTCCGGAAAAGATTTCAGTTGCTGTATTTGTCACTGCTCTAATGCCTGGTCCAACTCTCAATGCAACCACCATCTTTACTGATATGGTACATTTCTTCCATATTGCCAATTCTTTATCCATGATATGATCTGTTATATTAGCTTGCACTTTTTCATGTTTGAAGTTTTTTTACTTCATTACAGCCATCCAGGGCAGCAATATCTGCACCCGATAATCGTGTTACATACAATAATGGACCTACCAATCCTCCAACAACCTTCAGCTTTGGTCCCAAGTACTTGGCCAGTTATCTTTATCAGCTTAGCCCAATTCAGGTAAAGCTAAGTGACTTGTTTTCCAAAATTTACAGGTATCAGTATCACCTAATCTGCAGCACCAATCTTACTTGAGTACTTAAACACAACATTAATGTGGAACTTAAACTATCTTTTTTTCCTTTTTGGTATTAGGATTGGGCACTGGCTACAACAGTAGTAAGGCCATTATACTTATACAGATTGGATGAAATGTCGAAGGAGATAGTTCTTTCAAGAAAAAAGTATGGATCAATTAGGCGAGTGTTCATTGTGGCCGATGAAGATAAAACTCTACCTAAGGAATTTCAACAGTGGATGATTGAAAAGAATCCTCCTGATGAAGTGGAAGAGATCTCAGGCTCTGATCACATGGTCATGGTGTCTAAACCCCTTCAACTTTTTAATCTTCTTCTGAGCATTGCTCACAAGTTTAAACTCTTCTTGACTTGCTTAACTCTGCTTGTGATTATGGCTTCTTCAAACTAATAACAAACTAATGTAATGTTGCATTTTAACTTTCTGCGCTTGGGATAACTATTAGATTGAAAAAGAAAAAAGAGACACCATCTTTGACTTAGTGAAATGTTGTCAGTAAGGATTGAAGCAATACATGTTGTAAATATTTTCATATATATTCATCTGATCATAGACTCCAAAGGTTGATGCATATGTATCATGTTTGGACCCAGTTCAGCATCACAAGTCAAAGGAACAACATCCACCTAAATAATTAGCTTGCACAACAACATACCCAGTGAAATCCCACACCGTGGGGCTTGTAGCTCACAAATCGTCGCTAAAGAGGATTAACTATGAACTCTTCTGTGTAATTACAGAATTTATCCATTGGTAATTCTGATTTTTCTAGTAGTAAATTGTTAAGTACTCAAGGTCATCACACTAGACCTCACACGAAGCTTCTTTAATGTCAAAATCTTCTCAAGTTCTTATCCTCACCAAAAAGGTCAAAATTCCCTTTTCTTGTTTTCGTTCTAGTTGTTAATAAAAACATACTAGTTTTAATATATTATGTAGAAAAAGACACTGAAATTGCAGTGATTTAATTTTATGTTTAGGCGCCTCGAGTATCAAGTATCAACCTGCCCCACGCCGCTTAAATTTTCTCTTAATTTTTTTCTTTTTTCACTTTGTTATTTATCTAAGCATAAACATGCATGTTTAAAATGCCTCAAATTTTAATATCTCCATTTAATTTTTCTGTTTCGAGCTTTAAAAAAACTGAAGTATCTAAGTCTGTATATGCTTGAAATGAAAAACAACGAAATACCAAAAAGAAAAATTAACTTTCACCCGCACACAAACTAAAATTTCATATTTTTAACCCGTTCTCACGTAAGAGCTTATCCAACCCCATTCGTATAAACTATAATCCGTCATTGCATTTGCCTCGCTTTATTGTCATCCCTAAATTTAGGGCTGGCAATGGATCGGAGGTGGATCGGGTGGAGCTCAATTCGCCTTCACCCGCCAACCATCCATCCATCATCCGACCTATCCATCACCCTATTTTTCCTTCATCCACATCCGATCCACCCATCATCCACATGTGAATCGGGTGGATCGGGTGTTTCGCGGATGAAAATTATAGCACAATCAGTTTGATACTTTTGGTTTATTTTTCAGTTTTCATACTATCTTGTTTTTCATACTATCTTACTTTACCATTATAATTTGATCTTGATACCATTGTAATATTTCTCAACCTATTATATTGCTAACAATTATAGTCATATATAGAGTGATGTTCAACATAGAAAATGTCAATTATGTATAACATAGTACAAAAACAACATTTTTGATACTAGGAATCATCGTTATTGACTTATTGTCATGTTGAAATTGAAAAAGAATTTCCATTCACTTTAGAAAAATAAAGATAACTATTGGAAATAAAACCAAGTACTAGTAACGACATGAGTCAGGGATATATTATCACTAAACTATACAAAAAATAACTAATTTATAAACGGGTGGATGGATGGGTCGGGTGGTGGATCGGGTGGTGGGTTGGATGTATGTCCACCCGAATCCGACCCGATCCGTCATCCAATCCATCCGTCACCCGATTAAAATCCGTGTTTTATCGATTTTTCGTCCATATAATCGGGTCGGGTGAATCGAATATCCATCGGATTATGGTGAAATTGTCAGCCCTACCTAAATTCATATATAAGAAGATCATATTATATTTTAAATTAGATGTTATAATCTTTCGAAATCAATTTTTAGAAGTTATCCCTAAAATTAATCCAGCATGTCCAAATTAAAACCCCATTGTGGGGACCCCACGAGCATGAGCCAGCTGTATTCATATCTTCTTCTCTCACTTCTTCACTTCTCTCCCTTTTATGGAAATCCAACTACCATAATTCTCACCCCTTTTGCCTTTCCACCCAAATATGTGCACTATTTTGCATTTTGTAACCCATACTTTACTTTTTATTTATTTTTGTTTTGTGATATGACTACATTTCACATCAATTAAAATCAAAATTTAAACATATATTTAAAATGGATGTTTTTCTTGTTAATTTCGTATTATAAAGACATTTAGGTAAACGTAATTTTAGAAGAAAATAAAGAAAACAAATATTTATTTTTAACTTTTTACGAGACATAAGAGATTGAAAAAGACTCTTTAAGTTATAAAATTAAATAATTATGATATTTCTGCGATTTTAAAATAAGTCACTAGGAGCAAAGGTAAAATTTAAAAGTCTGCGCATATTCTACCCATCCTAGAGTGCGATTACACTGGATATGTTGTTGTTGTTGAGCAAAGATAAAATTTAAAGTTAAATTATTTATAATATAATATAATTATATTATTCTTTTGGAACATGTTTGAAGAGAAAAGTGTGATATAAAACCCGCAAGGGTAGTCGAGTTGATTGAGCAAGTGATCTCTTAAATGGGGACTCAGGTTCGAAACTCCCTACATGCTTTCTCGGTCGATCTCATCGCACAGACTTACCTAATGCGCTTTATCTCTCATGTATAGTTTGCGTGCTATTATAGTAAATCATGTTGTATCCTTTCTTATGTGATTTGCAGGCTATTTCACTGGGACAAGACTTACCTTGTGCGCATTTGATGCGAGTTCCTTATTATCAAAGAGAAAATTGTTATATAAAATGGAGGGATTTATCTTTTGCATACTCGAAAGATAGCAATTGCGGGTTCTTTTCTCATCAAAAAAGAAAGATGTGATATAAGATACTAGAGTTTATATAACAAAGGAAATACCATATTGTGTAAAATAAATTAACATCACGGGGTAAATGCAAAAAGGTTGTATATTAAGGTCTCAAAATGCAAATATGTGCTCCCACTCTTACTCACCCTGACTTTTTTTCTCCACTGTATTAAAGAAAGCAAACAAAAATTCCAAATTCCCAACCTTTTTCCTCCCCTTTCTTCCCCCGTCTCCGCCATTCAATCTGCACCTTTTTTCCTTGTGTTATACCCCCATCTCCAAATTCCCCTTTATATCCCCCCCCCCCCACATCTTAAACAAAACCCTCAGGAAAAAAAGAGAAAAAAATCAGCCATTTTGCTCAATTCTTGATTTTCTTGAATTCTTGAACACAATGAAGTTGAAGAAACCCCATCTGTGTTTCTTGATTTTCTTGTCGTCTGTATGCTCACAGTCCAGTTCTGCTACAGATGCTACTGTGATGCAAGAACTGAAGAAGGCAATCAACCCACCAAGTTCACTGAGTTGGGTCGACCCGGACCCGTGTAAATGGGATAAAATTCAGTGTACTAAAGATGGTAAAGTAACTCGTATCCAAATTGGAAATCAAGGGCTTAAAGGTTCACTCCCACCAAACTTAAACAACCTTACAGAATTACAAGTGTTTGAAGTTCAGAACAATGGGCTTACTGGGCCACTTCCGAGTTTTGCTGGGTTGAACTTGTTGGAAAGTATTCTTCTTTCCGGTAATGGGTTTACTTCAATTCCTAGAAACTTTTTTGATGGTATGACTTCTTTACAAACTGTTTATTTGGATGACAATCCGTTTTCGCCATGGTCTGTACCTGACAGTCTTAAAAGTGCTTCTTCACTTCAATTTTTCTCTGCTATGTCTACTAATATTAGTGGGAAAATCCCTGATTTATTTGGTGGAGATACGTTACCTAGCTTAACACATTTACATTTGTCGTTTAATAAATTGGAGGGTCCTTTACCTTTGAGTTTTTCGGGGTCTTCGATACAGTCTTTATGGTTAAATGGTAAAGATCACCAAAGTAGGTTGAATGGTTCAATAGATGTGGTACAGAATATGACTCAGTTAACTGAACTCTGGTTGCAAGACAATGAGTTTACAGGCCCTTTGCCTGATTTGTCGGGGTTAAATCAGTTGCAAAATTTTAGTGTGAGAGATAACAGCCTGACCGGTCCAGTACTGGACTCTTTGGTTAATCTTACTTCGTTAAAAGTGGTTAATTTGACAAACAACCTTTTGCAAGGGCCTATGCCGAAGTTTCAGTCTTCGGTTCTAGTGGATATGCTGCCTGATACGAATAGTTTTTGTTTGTCAAAGCCTGGTCCTTGTGACTCACAGGTTAATACATTGTTGGCTGTGGCTAAGGATGTGGGGTACCCTAGGGGGTTTGCTGACAAATGGAAGGGGAATGATCCTTGTTCTTGGATGGGCATAACTTGTGATGGTGGGAACATTACAGTACTGAATTTTCTGAAAATGGGACTTACTGGGACAATCTCTCCCAGCTACTCGTCCATTACATCGTTGCAGAAGTTGATCCTAGCAAACAATTTTCTTACGGGAATTATTCCAAATGAGCTCGCATCGCTGCCTAACTTAAGGGAATTGGATGTTTCTAACAATCAACTTTATGGAAAAATCCCACCATTTAAGAGCCATGTACTGGTGAAAACTGAAGGCAATGTCAATATTGGGAAAGATAATCCACCTCCACCTGCTCCCGGAACACCTTCCGGGAGCACTCCTAGTTCACCCAATGGGGATGGAGGTGGACGAACACATGGAAATGGAGGTGGACGAACACATGGAAATGGAGGTAAAAAATCTTCAACTGGAGTTGTTGTGGGCTCAGTGATAGGTGGTATATGTGGGGCTGTTGTGGCTGCTGGGTTGTTTGTATTTTGTCTTTACAGGACTAAGCGCAAGCGGTCCGGTAGAGTTCAGAGTCCACACACAGTGGTTATTCATCCTCATCATTCAGAATCTGACCAAGATGCTGTTAAGATCACAGTTGCTGGTTCAAGTGTCAATGGAGGGACAACCGAAACGTATAGTTGTGGAAGCAGTGCACCTGGGGACTTACACATTATTGAGGCTGGTAACATGGTGATTTCCATCCAAGTTTTGAGGAATGTCACTAACAACTTCAGCCAGGAGAATATATTGGGGAGAGGTGGATTTGGAACTGTTTACAAGGGGGAGTTGCATGATGGTGCTAAAATTGCTGTTAAGAGGATGGAATCTGGAGTTATGAGCGAGAAGGGTTTGGATGAGTTCAAGTCTGAGATTGCGGTACTTACTAAGGTTCGCCACAGGCATTTGGTTGCACTGCTAGGATATTGCTTAGACGGAAATGAGAGGCTACTTGTATATGAATATATGCCTCAAGGGACACTGAGCAGGTATCTTTTCAATTGGAAAGAAGAAGGATTAAAACCCCTCGAATGGACAAGGAGGCTAACGATTGCACTGGATGTTGCAAGGGGTGTTGAATATCTTCATGGTTTAGCTCAACAGAGCTTCATTCATAGAGATTTGAAGCCATTGAACATTCTTTTGGGGGATGATATGAGGGCAAAAGTTGCAGATTTTGGACTTGTTCGCCTTGCTCCTGACGGAAAACATTCATTGGTTACAAGGTTAGCCGGAACTTTTGGCTATCTTGCACCAGAGTATGCAGGTAGACTTCTTCACGTAACTTGTTAATTTTCATTTTGTTATTGTATCTATTTGCTTACATAAATGGACGGATGCAAATGTATATAAGGTTAAATAATACTGATTAAATTAATAGGCTTGAGAGGACAGTGGAAGTAAAACCAATAGACAGTTGGAGTTAAAGAAGTTTCTGTGGTAGGATAGAAATTATGCTAGCTGTACTTTATATCTTTGAATGATGGAGTGTGAGTCGGAACATAAAAAATAAGCAATATGCCTCAAACAAAGGTAAATTTAATACTTCCGAGAAATTAATGTTTGCCTTTTTGCTTGACAGTTAAAACTTCAATCTACTTCTTTGATAAGATCCTGATAACCAAGTCCTTATAAAAAAAAAGATCCTGATAACCTGTCTCTAATTTCCATAAGTTGGTTATGTTCTATCCGCGATCACTGTTGGACAAAAGGATTGATAACCCCTTGAGAACTGATTCCCTACAAAATAAAAATTCACAAAAAAAAAACTAAAAAAAAATTACAAAAGATATTACGAAACCACTTAGCACCTTCTCAAAAAAAAAAAAAAAGATTGACAACCCCCATTTTGGTGTTGGGATCTTGTGTTGGATGATGATGACTTCTTATTGGAAGGAAACACTTTTCTTCCCGACAATAAAGCTGTGTTGCTGTAGTTCATTCCCTTTAGGCTCAGGTCAAGTGTAGTTCATGTCCTTTAGGCATTGATTGGGTTCTTTCATTTGATTTCTTGTACATTTTACTCTCCCTATCTGATTAAAATTAAATATAATAGATCTTAATCTTGAATTGGATCATTAGTATGAGAAATTGTTAACACTGACTATTCTGTTTAATTGGACAGTTACGGGACGAGTAACCACAAAGATTGATGTGTTTAGCTTTGGCGTAATTCTGATGGAGCTAATTACGGGAAGAAAAGCTCTGGATGAATCACAGCCTGAAGAAAGCATGCATCTTGTCCCATGGTTCCGCAGAATGCATATAAATAAGGAGACATTCCGAAAGGCCATTGACACCACAATCGATCTTGATGAAGACACTCTGGCCAGCGTTAGCATAGTTGCTGAACTGGCTGGTCACTGCTGCGTTCGGGAACCCCATCAGAGACCCGACATGGGCCATGCTGTTAACGTGCTCTCATCTCTGGCTGAGCTCTGGAAACCAGCTGAAGTGGACGAGGATGAAATATATGGAATCGATTATGACATGACCCTACCCCAAGCAGTTAAGAAGTGGCAGGCTCTCGAGGGAATGAGTGGCATTGACAGCTCTTCTTCATACATTGGCAGCAGTGAAAATACACAAACAAGTATACCCACTCGGCCATCTGGATTTGCTGATTCGTTTACGTCAGTAGATGGACGATAATCTGGTCGTCCAACAATACCGGTGGAGCTTTTAGCCTAAGTTGTGTTTCCCTTAAGAGGGTTGGTTTGTTCATTCCTTGTACTCATCCCTTATATCTATCTTTCCCTTTCTTGGTTCTGCAAGGTTTTGTTAAGATCCTAGTGACAATATGGAGTTGCTTTCATCTGATTCTTCTTAAACATTTACTAGCCTGTGTCTTCTTTCTAGAAGTTATTCAATATGCAAATATTATGAGGCGATTTCTAATTTCATATTAATTAGTCTGGATTCGTTCATCTTTTCTGATCTCATTTGAAAATCTTTTCTTGGGTGTTAGATTCTAACATGGAAATATCAATACTTGGCCTTTTGCAATCACCTGGAGGATACTCCCTCCGTTCCACATTATGTGGTGTTTTTAGCTTATGTATACCTCAAATTGTTCACTTCTAGAAAATTATTAGTGTTTTTATTAACTTGCTCTTAATTAATGTCTAGAAAAAAAATTACTTAATAATACTTGATTATGTAAATAAGGATAATTTTGAAAGAATAAGATAAATTTCTTTTTGAAATTTTAAAGCATCATTTATTTTGAAACAAAATAAAATGCGTAAAAGGACTTTTATTTAGGAATTGAGGAAGTAGTATTAAGTTACGCAGTGACGCAAGGATATCGTTTCAGATATTGATACTCTTGGAACCTTTTGTAATTGAATATGTTATCTAAATGGCTGAGAGAAATGATGATCTGGACCAATGCTTTGTGGCCACGTTGGGCTACAAAACCAAAATAAAGTGGGGCTGCAGATTTTATTGTCATGATTTGCAGAGATTTAAGTCAACCATAGCCATTAAAAATGCTATGGGAAGAGACATGGAGGGATTATTACTTGTTAATTAGTGTCATGTGATATAAATTATAAACTAACAAATTATGTAATGGAATTTATCGCATTACTCAAGTCGACAAATTTAGCTCAATTTTTTCCTTGGCTAGCAAGTCCACCTAAGACATTTATCATGTTCTCAGGGTGAAGGAGAAGATAATATTGTTTTTGATTCTTCGATTTGGTAATGCAAGAAGTTCGTAGCAGGGGCAGTAATGACCTATAAGTTTACTTCTTCCAAAATTAAATATCTGACATCTCAATTACTATCATTTAGACTACGTAATGTATTCAAATGTTTCTTGAATTGTTTATATTTGGTGAAGAATTTGACGAATTAAAACTCTAATATAATTAGGTGATGCAAGATGGGAGTCTAATGAAGGCACGGATTGAGAAATCTGTTCAAGATTTCTTTTGTTCTTGTGAAAGACGGATTAAAGCCACTAAAATGTTGTTGATTTTTTTTTAGGGAAAAGGTGCACATATACCCTCAACTTTGCGACATAGAGTAGATATATCCCTCGTTAGATGGCACCTGAAAGTGAACTTTCCGGCAATAATAAATTTTTGAGAGACTACCTTAGTTAGATGATTTTATTATGACAAAAATGTTCCCTGACTTTACTGTACGTAATTACATTAATTTGAATGATCACCATAAAAAATTAACTCAATAATTCGGGGAAGTGAAATTGAGAAAGAGTAGTTGGTCCAGTTATGTTTAGGTATGAATTTACTTGAACGAAAATTAAAGTTTTGTAAGTGAAAAATCATTATTTCACTTGAATACCTTTTAAAGAAGTTTTAAAATAACTCCAACTTTTCTACTTTAAGTTAAAGTTGATATAATTTTTAAAAAATTAGAACAAACATTAATTTACTATAAAAATATTTGTCAATAATATTGGCAAACACTGTATGTCCAAAAACCTACATATGATGCACATATTGTTAGGCAAAATGCTTTGTTATAAGACTATAACAAATTTTAATGTACATATATATTGTTGGAATTGATATCATCTGGGAAAGAAAATAAAAGACATCAACTACGCTGATGAGCCCAGATTCCTTCTTTTCTTTTCTTTAGTTTCTTTTTTGAGTTTCATAACGATATTACGTTCAGTCTTCACAACCACAATTATAAGCGGTCAACAATGCATAACTACTAGAGTATCACTTAGCTACCCATCCACCACAAGCACCACTGTAAACCATCTCTACCAATATCCTCGACCATGTTATTACTGTACTGACTTTTAGAGTGTTTGCTTCATCAAACTGGTGTAATCCACACAGCGGAGTCTGAAGAGATTAAGATGTACGCACACCTTATCTCTACCTTTGTGGGATAGATAAGCTGTTTCCGATAGACTCTCAGCTCAAAAGAATGTAGTCAATGCAGAAATTCAAGAAAAATAAGACAGCAAGATTGTCACGACCCAAACCGGAGGGCCATGACGGGCACACGGACCCTACCTGTCGGCACCACTAATCACATATTACTAGCTATCCGTAATTAAGCATGGCCCACGAGGCCACCCTAGATATCCTACTGATATACGAAAATAGTAGACTGAAAAGGAGCTATATAAAATTCCTGCAACTAGAAGGACCCAATCTCTATACATATACATACCAAGGCCGACGAGGCCATACATGACTACTATACACATGACATATGTCTACAAGCCTCTAAAGAGTACGTAACAACATAAGGTCGGGACAAGGTCCCACCATACCCCTATGCATATCCAAAATATCGTACCACGACTAGACTGCAACTCTAGAACAAATAGAGTGCTCCAATATCAGCTGAACCAACAACCTACTAGTGCGGACCATCATCCTGTTTACCTGAGTCTGCGGGCATGAAACGCAGCGTCCCCCGACAAAAGGGACGTCAGTACAACTGATGTACCGAGTATGTCAGGCATGAGAAATATCATAACAGAGATACATAATAACTGAAACAGAAATAACCGACAAAAATAGCCGATAGTAACAACCGACATAAACAGCCGGCCTGTAGTAAATGCCTCTGAGGACCCTAATACATATGCCTAAATGTCATGCACAATGCAAATGCGGTATACATATAAATATTGGCCTCATCAGACATCTTCCTTCCCATAACAGCCTTTGTGGGCATCATATCATATCGGCCTCTGTGGGCATAATCATTGTCATATTGGCCTCATTGTCCATCTTTCTTTTCGTGATATCTGTACCAACTGCAGGTGGTGACGCGTATATAACGTCATTCCCTTTTCCCCATCCCCTACACACACACACACACACACACACACACACACACACACACACACACACACACACACACACACACACACACACACACATATATATATTGATACCATATAGTAGTGTATATAACACATGTGAGTCCAGGATAATACATGAATATAATGCAAATGCATGAATGACAATAAAACATTCTGAACTTATCGGATGACATAATATCCTTGTACCTTCGGCTAACATTGAGAATATTAACATCTTTCTCATATACCTTAATAAGTATTTAAGAACATATTTAGACATGCTTTCAATATAGGAATGAACAACATGAACATTCTTAACTACTAAAAGTAGAATAATTTATGAAACAATATTACTGTTACGTTAAAAATTTGCCTTAACATACCTTTAATATCGAATCTTTACTAACGGTGTCGGAATCAACCTTCTCTACACCTTAATCGTAACAAAAAAATAAATGAAATGACGAGATCAAAATAGTGAGCAAAATTCGCTATGTTTCTTCGTGAGATGGGTTATTCATTTCTTACTGGAATAAAACAAAATCGTGACTGCTTTGTCGTAAAAATAAGAATTACGTTGCTACTGGTAGCTAAATGAAATTAAGTTGCTACGTGCTACTTTCTAAAAGAATAGATGCTCCACTTTTCTTACCTTTTGAATTCTTAATAAAATGGAACATTAAAGGTATCATTGCAACCTTTTATGTTTACACGTGGAAGACTCAAATATCTACACCATATCAACACATGGCCACTTTACAATAATTAACCCACTTTAATCCTTATCCCATCATTTAATAAATTACCACATAATTAATTTCGATAAAATCACTGAGACATCAAGTGGCAAAGCCAATAAATTAGCTAAATGTGTTAATGAATTTTGGCCTATCTACACCATATAATTTTCTATATAAATGATACAACTTTTTCACGAATTAGTCTTCAACTGAATGCTCTTCCGTCTAGTGTGGCTTCGCCGCTGGCTATGATAAGGATTCACCAACTTATTAATAGATGTATGTATGTTTGTACATAAATTACTGAACCAATTCCAATTAGAGCTCGAAAAAGCAAAACTGACCTGAAATATGTATTTAGCTAGCTAGCTATGCTGCAATGTTAACAAGAAGCTTGTAGGAATGATCAGACACTCAAAGATGCCAACATTAATAAGCTCACGACGAATCACAACAAATAAAAATAATTAACTAATCAAAAATTACAACAAAAAGAAAAGAAACTAGTGTAATAAACAACACCTCTCTCTCAAGAAAGCTCTTTTTACATTTTTACAAAGCCTCATGATGAAGAAAAAAGCTAAGCTGCAGTTGTCATGATCTTCTCTAGCTACTTGGTTTCTTCGGGAATTCAGAAAGACAAACTTTATGAAATTCGAATAAGTCGGACCAGTAAGTTCCGAATAATGGATGGAGTTAAGAAAGACAAAATTTATGGAAGAAGGCCGATGTAGGGCACTGTAGAAACATGGTTCCTGTCTACCGAAGATGAATTGTCTTGTGAGATAACAGTACCAACTACTTCTACAAACACAACAACAAACTCAAACACCGATTTCACCATTCCAATGCACATTTCAAACCTTTGGATCACCATAATTGTTGTATGTATATATCAAATGTATTAATCGTCTCTCTGTTTCTTCTCCTCTTTCTATTTTCCGCTTCTTTACTTTCTCTTTGGTCCAATTCTATACCTGTTCTATTTAAAGTTTTCAAGATACATCCATGATTTGTAGAACATAGAAAGATTTAGCTAAATATGGCTTTTGAAAACCCCCAAGAGACGGGATTAATATTTTTTTTTAAATTGCAATTATTGCATGGAACAACCGTTGTTTTTTTGTTTTCTATTTCTCTCAAATAAAGTAGAAGTATCTAGTACGATTTGGAAGATCGATTGACGAGAGATTAAATGTGAATGGTTTCAACTTGTTGGGTGAATGAGACCCTTTACTATACTACTATCATGTTGACAATAGTTATTTATTGACAAACTTATCCAGCTATCGTGTTGGCAATAAACTAACGAAACGATATATTAAACCAACGTAGTATTCCAAGGACGAAAAATCAGTCGTACATATCAACGTTGGTCTACGTTAAAATATAATGAAATTGCTTAGTTACATGTTTTAGGACAACGAAATATTATTTTGTGTTCTAACGTGGAATGCTTTGTGCACC
>CM056489.1:61100862-61283654 GCA_029783415.1 Anisodus acutangulus | reverse complement strand
GTGTTGATTTTTTTTAAAAATTTTTGTGTTCTTATCAGTGAGTTAACTGCACATTTGCAATAATAAATTCAGAATTTACTACGTACTATTTATTAAAATTTTAATAATATTTAATATATATATACTTCTACAATCCGTGTATAAAGTGTTTGGTTCAGTTGAACCGCGCATTTTGAAACTAAAGTACATCTGCCCCCTGATCATTGGATTAGTAGAAGATTCTCATTGATTGAGTTAGCTAGTTGACAAGCATACTGATTAATCTTCACCTAATCTGAGTTCTTAAAAGTGAATACATGTTGGCATTAGTTTTATATTTTAAGTTACTTTTTGGTCAAGAGGCACTTCGTTCTGAATAAACCATGTCTCTTCAGAGGTTGCAAGTGCTTTGAGGCAATTTTTTAAACACTAATTTGATCTTTAGAATCTTTTTAGATTAATACTGCTCCATTAACTAAGATGAAAAGGGAAAAGAGATATTAACTTAATGCATGATTCATCCCTTGCACTTGCTAGTAAGTTCAAAAGAAATAAAAAAGACTAAACCAGTCAAGAAATAGACTAATACCAACTTAAAAAGCTAATGTTTTCTTTTTGGTTTAATCATCCGGACTTCGGTATCTACTTACTAGATTAGTTTGAATTTGTGTTGGGTAGAGGTACCCAAAACCCCGGTGGTTAAAACTTGAGACTTGACAGTTGAGACCTAATGGCCACTTTGTATAACACTTGTATGATGCAAATATATAATTTTAGGCAAAATGTTTTTGTTATAGAATTAAATCATTAATCATCACCACCCAATAGAAAATGATATGACAAACTTTAGTGCACAATATGGTTGGAAAATGCTTCCATCTGTGAAAGAAAATAAAAGACCATCAAATACGCTGACAAAGCCCGGCTCCTTTGTTCTCCTTTTTTATGTTTCTTTTTGGAGTTTCATGACATTATTGCTATCTAGCTATAAATTAAAGGAATATAGTACATTATATGGAAAAGTGTATATATTTTGCTAGTAGTAAGTGAGAAAAGTGTCATGGGGACAACGAAATATGCTGAGTTTTATAGATCTTGATTGTGACGGACTGATTAAGACATTTTTAAAAGTTTAAAATGTTTGTTCAAAAGCAAAAATAGGATAAGATCGTTCGATCAACTCGCATTAACTTTTTTGGATATTGTTAAAGAATATTTGGTATCTTTTGTCCAAATTTAAAACGAGAGAACTTTTAGAAGACAGTGGGTTAGAAGTATGATGGGAACTGGGGAAAACTCGAAGATAGAAGCGTTCCCTAATTTCAGCTCTTTTTGGTAATATCCTGTTTATTTCATTAAGATAAAACCTTCCAATATGAAACGATTGACTAGAGAAGGAGGACCAAAATAGTTGTGGTGGAATGAATAGAATTTCTTCATCTTTATTTGAGGTTTCGGATTCAAACCATGTGTATGAAAAAATTTGTTAGAGGAGCGCTTCCTCCTTAATTAAATAGGCTTTACGCGGTACGAATTCGAATTAATCGAATCTCAATACGAATACTGAGGCACATTTAAGCACTATGATGAGAGGATCAGTGACAACGTTAGAAATTTTGCTAATTAAAGATCATAAAAAAGTTTTTAAAAAATAATGTTCAATTCATCACTCTTTAATCTGTGTAACTTCGTTATTATCCATGATAGGTGCCATAGGGATTTACCGTAAGAACTTACCGACCAATATTTCATATATAACATATGTTTGTATATAAACTACAGAACCAACTGTAATTATTTAGCTGCAATCTTAACTAGAAGCTTGTAGGAATATGATAAGACGATCAAAGCTGCCAACAATAATAATTGCTCAAGACAAATCACATTATATAAAAATAAGTAACCAAAAATTACAACCCAGAAAAGGAAAAAAGAAAAGAAACTAATAAACTCTAACACTCTCTACTCAAGAAAGCTCTTTTTTACATTTTACAAAGGCTCATGATGGAGAAAAAAGCTAAGCTGCAGTTATCATATATTCCTTGCCTGCATTAATTCCTTCTCTAGCTACTTGGTTTCTTTGGGAATTCAGAAAGATAAAGTTCATGAAATTCAAATAAGTCGGACCAGTAAGTTCCGAATACTGGATAAAGTAAAAAAAAAAGACAAAAATTATGGAAGAAGGCCGATGTAAGGCAATGTAGAAACATGGTTCCTGTCGGCCGAAGATGAATTGTCTTGTGAGATAACAGTACCAACTGCTTCTACAAACACAACAACAAACTCAAACACCGATTTCGCCATTCCAATGCATATTTCCAGCTTTTGAATCACCATAATTGTTGTCGAATGTAGTATGTACTATGTATCAAATGTATTAATCGTTTCTCTATGATCTTCTCCCTCCTCCTATTTTCCGCGGTTTTACTCTCTTTGGTCCAATTCAATACCTGCTCTATTTATAGTTTTCAAGATACATCCATAGTTTGTAGAACATAGAAATCTTTAGCTAAATATGGCTTTTGAAAACCCCCAAGAGACGGGGATTGCTAAAAAAATAATACTACTAATAGCAATAATTGCATGGAACCACCGTTGTTTTTTTTACGAGGGATGTGAATGGTTTTAACTTGTGGGTGAATGAGACCCTTTACTATACTACTATCATGTTGACAATAATAATTTATTGACAACCTTGTCTATCTATAGTGTTGACACAAAAATAAACATATATTAAACCAGCATAGTAGTATTACAAGGACGAAAAATAGAAGGGCTTTTTTCTTATAAAAAAATTGGCCGTAAACACATCAACGTTGGTCTATGTTAAAATAATGAAATTGCTTTGTTATATGTTTAATTAGGACAGCGAACACTACTAAGAAATCTCTATTTTTTCACTAAATTTTCCACTGAAAAATGTTCAATAGATATTTTCAATGTTGGTAGGAAAAACCTAAATAGCAGTGTTTTCACACGAAAAAATTAAGAAATTTCCTAGTGTTTTAGTGGAAACTGTTTTCCACCATACATTTTTCCAGTGAGTTTGTTCAGTGAGAATGAGGTGAGAAAATCATATTTTATAAAATAAAATTTTCACTGAATGTCGGTGAAAAAACTCTATTTTGAAAATATTAATGAAAGACGCAAATTCATATTTTAAATTTGAACAGTTCAATCCTTATGTTCTTACTCAGTGAATCAGTTGCACTTTTGCAATTATAAAATCATAATTTAATACTATTATTTATTAAAATTTTATTGATATATATATATATATATCTTGGATGTTGTAAAGCAGTACGGGAAGTAAATAAATATTACAAGTGTTCGAAAGGATAAACAAATAGTCAATCTTCAGAACTGCCGCAAAGTTGTTGAATCTTGAATCTTGATAACCTGAAATCAAGAAACACTAAATCTGGATCGTTATAACTATGTGCTGAGTCGAGTGATTGCACTATGTCCTTAAGACAAGATTGCCCCGTATATATGCTTTTACGTTAGCGGGCAATAGTCTCCCAAGATAAAACAACACTTTAATCTCAACGCTACAAATCAAATAGGTTGAGTCTGACGAAGAAAACAAACACGAAACGTCTTGCTGAAGAAATGGAAAAGGAAGGAAGAGTTTCTATTTTCGTCCAACGTTTTTGGACTGACTTTCTCTTCTGTTTTGTCTCTGTGTATATAGCGTGTCTCTGTTTCTGCTGTGTATATTTTGTGTATGTGTGTGTCTGTATTCTGTTTTTTCGTCACTGTATGTGCAACATAATTGAGCCAAAACGCATCAATATATAGCATAAGGGAAGCTGCTCAACTGCCCAAGACATTGCTGTTTGGCCATTGAATGAGGAAATTAAACAGCCAAGTAATGGTTGTTTATGGCCATTGAAGGAGGCTGCTCAACTGCCCAAGTAATGGCTGGTTAATGCTCCAAAAATCAACTCCAACAGTAGGCAGAAACTTTCTGCCTTCCGTCGTTCCCAAATTCAACTTTCCAGAAACTTCAGGGACCAAACTATAAATATTAAACAATTTGGGGGTCTAAAGTGATAATATCAGAAAGTCCCACGTCCCACGTCCCGAGATCGAGACCGGACAGGACGGGCGGGCGGCGGCTGCGCGCGTGTGGGCTTAGCCTTGAACCCAAGCACATCTAGGTCCTCCCTCCTTTAAACACACGGGTTACCCCTTGGGATCCCAAACCCTTAGCCAATTAACAGACTTATATAGAGAGCAATTCTTCATTTTCCCACCGATGTGGTAGATTTGTCCCACACCATATTTCCATGCCTCAAACACCTTACTTCGTGGACCAATATCTCTTTCATTTCTCAACAAAATTTGACGATTCTTGGCCCTACGGTCATCTACTCACTTAGTAGATTATGCATGTGTGAAGAGACAAAGCCTCCAACATGCGAAACACTAGTGTTAATTCATTAAATATGGGTGGACGCACCTCCCCACCAAAGGCAAATTTCCAACAATCCCCTCTTGAAAGAGATTTTGGCGCACACACAAGGTGCCTACTTTCAGTAATCTTTCAGCGAAAAGATATTGCATCAGGAGAGGTAGCTTCTGCTTTGAACCTTCCCTAGTTGAATACCACCGGACTTACTTACTGCGCGGTGAACGTGATGTCTTGAACCGTTAGTGTTTAGTGTAATCCAAGACAATGATACCAACACAATAACTCTTCTTATTCGTTTCCATTCTTATGGTGTTGTCCGTTGTGGCCGTGGACATACTTGGATTCTTAAGTGCGTTCATTTGAGGCGGCATGTCCTCACACTTAAATATGTGATCTCCTACAAGGTATCCTGCTATACCCCACTTTCACGAGTGTTAGGAATCATTAAAAGTTTCTCCAACCTTAACCTCAACCGTTTGAGGATCATTAAAGGTTGGAAGCTTAACCTTTACCCACCATGCAGGTAGCACTTTAATGTCTATCGCGGGAACAACTTTGGATTCATGTTTCCCTACAGAAATCATCATCCGAGGTGCACTTGCTTCCACCGAAGCGCTCAACTGAACTTTGGTAGCTTAGTTTTTCCGTTGAACCAAATTCTTGGGATCTCTAATCAGTATGGTTGGGTTACCACAACAATGGTTCGTATTGTTTGGGTTTTAAGCCCATTCCCCTAGACAGGCAGAATACTTGATATCCGGGTAGTCCCTTAGTTAGTAAGGAAGTGACACCCGTGATGATCAACTGCCATACAGTCTTATGTCTCTGACAGATCCTGACAGATATGTTCAGACGCCATCATCCGTGTCCTTCCTGAAGCCGACCGGCTAGCCACATTGTATAACTGTTGAAGGCACATGTTTCTCCCAATAAATGACATCCTCTAAGGAGTCATGAAGTTAATCAACTTCTTTCATGCTTTGTATAAAGAGATAAACTCTGATTCCATCATGAATCGGCCGATGCAAGTTTGCTTAGAGGATTTTCCAAGATCTACCATACACATTTACTTGTGGCATTGGTGTTCTTCATATCTGATGTCCAGTTTGCATCACTTAGTTCTCCCAGAACCGCTGGACATCCAGAATACCATAATTCGTAGATAAGTGAATAATTCAGATATCGTCATATCTGACTTAACGCCTTCTATTGATCATCTATTAAAATTATCAGTGAACCTTAGTTCAACTGATTTGCTTTGTAGGCCGATACCAGGTCCGTTGTAGTGTGTAACATACATTGAACTACATGTGACATGCGCATATCTCTCCTTGTATATGGGTGCACCATGATTTCAATCAGTTATATGATTCATATCCATTGGTGGCTTCAACGAGACTGTCAACTATCTCACAACTGAGTTTGGAGTTAGACCAGTCTGTTAGATGTCTTAGAAATCCAATTCCTAAGATGTCATCTGTGATACCGTATCTTTCATATCGAGACTTTGTTTCAATATGACTTCCACTTTCAGACTGTTGATTTTCCAACTGTTGGCTTTCTAACTTCAGAGTCAATGTTTCTGTGGTCAGATTCATTGTTTCTATTTTATCTGAAACTTTCAGGACCAAAATGTAAACATTTCAGGTACCAAAATGAAAGTTCATGAAGAAGCCCAATAATCCAACAAACCAACTATGATCCTCTTCTTCCAACTCTCCGGTTAGGAAGGTTGTTTCAACAACCATGCCACGCAAGACTGCAATGGCCCTGGATGTTAAGCTACTCACAGGGGAGCACATGTACAAGTAGCCGAGGCCTTATACTCGTCACTAGATCCATCTACTTTGTACTCACTTTTGAGTATCCTCTTTCACAGCCCAAAGGTTCTTTTCCCAGAGGAAGATCAACCATTACGCAAGTATGGTTCTATATGACGGAATCTATTTCTCTCTTTGTAGCTTCTTTCCAAAACAACGCTTTTGGAGATGACAATTATTTGTTAATTGTCCATGGTTCATTCTTAACCATACAAGCTAGAAAGCCTGGAACAAGTCTGTCCCCTCTTTGCTCCGTCTCAGTTTAACATCTAGAATCACTGAGTTCTGCAGATCTGAAATATTAAGTTCCGGATAGCCAATAACTTTCGAGTCCTGTAGATACGGAACGTCTAGTTCCAGACAATCAGGCCCTCGCGGGTTCTTGCTAACCTCGAGCAATTACTTTTTTTTCCTTTTCAAGGAAAGTTATCTTCAAAGAATTCAGCATTCTTTGACACCAAGAGACGATAAGCACTACTGTTATTTGCAGATTCAGTGGATGTGCAATCTACAATCTTGGGTCCAACTTGACCTGTTTCGGTATTCCAACTTTTACCAAGCCACCCCACATCACAACATTTGTATGTGAGATCCTTTCCATGTTTCACACGGAGAGTTATCCTTATCCTTATGCGTATTTCTGTTGAGAATCGCATTAGCGGTAAGGATCCCCTTGTCCCCACATATTTTGGGCGTACGACTTTGCGCTTGGCTAACATTGTTGGACTGAGGTGAGTAATGAACAGTAGTTTAATGAACGATGCTTCACATTCTCCCGCTCTATCACTATGAATTCCTTAATCCGTAGACTTAGTTGATTTTCAACTTCTACTTTGTAGCGCTCATCCGCTTCAACAACTTCATTCGCTATTCCTTTGACGAAATTTGGAAAGGTGATTTTGCCTCTTCGCCTACCTCACATTCATTTTGAGGGTTTATGTCGAAAGAAGGCAACAATCTCAACTTTGCTAGCTTTTGAATGACTTTCTATTTAACGTGTCTTAATTTATGATGGCATAGATGCACGGATTACAAATATATCATTCATTTGAACCATTCTTAGTTATTACCGACCTGTTGGACTAGTCTCAAACCAGCTTGACCAACATCGTCCCTTAAACCAAGTTTGGGACATGTATCACCTCATTTTAGAGTGATCTCATTCCTTGAAGTCCTATTGAGGACAACCTCTCCAGCCCCTTTGATTTTAGAGGTGTCGTTGCTTTACATGAACAACCTCTTGCCCGTGGTTAGGGCGTAACCGGATCATATGTGATCTCGATACTCTGGCCCACTCCAGTTGCTTTGGCAGACTGAGTGTCCAATTTCTTTACTGCCTTTCTTTAGGCCTTCAGATCATTTAAGACCTGGAAACTCTGGCCCACCTTACTAGGTGTCCATTACTTTCCTATGAAATAAATTCTGGCCCCACTCCAGTCGCCCGGAGGCTTTGTATGACTGAGTGTCCAATATCATCTTATGAAGGATCTTCTGTCAAATAGTGTGACAGGCTCAACGTCTTTAGCTTTTAGTCTTCTTCCGTTATGATTGGTGCCCAGACAATTCTTGGCGCTTACTTAAGAGTGGTAACATTTTCGCACATTCAGTGGATCTTTCTCCCTCGTGTGCGCGAACATACTTTACACACTTTTAATAATTACACTTAAAAGAACGGATCTTTTTAAGTCGTTTACACACTCCAATCTTTAAACGGGAAGGAAGATGAGATTAAACTTCTGATTTTAAGGCGTAACGAATATAAATTATTTCGTGAAAACATTTTCATATTCCTGCTTACTTTAAGCCATTTTTAATCAGACGTCATTTAATCTTTATTCTTGACAAGGAAGAAAAATAACTTATCCCAATTTTGGATTCTGGCCCACTTCAGTCACTTCATCGGACTGAGTGTCTATTTCCTCCTTACCATAATTCGGATCCTTTGTCTGGGACAGATATAGGCCTTCTGCTGCAAGATAGAACCACATCTTCAGCCTTCTCCTCTTGTCCCAGTCCCAGGGAATTAAACAGCCAAGTAATGGTTTTTAATGCTCCAACGTAGGAAGAAACTTTCTGCCTTCCGTCGTTCCCAAATTCAACTTTCCAGAAACTCCAGGGACCAAACTGTAAATATTAAATAATTTGTGGTCTAAAGTGATAATATCATAAAGTCCCGTGTCCCGTGTCCGGACGGGCGGCGGCGCGCGTGTGGGCTTAGCCTTAAACCCAATCACATCTAGGTCCTCCCTCCTTTAAACACATGAGTTACCCCTTGGTGCCCCAAACCCTTAGCCAATTAAGAGACTTATGTAGCGCCCTATTTTGACCTGCTCGGGTCAAAGCGGAGCACAGACGTATGGGTGATTCCTGGGTAAATGATTGAGGAGTCGCCACCTAATTATCTTTTACGGTGAATTAGGACACCTAAATATTAAACTAAATGCTGCAATGTAAACTCCAATTTTAAGGTCTGCGAAACTAGCGAGATTCTAGGTAAGGGTTCTTTATTATCCTAAAGGAAAGGGGTTAGGCATCCTTTAAGATCCGCTAACTTGCGGTTATCCGGTCAAACTCAGGTTAATTATTACTAGAAAAAATGCATGTTTGAAGCATGAAGTTAAAAGACGTCTGCAAATAATTAATAAAAAAGATGCATTTTAAAAGATAGATAAATGTAGAGATTTTTTTCAAAATATGCATTTATATGATATCTAAAAAGAAATACATGTAGAGTTGGAAAAATATGTTTTTGACAATTGATAGTAAAACAATTTATTTATAATGCCAAAGAAGTAAAATTTTGGGAATCAATGAATTGTAAATTGACAAAAGATAAACTTATTCGGTATGATTAATAAAGTAAATAAAAGATGACAAAAGTTGTTTTGAAAATCTTGAATACGTGTGACGAGCCTAAAATAAGTAACTAGCGAAGGATTTCTAAGTTTGAATTTAACCGAGCCTACAAATAAATAAGCTAGCGACGGGTTTCAAATCTTAAACTACCCTATGAATTAATCCTAAGTTTGCCTATTCTAAGCATTTCAATAGTTACATAAGTGCGATAAATAATATTACAATACAAAGCGGGATAAAAGCTGAATTTAAAGAAAGAAATAAAATAAATAAACTCCGAGGAATAATTGCCTTTATTTACTTTAATCCCTGCAAGCTGTCAAGAACAAACGGTTAGAAACAGTTAAATACAAATAACTTCATATCCGTATTCAAAACAGTGAATGTTTTGATCGCGGAGGGCTCACACTTAAATTTTGAAAAGAACATTCCAATCACGTCGTGGCTGCAAACATATGACTAATGTAGTTTATTTTGATTGCTCCGCCTACTAAACGTGTTGGTCTCTCGTGAAATAGAAAAGATCACTATAATCACGCTGCGGGTCGCGAATATATAACTTGTTGGTTATTTTAGTCACCTCGCCTACTAAACATGTTGATCTTGGAAAAAGGTTCAAGTCTTCATCATTGCCCGTGGTTATATTTCCGTCTTTGCAATCGTGGAGGCCTCAAAATCGACGGATATTTTTCATCGGCCATGTAGTATCGTGTTCAAATCAAAGAAATTAAATCAAAGCGATGCGATAGCGATGAGCGATAGCGATGCGCGATGGCGATGCGATAGCGATGCGATGGCGATAGCGTAAAAAAAACAGAGGCAATTTCCGAATATGAAATGCAAGAATTCTGAAAATGTTACCCAAACTGGGTCGACCCGACCCGGGTCAGTGACCCGACCCGAATCAGTGGTCCAAACCCGAATCAGATTTTAACACCAAATTCAGATAACCAACATACATAAATATGAAATGCAAGAGTTTTGAAATGTTACCCAAACCGGGTCGACCGACCAGTCGATGTTGACCGGAATCAGAAATTCAACCCGAAATCAGATATTCACCAATTCAGATAACCAACATACATGAATATAAAGATGCAAGAATTTTGAAAATAATACCCAAACCCGGGTCAGTGACCCGGGTCGGGTCGACCCGACCCGAATCATATGTCGAAATCAGAGAATCAAAAGTGGAGAACAAACCTTTTCGGACTTGATTCTTGAATAACAAGGAAGGCAAATGTTTGAAATCAAGAACACAACAAAGATTTATATATTGAATCGTTTTTTCCAAAAATCCTCCGAAAAAATCCTCTCCAAAATGAAGAACAAACATGGGGTATTTATAGGTGGATTTCCCCCCCAAGAACGAGTTTGAAATTCGAATAAAAGGTTAAAAAATTCAATTTTGGAAGCGGATTTTGGGGGGTATGGGTTGCGGATTTTGTGGGTATGGGTTGAAAGGTTGGTGGTGTCGGCGTAACAGAAGGGAGTTGGTGGTGGCAGGGGCGAGGTGACCGGCCCAGTGGGGTCGGGCGTGGGGTGTCTGGCGATTGGGTTTGGGGGATAGGGTTTGGTTTCTGATTTTTCTTTTTTTCGCTTCGTTTTGGTTTAAAAGGGTAAGGGAATGGGTCGGGTAGGTTGGGTCGGTTCGGGTGTGGTAGGGAGAGTGGTGGGTCTGGTTGGTAAGCGGGTTAGGGGATTAGGGAATTTATTTTGGGATTGGGCTTGTGGGAATTTAACTTGGGGATTGGGCTTGGACGAAAAATGGGTTTTAGTTTAGGTTGGGTAGAAATTGTTTTGGGTTAGGAAATAAAAAATGTTATGGGTTGGGCTTGGACGAAAATGGGTTTTAGTTTTGGTTGGGTAGGAATTGTTTTGGGTTAGGAAATAAAAAAGGTGATGGGTGGGGCTTGGACGAAAGTGGGTTTTAGTTTGGGTTGGGTAGGAATTGTTTTGGGTTAGGAAATAAAAAATGGGTTATGGATTTAAAAATATAAAAGAGGGGTTTAATATTAAAATATTATATATATATATATATATTTTTTGTAAAAGATGTGAATTATTTAAAATAACATAACGACGTGATAATAATAAAATATAATATTTGCGAAATGCTTAATGCTTAATAAAAGGGAAATGCGATGCAATTTTGCGAGAATAAAATAATATAGAATTTCGGATAAAACTATGATTATGATAAAGATGCAAATGATAGTAAAAAATGCGAATAATAATAATAATAAGATATATACACATATATGCCTATATTTTAAAATTGTTTTAAAAGTGTCAAAAATATTAAAAATTACGAATAAAATCATAAAGGATGGGACAAAATTGGGTGTCAACAACTTATATAGAGAGCAATTCTTCATTTTTCCACCGATGTGGTAGATTTGTCTCACATCATATTTCTATGCCTCAAACACCTTACTTCGTGGACCAATATCTCTTTCATTTCTCAACGAAATTTGACGATTCTTGGCCCTACGGTCATCTACTCACTTAGTAGATTATGCATGTGTGAAGAGACAAAGCCTCCAACATGCGGAACACTAGTATTTAATTCATTAAATATGGATGGACGCACCTCCCACCAAAGATAAATTTCCAACAATATATATATATATACACACACGATCTGTATATAAAGTACTTGATTCAGTTTAACCGTTGGTGAGTGGCTTGGTTTAAATACACTGACAAGCCCCGGTCCCTTTTTTCTCCTTTTTATGTTTCTTTTTGGAGTTTCATGACATTGCTATCTAGCAATAAATTAAAGGAATATACCAATAATAGTATATGGAAAAGTGTATATATTTTGCTAGTTGTAAGTGAGAAAAGTGTCATGGTGATCAATAAAATACTGAGTTTAATAGGACTTGATTGTGACTGACTGACTGAGACATTATTAAAAGTTTAAAATGTTTGTTCAAAAGCAAAAATAGGATAAGATCGATCGACTCACCTAGAATATTTTTTGATACTTTATAAATATTTGGTATATATTGTCCAAATATAAAACTAGAGAATTTCTATAAGACATTGGTTAGAAGTCCCCTTCACTTCTGTATTATTGTAACTTTATCTCTTTATTTATCCGTATTTAATTATGTGAAAGTTATACAAAATGGCATGAACATTAAGTTCCTCCTTTCCTATAGGTGATTATCAGTGTAATATAAGTAACGGAAGGTTAATTTTTCAAGGGTTAATATTGATTTCAAGTTTCATGCATCATTTGATATCAGTGTGGCTTTAGAAGATTAAGCCTGAAGGTATATGAACGGAAGGTATATGCATCATTTGATATCAATGTAGATATGTAAGAAGAAGGAAAATAAATGCAAAGGGCAGGAGATTAGAGTGGCAGTGAGGCACTATGCATTCACTGATGGGTTTTGCAGTTTTCTTTTTGGGAAGTTAATTCGCATTTGGTTTAAGTTAACTCAGAATTATTAAACGATAATAATATCAAGATTAGTAACCTCAAGATAAAATAAAATAAGATACTTTTGCCCTTTTAAAAATCTCTTCTTCCAAATTTTTTTAAGAAAATCAAAGTTAAAATTAGATATAAAGGTTTGTTCTTAATATAAACTAAATACATTTTTTATATTATACTCTTATATTTTCATTTTTAGCTAACCAAACATCTATCAATAAAAATATATTTACGAAATATTTGTTATTATCTAATCCTTACATGCATTATAATTCTAGTATAATTTTTTCACAAATCGAACAACCCTTAAATCTTAGTTTTTACAAACCTATCATTATATTTGACCTGTTTACAGAAAAGAAAAATGAAAACGCAGAACAAGAAGTAGGACGTGAAGGATGAAAACCTTCGCGACAAAAACCCTTCAAAATGAAAGGATTGCCTAGAGCTAGAGGAAAATAAATGATCTTTCCTTTTGAGAAGGAGAAGAAGAGAGGCAGTGAGGCACTTTTATGGGTGGCATTGACAAATTTGGCATCCACGGTCAACAACAACAACAAGATATCCAGTGTAATCCACAAGTGGGTTTGTGGGAGATAGAGTGTACGCAAATTTTACTTATACCTTAAGAGGTAGATAGGTTATTTTCGATAGACACTCGGCTCAAGTAAAAGCATATCAAAGAAGTTGAAAAAAAGAAAACAATGGACATAGGCATCCACTGTGGCCCTGGATATTTAAGTTCGATTCTTAATTAATTTCAAATTCAAAATGTTAATTTTTCTTCCTTTTTTTGGACAGTTTAATTCCATTTGATTTAAACCACTTTAGTTATAATGAAGTTAAACTGTTAACGGATTTTAGTTGCAAGTGAAAGTATATGTATGTCCTAGAGACAATTTGTATTAGGACAAATGTACTTTATACACATTCGTATTATTATTAATGGAGATTAATATTTTGGCATTTGCAATTATTGAATTATTAGTTGATTGTTTATAATATTCTATAATATGCATCCCTAGAGGTTACGTTGTTATTAATAATGTGAGATATTAATATTATAACGTAACTCTTAAAATAGCCTCGACTAATGATCATCGAGAATGAGATATCGATGATATGTGATAAGTCGACATGTGGTTTGCATCACATCCTTAGAGGATGCAGTATGTCTCACCTGCTACAAGTAATGACTACTCGTGATGGACACATGGATACTTTGGAAGTATTGGTATACCCTGCTGATATATTGTTTGTTATACTTGTCTAAAGTATGATCAGGGTGTGTGAGATAGAAGTCCTTAGACTTGAGGTCAATGCGCACCTTGTCTACAAAGTAATATACTTTGATCCTGTCCTAAGCTCAAATGTCTTAAAGGTTGAGATACGACTTGTATTGGGTACATTATGATGTGGATTAAAGGTGGTAGTTGAGCCAATATTAGGATTCATTCCTCGAATGTATATTTAGAGAACACTCAGCTTCTCAGTGATATTAGGTTGACTAAGTCGTTGGCCAACGCAATAGACATATTTAGAATATGGTCTAGTTGTCAACTAATATAGATGAGATACAATGATTAAGCCATTTGGATAGACACTTGACAAATACTAAGCTTGATCGGGTGTGTCGTGAATGAAAGAATTTTATCTTACCACATAGAGGTTAAGTTTACTGGATTCGTGTAAACGTACTTCACATATTGAGTTCGTCTTGCGGCGCCGTCTAGGAGTTCCGTGTAGACCCTAATTTGATTAATGTCGATATGTGAAGGCCTGTAGGGTCACACTATGTCGATTGTCTTTTCGATCTAAGGATGTATTGAGAGAGTATTAAATATTCAATTTAGAATCGAGATATTTAAATGAATAATGATTGTTGTCAAAATTAGATTTTGGATTTAATTAAGAATGTGCGAAAAATAAAATGAGACAGTGTAGGGCCACGTGAGCGCCGCGGCGCCCACACCATAGGGCCGCGACGCCATGACCTAATATGTCTCAAATTTTGGGCCAGGTCCAAGATCCGGTTTGACCTAATTTTTTACCTATAAATACAGACCTACACTTTATTATTCATTACACTTAATTTCCTAGCTTTTCAAAGGAGGAATATATTGAAGCTTGGAGCTTGCAATCGAAAGGGCATTCGCGTGCGCACCCACTGTTGATAAAGATTTCAGATATTGTAAACATGTAAGTACCATTCAAGTCTTATGTTTACAGTTTAAAATTATTATATAGTCAAACAATTCTACGTTTATTGGGTTTGAAATAAGTTTTCAATATCCGATGTGTACAACAACCCAACAAAAACTTACAGCAAGCACTCACAAATAGGGAGTGTATATATAGGTCGGGTTAGTTCGAATTTTTCATTTAACAAATCAAATTAATTGCATTAGTTTTTCTATTTAGAATCCAAACTAAATCAACAAGTCTGGTTTTTCAACCTCGATTTTTTTGTTGTTGGTTCGATGCGAAGCATTTTACAATACCATTTGCTAGGGGTGAGCGGGTCCGGGTACCCTAACATTTTTGAACTATCCGGACCCTACCCGGTAAAAGATCGGTTCCTAAATTTACTACCCGGAACCTATCCGTAGCAATCATTACCCGGAACCTACCCGGATCCGCAGGTCCTGTAGGTTCCCTGCACCTGTAAATAAAAAACACAAATTAAGCAACAATTTTTAAGCCTATGAGAATAAAAAAGAGTTCTAAAATAATTTCATCAAGTAGTTTTTTAGCCTGCAATCGGAGTTTTTAGTACCCTTATAAGAAGTTTTAGAAAACTTATTAATTGTAGAAAAACTAATTCTGTAACCAAAACCTAAAATTGCAAGTCAAATTTGACACTCAATTAATTGAACGTGTTGATTTCAAAATAAATTTAAAAATATCTGAATTAAACTTATTTTCGTGTTCATAAGCTCTTCGATACAAAAGGAAAGCTTTATTATACTAGTAAATCCCTAAATTTCATCTTCACAACTACAAAAATATACACAAATTTTAAAAATAGATTTACATTTCAAATAAAAAAGTAATACAAATTGAAGATGAGTATCGTCTGAAATATAACAGAAGCATATGATATTAAAAAGAAATTGAAGAGTTAGATATGAACCCATATGCATTTTAGGAATGACGTGAACACAACCAAGGAAGAGAAAGAGGCAAAGGTGAAGCTTCAATGACGACAACGATGAAAGTACCTGAGAGAAAGCTTCAACAACGACGACGATGAAGCTCGGTGGTGTAGCTAAAACACCATTGTTATTGAGAGAGTTTTGGGTGTTTTCTCTTAGGGCACAAAGAGCATTCTAGAATAAAGGAGTGAAAAAGCTAAAATATTTACATCTTGGGGTGGGGAAAATCAATGTGCAGGCGTGCAATAAACAATTTTGGAGAAAGTTAAAAGTGGTCTAAATGTTTCTAAAAAAAAGTAAAAATATTTAATATTTTATAGGTTCCGGGTATCGGTTCCGGGTACCCTGTCTCTATTTGCCGGAATCGGAACCGGACCCGACATTGATCGGTTCCTAAGTTTACTATCCGGACCCTACCCGTTAGTGTCGGTTCCGATCGGGTATCTGGGTACCCTGTACCCGTGCTCACCCCTACCATTTGCTTGATTTGTGAAACTTTTTTTCTGGGCTCCTTTGGATGTGTGTATGTATAAGGCTTCGATAAGTTCATATTATTGCAATTTGCAAAAAATGTAAATGAAAGGTGAAGGGATATGGAGAAATATTACTCATTAATTATTTTTAATCTTTTAGGATAATAATGGAGTTTAGCATCTCAAGAGCGTCATTTAATTGCACAGTTTCCTTTCAAATGGGTTGGTCTTTAATTTTAATCCTTCAAAGTTGAACTTATTCTTAAGGGCGCAGGGCATAAGTTATAAATTATTATAATGAGAAAATACAAACTTATACAGAAAAAAAAATATTTGTTATGAGAGATAAAAATTAAAGATCAGCACAAAATAGGGAATAAAGGGCCAATGACCCGAAGAACATTAGGCGATCAATGAAGTAAACAAAAGAGCATTTGATTTGGGCTTTTTCTAAGTTGCCGGACATTTATGGGCAATGGGCTAAAAGCCCAAAACGGTAAGTCCAAGCCTGTTCTTAAAATATTATGAAAAAAAATTATAATAAAGTTAAAGAAATGTTTATAAATTATATAATAATAATAAAAAATTATGTATAAAATAATTTAAAAATTGCAAATATATAATGGCCGGTTGGTTTGGACTCAATTTGACCTTTTTCAGTTAAAATCAAAACAAACAAATAAGTTGGATTTTTTCTTCGATACCAAATCAAATCAAATCAAACCTAACCATTAACCGTTATTTTCTTTTCAATTTGTCGATTTTCTTTATACACCCCTATTCATAAATAACAAGATAAAACTAAACAGAAAAAATAGACTATTAAAATTTCTAATCACATGGTCGACATCTATTTTTATCGAATTGAACGGGTTCACTCGTTTTGATTACTTTTAGACATTTAGCATATTGTTTCATATTAATTTCTTACTCTATGTTTTTCAAGAACGACATATGACATAAATAAATCTTTCAACAATGAAATTACACACAAGAGTCAAGACTGCAGCCTTATTCCATTGAAATGTTGCAATGAGATACATCAACGCAACTACTAAGATAAGGAAAAGGGCCAGGAGCTAAAGTGAAGTTATATAACAAGTTAATTATATACTAGAAAGTGCGACTGAATCACTTCTTTTTTAGGGAGAGTTAATGCTTATTGATTTTATTTTCAGTAGGGTATCAAAGAAGGGTGTGGACTGAATTCGAACAGATCAAAATGAGTTGAATCAATAAATAGACGGATCATTAACTAAGTTTTAATTTCTTTATTTGTTAGATTACTAAATAAAATTAACATTTCTTTTTGTTACGGTCATATCTAACCTATCTAATAAAATTTAAAATATTTGAACATTTTTATGGTTCAATTTGAATTACATATTTAATCTAAATTAACACAATTTTAGATAGATCAGCTCCAATTAAGCTTAAATTGACCCGCTACAAAAATACATCCAGCCCAAACTTAGTACCCAAACTTTTCAGTTATTTAAAGCATTTATTGTTATAAAATGAAGATAAAAAGCAACAATAAAGTAGATAAGAAATGTAGAGAGGAAGAAAGGAGAAATTTTCTTCCAAGACAATCAAAGTGTGTTTCATATCATATTTCATGCCTCTATTTTATATTTTTGTTTATATTATTTCATTGAAGTAGGATTATAAAAGACATTAATCATTGACATCACGTGAAAGATGATGAGTGAAGTTGTGGAGGTATGAGAGTTAATTACTAGTTGCTATATTTCATAACATTTATTTTATTTTGTTGTTATTAAAGCTTTAAATTTTCTTCGAAGCACCAGTCAAATTAGCAGTAATACCATGATTAATCTTGGCACCCCCAATCATTCTTGGTAGAGTAAAAAGCAAAAAAAAAAAAGTGTAATAAAGAAAAAAAGAAGGGCAAAGAAAGAATAAATTTGAAAAAAAGGAGGCCCACTGCTCTATAACAAAATTTTAAATTGTAGCCGTTAGGAATCATTCCTAGGAGTATGATTTTTCAAATTCAAAACCCAAAGCGCCATTTCAAATCACAACCGTCCATCTCTTGTCCCCTTCAGATTCATATTTGAAAATCTTTAACCCAGAACTCAACAGTCTTCACTCTCCGACATCTAGAGAGAGAGGGAGAGGGAGAGAGAGAGAGAGAGAGAGAGAGAGAATGAATTGCCACTTCAAGATTTGAATTTGTAAAATTAATATTCTTGATTTCCAAATTTAGCTGAAATAACACAAGAAAGGGACTAACAATTTCAACATATCGAGGACTTGGTATTCTCTTCTTCAACACTTCTTTCAGGTATTAACTAAAATTAATTCTTTTTTCTTACTCCCCGAGTCTCAAATTATGTGTCGTGATTTCTAAAGATAGTTGTCTAATTTTTTTTGTGTAATTGTCGTTTTAGAAGTTCAAGATAAAATTAATTATTTTTTTCCATTTCAACCTTAGTAGTTACCGTTCTTGAAGACTACAAACACCTCAATTATGGGGTGATGTTATGATTGTTCAATTACTAATGAAGGGTAAAATAGTTAAAAAGACCTTTTAATTAATGTTTCTTAAGGGGTGTGTAAAAGAAAATTGAGACAGATAATTTGAGACGAGGGAGTAGTTTGTTTGGAGATTTGTATGTGAGTTTAAAGTGTGTAGGAATGAAACGGCTAAAATGGGGCTAAATGGATATTCAAGATTCATATAGAAGTGTAGTAGTGATTGTTTTTTCATTCACATTGTTGTTTTTGAATTAATACCATTTATCTTAAATGTTTTTGTTGTTACAGAATGTTGAGGGACTTCAAATTCTTGCGTCGGAACAGTAGTAAGAATACCCAAGTGGAGGAAATTGAGAATGTACCAGTGAATCCAAGGGATTCAATGGGTCCTCCAACCAGTACAGACTCAACAAGGCCTCCTTTAAACACAATTCAAGAAACCACCAGGAATTTGAAAGGCGGAGTAGATCAACATGTGGGTAGTGTTAGGGTTACTAAAATTGATAAGACCCCTTCTAAACGTAGATATTCCGAAATCACTAAAACTCCAGAAAAACCCATTGGTGTTCCAAAAGGTCGATATGGGTGCGCGCCGAAAGCTGATTCCAGCTCGAATTCTGTGGAAGTAGGGGATGAAGGAAAAATGGATACAAGTACTAGGACAGTAGCAGTAAATGCTACTCCTCGGTCCTCTAGGACGACAGGGAGGGCGAATTCTAACTATTCAGAGAGTCATTCTAATCAAAACACACCATCTAAAAGTGTAACTAAGCCTCCAAATCCTCAATTTTCTTTAGCTAGTGGTTCAAGGACTTTAGCTAGTGGAGCTGCCCGGATGGCCAATTATGCATCATTGTATAGGGGAATGCCAATCAGTGGTAATTCATCGAATGTTGTTGATACAGTTGAAGTTCCTCATTTTGACCTCAAGGAAAATCCATCATTCTGGTTGGAGCACAATGTACAGGTACACGGAGCTTCATTTGGTGATTAAGTACTAAACTGCAATGAATTTTGTGTTAGCCTATTGTTTATTAAGTAGTATAAACTGAATTGAATTACTACAGGTTTTGATACGAGTTCGCCCTCTCAACAGCATGGAGAGAAGTACTCAAGGTTACACTAGGTGCTTGAAGCAGGAAAGTGCACAATGCATCACTTGGATTGGGCAGCCTGAAACTCGGTTCACATTTGATCACGTGGCATGTGAAACAATCAACCAGGTCCGTGTAATTAACATTTAACTTGGAACAATATGATCTTCTCTGGTTGGACTACGGGTGGTCCTACAAGATAGTAAGATACTGAAATGATGCTATTTTATTGTGCAGGAAACACTTTTTAGAATGGTTGGTTTACCAATGGTGGAGAACTGTTTATTTGGATATAATAGCTCCATCTTTGCATATGGACAGGTGAGGCATGATATTCGATGAAAAACTATGGTGTCACTGCTTCTGAACTTGTGCAATCTTAAAAGTTGTTACTCCATATGCTTAAACAAAGTTGATTGATGGGAAAAACCTTATTATTTACCGGAAAAGGTTCATTGAAGTTTTTGTTGTCTGTGCAAAACTCGTAGAGAATGTTTCAACCTGGCCTCTGAAAATTGATGTAGAATTTGTCAAACCATATATATCTGCAAATTACTGGACGCTAAGGCAACTGAGCACTGTGTTTATGATTTTTGTCCAAGTATCTTTCTAATTCTCAAAGAAGTGACACCTATTCTTGTTTCTTTTTCCACTCACAAGTTTTTAATTCCCAAGTTTAACTCAATATTAGTAGCACATTCGGATATAACCTCTTCTTGCAGACTGGTAGTGGGAAGACACATACAATGCTTGGTGAGATTGAAGAATTGGAGATCAGGCCGAGCCCCAACCGAGGAATGACACCGCGTATATTTGAATTCTTGTTTGCAAGGATCAGAGCAGTAAGTCAGATAGTTTGATACTTTTTATTCCTAATATAACTTCTAATTTAGGAATTGTAGGTGAAGTCACTTTTGATCTCTATTTTTCAGGAAGAGGAAAGTCGAAGGGATGAGAGACTACAGTACAGCTGCAAATGTTCTTTTCTAGAGATTTATAATGAACAAATCACCGATCTCCTTGATCCTTCATCCACAAATTTAATGGTAAGTTGTCTATCCCGTATCTGAACTCGACCTAAAAACAAGATACAACTTACTGCTGTTGGTTCACATTCATAATTTTTTCTCTTATAGTTGCGAGAGGATATCACTAAAGGCGTGTATGTTGAAAATCTGTCCGAATTTGAAGTCCAAACTGTGGGTGACATTCTTAAGCTCTTGACTCAGGTGACAATATCTGTAGATATTGAGTTTCTTCAATAATATCTTGCTCTTCTCAAAGCACCCATATGATGCAAGTTTTGCAAGTGGCATAAAAATATTCTCATGAGTTTGATTAAACTTCTGGTTCAGGGTTCTTTAAACAGGAAAGTTGCAGCAACAAACATGAACAGAGAGAGCAGTCGCTCCCACAGTGTCTTTACCTGTATAATTGAGAGTAGGTGGGAGAAGAACTCTACTGATAACTTCCGTTTTTCAAGGCTTAATCTTGTTGACCTTGCTGGTTCAGAAAGGTAGAGCAAATGCATTATGTTTTACTAAGGAAAGAAAAAACTACAAATATTTCCGACAAATCATTTCCATGGCCATTACGTATTACAGGCAAAAAGCTTCTGGAGCTGAGGGTGAACGTTTAAAGGAAGCTGCAAGCATCAACAGATCTTTATCAACTCTAGGGTACTTTTCCCTGATAATTCTTGCTTCATCTCCTGGTCATTTTCCTTCACTTGACAGATCATTCCCTTCTGCAGTCATGTAATAATGGTTCTGGTGGATGTGGCCAATGGGAAGCCAAGGCATGTTCCTTATAGGGATTCGAAGTTGACATTTCTACTTCAGGTTAACTTCAAAACACATTTTCTACCCAGTTTTTAAACTTCGAGTATATCAGCGTCCTTCTTACAGTATTAAAATGCAGGATTCACTGGGTGGAAACTCAAAAACAATGATTATATCCAACGTTAGCCCTTCTATCTGGTTGGTGTTATTTTAGTCTTTCCTAATATTATGCTGACTAGTTTTGGTGAAGAATTATTGGACCATATGCTGATTTTTCTCTCCTCAGCTGCACAGCTGAAACACTGAATACGTTAAAGTTTGCTCAGCGGGCAAAACTTATTCAGAACAATGTAAGCATATAACTTAGCTGATGACAAAGCGGTGAGCCCACATTCAGCCTCAATATTTTAACTAATTTTCTTTTCTCCTTTTCAATATGAAGGCTGTCGTCAATGAAGATTCTTCAGCAGATGTCACTGCTCTTAAACATGAGATAAGACTTTTAAAGGTGGAAATCTTTTTTTTTTTGTAAATATTTACTATGCAATGCAGAAGTTGGCGTGAACTTAAAACCTGATGTAAAGATTGGTGGAATTTTTGAAACAGGAGGAGCTTTCATCTCTGAAACGTCAGAACGTATCTAGAGCTTTATCATTTGGTCAAACAACTATTTCAGGAGATTCTAGATTGGAAGATGACAGCAGTTATGATGAAAAGGCACTTGAGACAGATCAGCATGGTAGTTTAATCACAAAGGAGGCCAAGGGCATTGTAAGGTTATCCTCTAAACAGGTACATCATATTGTTTTTAGGCTGCTTTTTACGTTGCTTGTCATCTTATATAATTTCTTTTTCTTTCACGTAAAAAGTTTGCAAGTCAACAGTATGACTCAACACTTTCAATAAGATCCCAAGTTATCTTTCCAGATGCCGCTACAACACCTTCTGATACACAATCACTCAAGAATATAACTATGTTTAATTCATTTTCATTTTACATTTACCAAGGTCTAAATTTGCATGAATGTGTTACCATAACATAAGAACTCAAGGTCAATGAAGTGGCTTGAAAACCACGAGGTCTTAGGTTCAAATATCAACAGAGGCAAAAACACTAGGTGATTTCTTCCCATTTGTCAATGGGTGGACAGAATCACCCGATACCTATGCTGGTGGGAGGTAGCAAGTGGAATTAGTCCAGATGCGTACAAGCTGGTCCGGTCACCATGGTTATCATAAAAGAAAAGAAAAACTGTTACAACATAAACAATAGTGAGACTAGAGGTGCGGATGTGAATTGAGATGATGAGATTTAGTGCCTGAATACATACAACTCAAAGTCTTCTAGGAGAATATAAATAGAATGGATGACTAAATAGAAGAGTGTTAAAATGTGTTATGTTGAAGTGTGTGACCATCTCATCTAAAAGCTTAAGCTATTAGAGAGAGCACACTTTTACACGCCCCCTCACGTGCTGGCCTGATTTTTTTTTTTATGGTCCAAGCACGTGGAAATTCTTTTTGATAATGGGTGGCGGCGAGATTCGGTCCCAGGACCATTGCCTACTCTAATACCAAGTTGAAGTGTGTGACCATCTCATCTTCATGGCTAATGAATCAGATCTCACTTTTTTTATCCAAGTGATTATCTACTCTGCTGTGCACTGAATCTTCTTGCTTTTATTTTGTTATTTTCAGTTCAAATCACTAGAGACCACACTATCTGGTTCTTTAAGGAGAGAGCAGATGGCTGAAACTTCTATGAAACAACTTGAAGCTGAAATTGAGCAGCTTAACCGTCTGGTGACCCACTTCACACTTTCTTGCTTTCTTTCCTGTTTCTTTGTTTTGGTTTGACATTTGCAATAGGTATTGCAATAAGATACTAACTTTCATACACGGTTATCATGCTTGTCTTTTAGGTTCGTCAGAGGGAGGAAGATAATCGGTGCACCAAGATGAGGCTAAAGTTCAGAGAAGAGAGAATTCAAAGGATGGAGTCACTTGTCAATGGACTAATACCAGCTGATAGTTATTTATTGGAGGAAAACAAAGCACTTACTGAAGAAATTCAGTTGCTTCACGCTAAGGTTGAAAGAAATCCAGAAGTAACTCGATTCGCATGTGAAAACATTAGGCTTTTAGAAGAACTGCGGAGGTAGAATGTTCATACATATGCAATAACCTAAATGTTGAAGTTCGTTTCTTTTTATTCTTCAACAATTTCTCTTTCTGTTAAGTAGATATCAAGATTTTTATGAAGAAGGAGAGAGAGAAATTCTGTTAGCTGAGGTTTCTAACTTGCGGGATCAGGTAAATTCTGTGCCTTTTTTGTCTTTTGTAGTTCCTTGACTTGTTTGAAGCTACAATGGTAAGACAATATATGTATTTACAGCTGCTTACCAATGTTGATGGGAACTTGAAGCAGCACAATCATTTGAACATGAATATTCCATCTCAGGTAATGTACAACAACAGTTTGTACGGTGTGTTATTTCCTCTTTCAAATGCTTTAAAGATTCAAATTCAAGCATCTTTTGCATGGTGCAGGAGTCTATTCATGTCTGCGACGAGCAAACTACACTACATTTAGAGGTTGGTCTCTGGTTACCCCTAACCTGAAGAAATTGAACAAACTTGGTCTCTTATATGTATTTTCATGTTTCAGCTTAAAAAGACTTTACATGAGTTAGAGGAATGCCGGACTAACCTAAACTGTTGCTTGGAGAAAAATGAAAAACTCAGCAGGTTAGTGACCCTTTTTAACACCTTACTTTGGTAACACTATCTGTGTTGTCTTGTTCAACTAAGCTTCTACAGACTTTCCTGACGTTTAACATATTTAAATTCAAACTGCTGCGGCTATTAGTTTCTTCTAACTTGCTCTCAACTGTCCTCAGGGAAATAGATGAACTCCGAGGTTCATTAAATAGCATTTATGCTGACAATGATCACAATGGTGGGGTTGAAGTCATAAAGGTAATTCTCCTTCTGAGCAAGCATGTTTCTGTCGTTATATAAGAGAAGAGGGAGAACAATAAGGGAGAACACGACACCTTTATCATGATTCAGAAAGTTGATCCGGACATTTGAATTAAACTAATGAGTTTCCTGACTTGGTAATGAATCTGAGATGAGAATTTCACGATTTGGCCAGTACTAAGTAATGCCAGGAAATAACAGAAAAGTTTCTGGGTAACGTAATGTTCAGTTATTAAAGCAGTTGACATAAGTTGCCAAATCAAATACAAGATATTAGAGCGTTATCAGCCCCAGTTTTCTACTGTTTTCTGATGATTCTTGACCATGCATATCGCTTGCTTGTATAGAAAATCCCACTGAATAATTTTGAACGATTTACCTTTTTGGTAGTGTTGGTTTTTAACAAAGAAACATAGGAAATAACAGAGAAAAAAATACTAAGAGAAAAATATATTGCAATCTAGTCAAAGGAAATTATTTTATTTAGCTATGTTTAGCTCTGCATTTATAGGGAAAACAGTAAAAAGATAACCATAGACTAGCCTAGAATATCTTTGCAGAATATATTAAAATAAAGTTATTCAAAAACAGTCTGCAATCCAAAAGCAAATATTTTAACACTCCTCCTTGGTTTTGGAACTGCAAATTCTAGACTTGGCTGGAATTGACTTCGTGAACAAATCTGCCAATTCATCTTTGGTCTTGTAGTTACCTTGATCCGTATCTCCAAGTTGCAGCTCTTGATATTCTGGCATGTGTTTATCTTCTGTTGGATTAAATGAGAAGTTTTTACCTCTCATTTTAACTCGTAAAATCTCCTGCTTAGTGGCATCAAAGATTCGACAAGTATTTATCCTTTTTCCACTAGCTGGCCAACACTTAACAGATTTTGATCAATATCAGGCACGTAAAGAACATCTGGAATGCTGACAAGGTGGGTAATTTTTCTTTGAATTAATCACCCTTGCTTTTGAGTCTTGTGATTGGCTTATCAAGGCTCCTTCAGCCATATCATCTTGCCTCATAAGCCTCCTTTGCTCTTGTGCCTGCAATATATTTAGCAATTCGGCCAAGGTAATCTTGGACAAATCTTTTGTGTCCAAGGTAGACATGGATACTTCATATCTTTCAGGCACTGTAACAACAATTTTTTCAACAATTCTTGAATCTTTAAATTTACCTTGTTCACAATGCCAAGAAGCCGGTCTGAGTACTCTTTGACGGTCTCAGATTCCTTCATCTTTTGCAATTCGAATTCCCTTATTAAATTCAACACCTTCATGCCATGTATTCTTTCATCTCCTGTGTATTCTTCCTTCAGATAATTCCAAATTTCTTTAGCTGTTTTGAGAGCCATAACTCTCGTGCACCAGCAAACAAAGTTGCTTTCGCCTTTGATTTTCTTTTCCTTTTGGCTTTTGATCTGGCCACAGTGTGATTATTTGGCAGCGGAAGAACATCAGAATCCTCTTCCATGACCAAAGATCTAAAGCCTTAAGATAAGTCTTCATTATCAAAGACATGAGGACCAAATTTCTTTAGCTGTTTTGAGAGCCATAACTCTCGTGAAAATTGTTTCAGACACACCAGCAAACAAAGTTGCTTTTGCCTTTGATTTTCTGATTTTCTTTTCCTTTTGGCTTTTGATCTGGGCCACGGTGGGATTATTTGGAGCGCAAGAACATCATAATCCTCTTCCATGGCCTCCCAAAGATCTAAAGCCTTGAGCCCATGGTAATTCTCACCATCAAAGAGTCCCTAAAAAAAATGGCTCTGATAGCAATTGTTGGTTTTTAACAAAGAAACGTAGGAAATAACAGAGAAAAAAAATAATGGGAGAAAAATATACTGCAATCGAGTCAAAGGGAATTATTAGCTCTGCAGAGTATATCTTTAACTAACTAACCTAGCCTAGAATATCTCTGCAGAATATATTATTCTAACTAACAATTACTAACAGTAAAATAAAGTTATTCAAAGTTACTGCAATCCAAAAGCAAATATTCTAACAGTTAGCATAACTCAAGTTTGTGCATGTTCTTGATGTGAATAACCATAACTTTCAGGAGTCAATATCAGAAGCTGTGGCTCTTAATAGCAAATCAAAAACTTCTGATGAGAAGGAGATGGAAGATACGAGGAAAGAAGAAACGATGAAGCACATAGAGGAAATTATGGATTTGCAACTCGAGCTGGACATTCTGAAAGTTATAGTTCAAGAAGAAAGGTTGCAGCGCAATGAGTTGGAGCAGAGTGCTCAATCCATGATGCAAGACCTGGAGTCATCAAAAGAACAGCTTCTGTTGGTGACCAAGAAATATCAAGATGTTCACGCAGAACTTGGGGAAGCCAAATCCATTATTGAAGCTCTTGAATCTCAACATCTCTTAGCAATCACAGAGGTAGACGATCTAAGAAACAGTAACAACCATTATGCTGAAGTAGTGCAGAAACGGGAGCTTGAAATCTCTTCCTTGAGGAAGCAAATGTTTTGTCAAGAATCGAGAGATCTCTCATCTTCGAAGCTCTTGGAAAGTGATGATTCTCCTTTGCAAGCTAAGCTTAAAAAGATGCATGATTCCCTTGAGAAAGCCAAAATGTTGAATCGGCGATACCAAAGTGACAGTGAATTTCAAGTATCAAATGAGGAAGCGATGGATGAAATAAGTAGGCAGGCTGAGGCAGAAACTGCTGAAGTGATTGTATGCTTGCAGGAAGAACTCCTTCTTCTTCAGCAGGAAGTCAGAAATAGCAGCTTGAAAGAGGTGGAGAGCAGAAAGAGGTTAACTGAGCTGGAAACTGAGGTTAAAAATTTGCAGGCAAAATTGTCTTTGATGACAGAAGAAAATCGAAAACTTGGTGAGAATGTATATGACAAGGAAAAAGAGTTAATAAATATGTCTGAAGAATGGGAGCAGGTAAACGATGAGATTGAAGCTATTGTAAGTGGGGGGCATGAGGCTCTCAAAGATGCCTGTGAGCAACTGGATTATATTTCCAGTACATTTCCAGACAAGAGAAGTAGGATATCTGAACAATTTGTCAGGATGACAAAATACATTTTTGAAAAGGAGTTATTTATTGAAGAGCTCAACCAGAGTCTGGAAAATGCTCTCAACAGAAGAAACGATATGGAGTCCATGTTGAGATCTCTTAGAGGGGCAGCTTTAGTTATGACGGAGGCTCACCAGCTAGATTGCCGTGAAAAGGATGCTGAGATATTTTCTTTGGCATCCCAGTTGAGCTTAAAGGCACATGCCATCTCAGAACTTGAGAACAAGATTAAGTATGGGGAGGATCAACTCAGAAATGCGTCGGTCAGTGCAACAGTTGCTTTCTTGGTGGTTAACTGGTTGTCTGAACAGAATTCCAACTATATTGATGCCTTAAACCAGAAGGACATGCAGCTTATAGAATCTCTAGAAACAATCAGACAAAAGGCATGCAGTGATCTCAGACTCCAGTTTGAGGAGCAAAGACAAAAGCTTGAAGAAATTGAAGAAAATGAGATGTTGAAAACGATTGACAAACTTACAGAGCTGCAAGCAGGTGTTTCAACAGTACGTTCGCACCTCAGTGAGTGTGTGGAACGAAGTGGAAGTCATGGAAAAGAAATTTGCAATAAAACTCATTCTTCTTTTACTAGTGATGACAAGTTTGAAACACGGGTAAGTTGTGCCGTTATGTTTGAGAGCAACTTATATCTTATTGCCATCTGCTTCTTAAGTGGCATGATAGGTTCTTCGTTATTATTATGTAATCCGACTTTAACGTATTGTTGCAGACAGGTAGTGATACAAGACAACACAGCCAGCACCTAAAATCATACATTCATGAAGATAAGACAGCTGAAAAACCAGATCATTCCTTCGACAAAAGTAATAACATGCTTGGATCAGACAGCAAGCAGAAAACTTTTCAAATGAATCTGAAGGATAAGGACAGAGATGCTACAATTATTCTACTACGGAAAGAAATGGAATCTGCTCTGGAATGCTTAAAAGGAGTGCAAGCTGAGATGGCCAGATTACGTGTTGAGAAAAAAGCACTGTGCTCATCTGAGCAAAAGAGTAAAGAGTGCATTGGAGATTTTCTGTCTGCAGTAACTTCTCTACAGACCTATATGGATAAGTTTGAACAGGAAGTTGAACTTAAAGTGGAGGTGGTAGATAATAAGTTGCAGAAAATAGAAGGTGCTGTGCATGAGTCATCCAGCTCCTGGTATAAGCAAAAAAAGGTAGGCAGGCCCATATCACTAGAAGCACATCAATATATTTACTGCTTGTAACTTGCAATGCTGAAATTCTTTTTGATTGTTTATTACAGTTTTGTCACTGTAGTCCTTGATAACAATCATTATGACGGAACAATAATGCATCCTAAAACATAAGAATAGAATTCAATGTAAAGGACAAGTTCCTAACCAGTAAATTAAGTATGATAGAATCAATAACACAGTCTGATCTGCTCTCTCGGAATACTTGTCTGCAGCTACTTGAAGCTGAACTTTGTGATGCTAAGGCAGTGGCGGCCCAGAAAGCTACCGAAGCTTCCTGCATTCTAGCCAAATTTGAAGAGGTTCAAGACACCATGAAAGAAGCAGACATCATGATAAATGAGCTGATGATAGCAAATGAATCTTTAAAGCTCAACATTAAAAAGTTTAAGAAGAAGGAGATCAGCTTAACCGAACAGAGAGATATCCTTATTAATGAAAATCAAAGCTTGCAGTCGGCTAATGATCTTAAGGACGTGCATTACAAAAGACTGAAGAATGAGTTTGAGTCAGATCTAGCAATGATGCAGAGGCTGGTGTTGGAGCTAGAGGATATAGTTTCACAGGCCGCGACCACTTCCACGTATGAGCTCAATTCTGCAACATCTGATCTCCTTATCATAAAGTCTCAACTTCATGAATCAACTAAGTGCATGAGGTCATGGCTTGAGGAGATCTGGTCTGATATTATTGTCAAGGACTGTGCTCTGTCTGTCTTGCATCTTTGTCACATGGGCATTCTCTTAGAAGCTGCAACTGGATTGAATGTAGAAAATGGGCTACTCCATCATGGGTTAAGTGAATCAAACTCATTAATATCTAAATTGAAGGAGCAGAACTTTAAAGCACAGAAGGAGCTTGAAATGTGCAGAACTCTGAAGGGGAAATTATTGGCTGACATCAAAAACAACTTTGATCGTGTATTGCGGAAAGAGTATGATGCAGGGGTTTGCACCTCCAAACTTAGCTCTTTTGAGAAAAAAATATTAGACTTGCAGTTCCAGGAAGAGTCAATGTTAGCAAGGTCCGAGCAAATGGGATCTGAGTTTGTTGAGTTAATAAAAGAGGTCGATCTCAGCAACAAAGCTGTCTTGGCATCTCTTATAGATCAAGAAAGGGTGCTGAAGGACAAAGAGGAAGACTTGAAATCCCTGGAAGATAGTTTGACAATGGAATTTTCTGCAAAAGACTTTGAGTCATTAATTTTGTCATCTGAGTTAGAAGAGAGGACCATATTAATATCTGAGTTGGAGAGAAAAAATATGCATTTTTATGAAGTTGCCGAAAGTTTGAAAAGAGAAATCATTTTTGACAATCTAGATGTTGCATTAACTGCATCCATCTTACTTGACAAGGAGGTTGAGGTTTCTATCCTACATGAGGAAGTTGCAGTAGCAGGAAGGAAGCAGCAGAATTTGTTTGCTGAACTTAACGTAATGGATTCAATGATTGCCGACGTTCGCTCTAGAAAAAATGTTCTTGAACAAGATGCTTGCTCACTGATGGAAGTTTCTTGTTTGAATGAGACATTGAAGCGTGAACTTGGTGAATTGATGGAAGCAAAGACTGTTCTGACAACCCAGGTCCAGGAACTTAGCTCTACAAATGAGAAGTTGCTTGAAGAATTTAAAAAGAAGGATGCAGCCCTTGAAAGTTCTTCAAGTCGCATCTTTGTCCTTGACCAACAAAATCAGATGTTGCAGAGTGAAACTTGCTTGCTGGAAGCAGCATCATGTAGACTCCAGAATGATATGGAAATGAAAGAAGCAGAAATTAAGAAGATGAATTGTCTTGAAAAGGAGATTGAAGAAGTGAAGCATGAAATAACAGAGTTAAAAGGAGAACGTTGCGAACTTTTACAAGAGTTGGAGGTCAATAAAGCAGAGATCGAGAGAATCAATGCTTTGGCAGCAGAGAATACTTCCTTGAGAATCCAACTCAGATCTTGTGAGAAGGATAACAATGACACTTTAGATATGGTGCTCAAAGTAGACAGCATTGGGAGTAAAGCACTTTATGCTATTCAACATAAAAGTGATGAATTAGATGCCATGTTACAGAACATATATAATGAAGTTGAGAGGGCATCCAAGTTTTTTGAAGAGTTTGAATCATTGGAGAATTTTACTGAAGAGATTTTATCACAAAGTGCTTCCCTGCAAACTGAGTTAGTTCGGAAGGATGACATCATCAAAGGAATGCTATTTGACCTCAGCTTGTTGCAAGAATCTGCATCTAACCACAAGGATCAAAAAGATGAAATTGATGATTTGATGTCTTCTATAAATTCTTTGGAAAATGAGCTTGATGAAGCTGTTTGTAAAGGTCAAGCGCTTGAAGTTCAGTTGCAGGAAAAGATAAGTAAGATAGCTGTTTTGGAGTCAGATATTTCGCAGAAGTGCAAGGACATAGAATTGCTTTTAAGGAAAAACTCAGAGCTGGCTGCCAGTGCCAAGGATACCATGGAAGAAAAATGTTCCATCCAGGAGGAATTGTTAGAGAAAAGGGAAGTCTGTGAGAACTTAGAGGTAGAAATCAACAACTTCAGTGAGATTGTTAGCGAAATGAGCAATTCAATTGAATGCTTGAAGAGAAATCTGAATGATGTTACTAGTGAGAGGAAAGACCTCCATGGAGAAATTCTCACATTAAAAAAGGAGCTAGATATGGCACAAACTCTTGCGGAGGAAAGTGAAGCAATTGCCATAGAAGCTAAAGAGGTGGAGTCGTGTTTTAAACTACTTTATCTAGTTATCTCCAATGTTTCCTTTTTCTTTCTTTTTCCCACACCCCTTTTCTTACAACAATATTATATTCATGACAGGTGGCCGAGATCGCAAAACTCCAGGCTGCAGAGAAAGAAGAGGAGGTTATATTGTTAGAGAGGTCTGTTGAGGAACTAGAGTGCACAGTGAATGTACTAGAAAATGAGGTACTCATTCTTGCAAAGTTAATGTATTTATCTATTTATTTATCATTTAATAACATGATTTCCCACATTTATAGGTTAAATTTGTCAGAGGAGAGGCTGAGCGGCAGCGTTTACAAAGAGAAGATCTTGAACTGGAACTTCAGGCTATTAAACAACAAATGAACATTGTAAAAGGCAGTGATGCTGATATGAAAAGGTTTCTAACAACTTTACCATGCAGCAAGAATTCTCAAAAAATAGGACCCGTTTAGGTTTCTAAATGTTTTGATATTTATGTATACAGGCATCAAGAGGAAAAAGAAAAGAGTCTTCAAGAAGCCTGTCAGCGCATACAACTTCTAGAGGGAGAAATCATCTCTAGAGATGCTGAAGTGAGCTTGGTCCTTCTATATCCTTGCTAAATTTTTTTGTTCTTTAAGCTCAGTCAGCCAGTTGACATTCAATTTCAGTAACTTGTTAGATTAACTTTATTTCATTTTCTTTAACAGATAGCCCACTTCAAGGCTCATATATCAGAACTAAATTTGCATGCTGAGGCACAGGCTCACGAGTATAAGGAAAAGGTAATTCCTCATTCCTTCCGATGATTGTGATAAAGTTGGGTCGGTTGCTAACGTGTGATTTTAACCTAATATCAAAACAGTTTAAGGCATTGGAAGCATTGGCAGAGAAAGTCAAGATGGATCCCCATGCCACCCAAGCTCTAACTTTATCATCAAGCAAATTGGAAAAAAATTCTTCAAAGCCTAGGGGGTCTGGTTCCCCTTTCAAATGCATTGGCATAGGCCTGGTTCAACAGTTGATGTCTGAGAGGGATGAGGAGCATAGTGCAGAAAGATATCGTATTCAAGAACTTGAGGCTCTAGCTGCCAGTAGACAAAAAGAGGTATTTTACATCTTAAACCAACGTGACTTATTTTTGTAAAAATATCCTTTACTCAATTGTGATCATCCTTATTGCAGATATTCATGCTGAACTCAAAATTAGCTGCTACTGAAAGCATGACCCATGATGTAATACGCGATTTATTGGGTTTGAAATTGGACATGAATAACTATGCGGTAATTTTAAATATAACTCTATATCTTTTGCTAGAGAATGTTTAAACCAAAGGCCATTTCCTGTTTTCAATTCTCTAGTATGCCCTGACTATTTCTCCTATGTTTTTTTTTGCTTATGTGGGTTACCGACCAGACTGTGCTGGATAATCAGCAAGTGCAAATGTTGACGGAGAAGGCTCGACTCCGTAATGTTGATGCTCAGTTCAAGGTAAACTTAGTAAGGATAATGATATCACCAACATGTAGTCTGGCCTTACGAAATATTATTAAGTGATTGCTTGATTGCAGGAGGAAGAGGTTCTTAAACTGAGGGAACAGCTAAATGAGTTTATAGAGGAGCGGAAAGGGTATAAATTGTCAATTAGATTTTGAGAGTCATCTTGTTGTTGTTGCATTTCTCATTTGTTTTGTTGATAATAATAATTAGATGGATTGAGGAAATCGAGAGAAAACAAGCAGAGATGGTGTCTGCACAGATTGCACTAGAAAAACTGCGCCAGCGGGATCACTTGCTTACAACTGAAAATGAAATGATAAAGGTTAGAAATGTTATTAACTTTTTTCTATTACACCTCAGCAGGTTGTTACTATATTAATCATCACTTATACTCTGGACATTTTCTCAGATGGAGAATGTAAATCATAAAAAGAAGGTCATCGAACTTGAAGCAGATATAAAGAAGTTGTCTGGTCAGCAAAACCTTCAACAGCGCATCCACCATCATGCTAAAATTAAGGTAGGTACCCCTTTTTTTTAATTATGCTTAGACTTGCCAGAATCTGAAGATTAACTGTATCTTTTTGCTACAGACTAATCCCCACCATGGCTTCTATATATCTTTGTCACAGGAAGAGAACAATTTACTGAAAAATCAGAATGATGACCTTATTGTTAAGCTGCGGAAAACTGAATCAATTCTTTCGAGAGTCAGGGAGGAGCTGGCTCACTTCCGTCAAACTAATGGAAGAAGCCCCTACATTAATTTTGACAAGGAACAAACACTGGAGAACAAGTTGAAGGTTAGTATCTTTTTCTATTTAATTTAATAACTTAATGTGCCTAGGAGGAATTCCACAATGTGATTGTGGACAAGAATTATGTTAGGAACTTTTGTGTATCTCTAGGACTTAAAAATTTGGAAATTTGTCCAACAGGAAAAGGAAGAGGAAAGACTGCAATTAGCGCAGAAGTTAATTGGTTTGTGCGCTACTGTGCTGAAGGTAAAGAAAACTTCATGTTTTACTTACTAAAATATCATAGGTAAGTGTTGTTGAAGTCTCCGGTTCTTTGGCATTGTTTTTTTTAAATCATCTGCAATATATACTGTAGGCTGCTGGAATAACAAAATCAACATCCGAGATACGGATCTCAGCAGCTGAAGAAGCACTTGAGCAGCTAAAAAACAGATTGACTTCACTGGAAAGAGAACTACAAGATGCCAAATTTAAGGTTACAAATATACACAATACTTCAATCATTTTGCTTCATCTAAAACCTCAAAACACTCTATCAAACTAACGACGCTAATTTACTAACACGTTCTTTCCTGTTTACCAGAACAAAATGACTAATGAACGAATCCGATTGTCTGAGCTCATGTCACAATCTTCCCCTCTAAGAACAGATGAAAGTGGACAGACTCCAAAGAGAGGATCTTCCCCTCTAACGGTCTTTGAACGGTGAAGATTCTTTTACCAATTTGAAGAGGAAGAATTATCTGTACATGGTGATGGTGTTAGTTTTTTGCTAGCAGTTTGTCCATATATCCTTTTGTACTTTATATAGTGTGTACACAAATCATGGAAATATGTAAAATGATTTTGTATTATTATCTTTCATTGAAAGTATTTGTGCATTATGTATAATTCATTTATTCTGTAAATTTCCAAGTGTAATCTCTACAAAGGCATATGTTGTACAATCACAATGATGTTATCACAATTATGTTTACATCACTAAAATTATGGTTAGTCTGATGTAAGAACTTTTCTTTTCCAGGGTAATTATATACTCTCTCCATTGAAAAACCAATATTCTGCCCTTCCCCATCTGTACTTACTCTCTCCATTTTGGCTTGTGCTAAAATGTTTGAGTGTTGTAGATAGTTTCATGAGTTTCAAGTTTTCTAAGTTCAACTAATGAGAGTCCGGCGCCTAAATGGCACCTTTTCTAAGCCATAATGCCAAAAGGGGTCGTGGTGTCGTGGTCTCCACAATAGACCAAAACAGGTTTATCGTGGAGCAGCCACGATTTACCCCAAATGTTAATGGCCCCATTTGCAGTCCGTCAATGTTTATAAAGTTATTTTTTAAAATTTTACTTTGCAAAACGTGGAAGGAAAAAAAATCCCTTTACAAGGTAAATTACGTCTTTTAAAAAAAAATCTTTTGCAAATCGTGGACATCTCCACATTTTGCAAAGGAATAACTTTAAAAATATATATATTTTTTACTATGTTGCATGCGACACTTTTTAGGTTATTTATTTATTTATTTGTAGACACATTAATATTCAAAAAAAATTAACTCAATCTGAAACTAACAAAGTCATACAATAATTAAAATTTTGTGAAATAATATGTGAACATGCAAAAAACACGAAATACAAGTCAAATAAATTTTACATGTTATATGAATAGTAAATATTAAATTAAATACGCAATTAAAATCCACAAAACGTAATATAAATTTATTACAATAAGGACAACAACATATTTGTAGAAGATTACATAAGGAAACAACAACCTACAATTTAGGAATAAACATAATAACGACCAAGCAACAACAACTATTGAGTCTGCGTGGGGCAGCGATTTTTGTTATGACATGTTTGCTTGCACGTACTACATTTCCTAGCCATGCGAGCAGGAGCTATATCCATTTCATTCCTCCTTCTAGTTGTACTCCGCTCTCATGAGGTTTGCTCGTATTCAGTGTTTGCAACAAAATTGAAAGGAGAATGTGCCAATATGCATCACCCAAGGGTGAAAATTTTCCACTATACGTTTGTTTGTAATACATGCAATTGTAGTACTTGCTAACATAGGTCTTTGTCTGAATGCCACATATATTACAAAATTTAATGACATGTGAACATGGCATACAGTAGTTTCTCCACTTCCCACGCGAATATTTTTTCCTTTCAGCAGAGACTTTATGGATATTTCCGCCCTTACCTTCGTGTGCAAATGTCAGAATCTCAAAGACCCCCTCCGATGTATTACATTGTTGTATGTTAGTGTGCATTTGAGCCCTCTCCACGTATTCTTGGAACTTCTTTTCAACAGCGAGCGGCCAATGCTTATTACAATTAATAAAGCAGCAAGGGAGCTTTTTTTATCAAACCGATCAACAAGATTTTTAAACGTCAAACGGACCATGGCAGTAACAGGCAATCCACAAGCTTTCTTCAATAAACTGTTGTAACTCGGAGACATTCGTTGTCATAGCCCCTCACCTATGACCTTCGTCCTTAATCAATGTCCATTTCTCCTCCGAAAGATTTTGTAACCATAGATACGCTGGAGGTGACAACTGTTTGATTTGTGTCATCCTCATTTTGTACTTCTTCTTCTGGTGCTCTATAGCCGCCAACCACATTAGGTTCTCAAGGTCACTGTTGAGGAACTTTTTATTAAAGTTGTTTTTCAAATGCCAAACACAAAACCTATGGTGTGTGAATGGTGGTTGCAACCATTCATGTGTTTGGACACATTATAAGATGCCTTGATGACTGTCAGAAATAAGTCAAATTCCTTTTCTCCCATAAACAACATGTATCCACAATAACTCAAGGAACCACGTCCAAGACTCAAAGCTCTCACGTGCAACAACAACATATGCAAGTGGGAAAATATTATTGTTCGCATCAATTCCAACAATAATTAACAGTTTCATCTCATACTTACCATAGAGATGAGTGTCGTCAATTGTGATCACATGCCTGCAATTTTTGAATCCATCTATGCTTGGTTTAAAAACAGTCCCCGGATTGAAAAATTATAGGGCAACCATGTATTGGGGCAATGCCTTGAAAGAACTTTCAAAATCTCCATATACCATTTCAAAAGCTTTCTTACGCCCTTTTTGAGCTTTTCTATAACAAGGAGTTAGTTGATACAACCCTTTTATTTTTTTCCGAACCGTCTCAATATTGATGTGTGCGTCGACCATAATCTGTGGTATCAACTTAGTAGCAGTAAGATGGCTGCTTCACCCGCAAGGGTAGCCAAGTTGGTGTAGCAGTAGAGCGCGGGACCGCAAGGTCACGAGTTCGATCCCCTGCATAAACCTTCTTGGTTGAGCCTGTCACACATGGCTTGCCAAGTGTGGTTAATCGGATGACGTGGTTTGCAGGTTATTGCGTCAGTCCGGGGTTTACCCTGTGCGCACTCGAGAGAGTAGCGGTTGCGGGTTCCTTCGTCAACAAAAAAAAAAGAAAAAGATGGCTGCTTAAATTGGAATGATCCTCCTTGTAATCATCTGCGAGATAGTTTTGTCGCTCAATCATTTTGCTTGTCTTCCACATACCACTTGAAATCACTCTAATGCATGCATCGTCAACTTAAATAAAAGAAAAATAATAAGTCGTGTACTTGCCTACGATTTATAATTTATTTATTTTTTAAAAAGTATATTGTCCGCAGTTTGACTACTGCATGGCTGATTGAACGACTGCATGGATCCACAGTTTTAATTAAAAAATAGTAAGTCGTATACTAAGCAACGATATATAATTAATGAAGACTGTCATCGAAAATAAAAAAAATGAAATATAAAAAAAATACTGAAAGAGAAATATAAGTATTTGGTCCATTACGATATTTAAGACTAACATAAAAAATATGAAACCACTGCCACCATAGTAAAATATGAAAACATAAATTTGATATAGCAGTCTAAACACTTAAAACATAACATTTAAGACTAATATCGATGCCCACAAGTGCTACAAGAAGTTGCCCGATGCTCCTTTTTAGATCTACATTGGGCAACCACCACTTGTGTCTCTGTCGCATCCTGTAAATTTCATACAAAATATAAGTTATTTTTATACTGTAATTAAAAAAATAGCTAAATAATTTGAATAAAAAACAAACCTCTGGCTCTAAGGCCCCTAAATCTGGTGTAGGAAAGTGTGAGGCTCCAACATCACATGCCATGGAAGACTATTCAAAATAAACAATATAGACACATAAGGTAGTCATTGAATAAGGTACAAGTTATTTGAATGGTTAGAGTACTCACGTCGGTAAAACTCAGTCTCCTCCCTGCTGGAGAGCTATGTCTGGCGAATGCATGTAAATCAGATGTGAAGCGTTGGGACAAATCTGTGAAGCTTAAAGGCTCAGACGATGCGAATTGCCTGAAAGACCCATCTGGAGTGACAATTGTTGTTGTTTGGTAATGGGGAACCTCATGAGACATTGATGAGCTAGGCATATCAGAATTCATTACCGGGTAATATGGACCAATAACAGGCATCGATGAGCTAGGCATATCTGCTGCCAGCGCGTCTGGCTTGCGATCAGCTACCACATCATCTTGATCAACCAACTGATGATCCACGCGGCCTCGACCCCTTCTGTTACCAGCTTCTCCTTGACATCCTCTACCACGTGCCCCATATCTAGGTATATTTTGCTTAGGACATCGCGGAACATGCATAGTAGGCGGTTCCTTGTACTCCCCCGGTGGTGTATAATGTGGAGTGAAACTCAACATCGTCTCCAAGGAGGCAGCAGTCATAGACTATATTAATGCGGCTAAACTTCTATGCCAATACCTTCTCTGCATTGGACGCGGTGGGATCTTGGCTTGTATTGCCAACCTATACGATTATTGATGTCCTAAAGCCTAAAATAAATAAAATAATAAGATATGATAATGGTTTACGACATGTAAAAAACATCAAACATCTAAAGCAATGTAATGTATGTACCAGTGCCTCATGCCTACATGTCATGTGTTGGTATCCCATAAGCACATTATGCGGGATTCCCTATGAAAGTGTGCGAGTGTTGCCGATACCAACTAAAGTACTCTGATAGTGCCTTTGGATCTTCAGTCATAAGTTCGGCTTCATATAATTTTACTCGACGCGCTGCCCATTCATTAGATGTATACTTAAAATACTGTTGATCATGTTTTTTTAAGGCATACAGTTTGTCACGTTTGAAATGAAAATGCTCAAACTTATTACATGGTCCCCGAATATGATGCTTCCTACCAAACTATATGAGAATGCGATCTACCATGTGACACTCACGGTAGATCCCACAAGTAAGGGATATTTGCGCCATCCAAACACCTCGGCCACACCAACATCACTCGGGGAGTACATTAATGATGGCCTCTAAATAAGGCTCCCACACAAACTATGATGGAAAGAACACTAAATTACTTGATAATAAAAGAAATAAATTACGATAAAATACCTATTATGATATCAAAACGCCAATAGCAAATATAATTATGATAAAATACTTGGCCCTATGTTAGGTTGTCCAATACATCCCTACATATGGCTAGCACATCACATGTCTCATCTTCGCTGACTCTACGATGAGCCCACTTATGTGCAAGAGCAGTGTGTGCCTCGGGTGGATACTGTACTCGATGATGCGGTGATGGATGCATCGGTATAAGTCGCTCCCAAACCCAGACCTATATTTAAAATTTAAGAAAATATAAAGATTATAACAATAAAATAAAAAACTAAATAAAATCACACAATTTTAAAAGTCATGTACCTACAATAATGAAATAAATTCACACACATCGGTGGACTCTAACATCGAAGCGCAACATATAGAATTATACAACTATGACAATGCACTTGCTCTCCAAGCTTGTGTGCCCATTACGTTAAGGCCACACATGTCAAGCAAATAATATAAATTAAGCTTATCATCGGACTTATCCGAAAATATCGTGCCACCACACAACCATAACAAGTACAACCTGACCTGCTTTTGCACATCAAATTATGTGGTCTGAGATGTAATCGCATCTAAGCGGTTCATAAGTTCAACTAATTTACATACTTTCACCCTACTAACACCGTCAAAACAATCCTCAGCGGGTGCCCAACCAGTAAGGTCGTGGATCAACTGTTGCCACCTCTGAAGGTTTATGTTTCTAGCATTAGCTTGAAACAATTACCAAATAAATATAATTGAAGTGAAATTTATATTTTGTGTCATCTCTTTCTTATCCTCTTGTACTGTTACCGTTTCTATTATTCCTCTCTTACGCACCAATTATTCTTACTATCTTATCTAAAACAATATAATTTAAAAGACACGTACCTACAACAATGAAATAAATTCACACACATCGGTGGACTCTAACATCGAAGCGCAACATAGAGAATTATACAAATATGACAATGCATCTGCTCTCCAAGCTTGTGTGCCCATTACGTTAAGGCCACACATGTCAAGCAAATAATATAAATTAAGCTTATCATCGGACTTATCCGAAAATATCGTGCCGCCACACAACCATAACAAGTACAACCTGACCTGCTTTTGCACATCAAATTATGTGGTCTGAGATGTAATCGCATCTAAGCGGTTCATATGTTCAACTAATTTACATACTTTCACCCTACTAACACCGTCAAAACAATCCTCAGCGGGTGCCTAACCAGTAAGGTCGTGGATCAACTGTTGCCACCTCTGAAGGTTTATATTTCTAGCATTAGCTTGAAATAAGGGGTCACCATCTACGACCATGCCAAACATGAGCTCAATATCCTGTAAAGTGATTGTCGCCTCACCCTTACGCAGATGAAAAGTGTGCGTCTCAGGGCACCACATCTCTATAAGTGTAGAGATAATTCCCCAATCATATGGGATAAATCCTACCTCTACTACTCCCCTAAATCTACACATGCCAAAGTAGTTAAGGATGCGGGATGCAAAGGATGACGCCTCACGTGCTTCCAGAATTCGCGATCCGCACGGCGTGGAGATAGGTACGCTTTGTGTCCTGCCAAGGTCCCATTCCACACACCATGTGATCGATGCTTCTCTTGTATTATTAGCACGTCATACTCTTCTTGACCCGGATGTAGTGACATTCGTGGAAGATCCATACTTATAAACAAAAAGTTAAAGAAATTAAAAATTAGTCAAATAAAAATGTCTGGTAAGATGAGTCATAAAGTTACATTATTTGTCGCCTAACATGAATAACTTTAAGCACGTGAAATATTATGTCATTTACGTATTGTCAGAAAAGTGAGAAGATTTGTCACGTTATCGATTGTATAGTCCAATCTCATACGTAATCCACATGCAATATATGATGATGTATTCAATAGTAAGCGGACTACTTCAATAAAAAATATAATAATTCAACGAGTATTTTTCGTATTCATTCCTCTATACTTTCAGCGATTATTTCTAAAATATCTAAAAAGCCTTTCTTCAGCGGCTGGTTTAAGAAGAAACATAAAGGAGAGAGGAGTTTAAGAAATCCAAATGGGAGGAAAGAAAAAATAAATTTAATTACACCATACCTAGGGAAAAAAACATGCTTGGTTGTTATGCTAGAACCAAGATGGAATAAATTTTTGGAAAAAAGGGTTTCGTCTGATGAAGATATGGAGGCGGAGGAAAAGAGAAAGGAGATAAAGGGCAAACCGTGGGGTACCCAACGTTTTGCAGAGGGAGTCTTGCAATTCTAGTAACAAAATTAAAAAAAATTCCTATTCAAATCATGGAGCTCCCCACGTTTTGCAAAAGGAATATTTTTAAAAAGACGTAAGTTACCTTGCAAATTGCGGAGAGGTTCATGATTTGCAAAGTAAATTTTTTTAAAAATTACATGACATTTGACGGACGACAAATAGGGCCGTTAACATTTGAGATAAATTGTGGGCTCCTCCACGATAAACCCGTTTTAGTCTATTGTGGAGACCACAACCCTTTTTGACAATATGACTTAGAAAATGTGTCATTTAGGCGCTAGACGTTTTTTTTGTTAGGAGATGTATTATAATACTTACATCTAGTGGTGCAAGATGAAATCTCTCTAACAAACATTAGTAAAGAAAACAATAACTTGGAACTTAAACATAAATACACTTGCATAGAAAATGAATTTGAGACTTCTTGGCCAACACCTCAACCTTGGATTTGTTAATCACCAAACCAAGGCTTCGTTGGCTACCTAATAAAAAATTTAACTTTGATTTTTTTTTCCTTCCCCAAACTATACTTTGGGTTTTGACAAAAAGAATACAGATATTTTTAACTATAATATACCAACCAAATAAAATGAATTTGTGTCGCCAAAATTTACTTGGCGTACTGAAGGTAGATCCCAATAAATTTTCTTCTACTCTGCCCTGATTTTCACTAAATTTGCATAATCGTGCATAGTGAAACATTTAGTACTACTATATTTTAATAGTCTATTTCTTTATCCATCAATTCGGGTCAAACCAATTTGCTTGTTCCAATGTCTTCTTTGGCTGCACTCAGTTCTAGCCACTTCAATGGAGGTTGCCTTTGGAAATATCAGGTTTGTACTCAAAAGTACAACATTGTAATGCTCAATTTTGAATCCTTGTATTATTTTACAGCTGTAATCAATCATTGATCAAAAGTTAGGGTTTGCTTTGTGAATCCTTTTCTATATCTATATTTAGATAATTCAAATGAAATGTGCCTTGTTATTTTTCTTGCTTTCTGATTAGACAAGTGATTTGTAGGACGAACTCAAGGTTGGGAAGCTCAGAATTAGTGTTACTTCAATGGCGTCATCGTCACCAACGCAAAGCTTGGAGTTTCGGGATGGTAAAGCTAACAAATTGGACAAATTGCGTATTGGTGTGCTTGGAGCTAGTGGCTACACTGGTTCTGAGGTCTGTATAAGCCCTTTGTTGATGGACCTATTCATTATTGCATTTAAACATAATTAATATTTCTTGAGTGATTGTTGTTTCTTCTTAGAACGAAACAAAGGTGCAAAGGCACTTGGTAGAGATTGCTTCTTTCCCTTATTTTATATTTTTATTTAATTTAGCTCAGACGTATTCTAAAAGTTACTATTGTCTACGCAGCAAGAGCTGCATGTTACCCTACCACTTTAAAAACTAAGCTCAACAAACATGCGTAGATGTAAACCCAAAAAATGACAATAAAAAATCAATAAAAGATTAACTTTGATTTTGGTCAAGGAGTGAACCTGGATCATTGTTTGAGACTCTGCAGATGCAGTTGTTCTGAAATTGTCTTGTGTGAGGTTTGTGCTTTAAGGTACAACAGGAAAGTAACGTTTTCCACTACATTATTGATTGTTATTTGTTGTTAAAACAACTAAGATAGTTTGGATACTACCTAATATTTAGGAAGACAAGTAGCTTGTCTTGTAGTATTTCAAAGAGATTGAAGATGGTGAAAATAATCAGGGAATAATATGGAAAATGAATCTTCCATTTCTTCTAAATATTTGTCTGGATAGTCAAATCCTTTTTGGAGATTTTACAGTGGAAGAAAATAGTTATTATTCTAATATATGATATACTCGAGAAGGAGATTTTGATCTTTGGAAGTTATGTGTTGTATATGAGATGAAAAATCCTGGAAGATGAATAAGAGTATAGTATTTCATCCCATTGTAATTTTAATCCTGGATAGAACTTTAATGGCCCTTTACTGTACCCATTTATCCGATTAAGTTAATCTTCTGTTTCTGCAGTGTGATATCGTGTCATTTCGGGTAATTGTGCTTGGTTACAATCATGCTCTTCTTTTCATATATTGTTAGATGTATCATGCACATCCCTTGGTTCTATGATTTTCACTTGACAAGTATAAAATTTGTTGCAGATTATTAGACTCCTGCGAAATCATCCACATTTTCAGATTACTTTGATGACGGCTGACAGGAAAGCTGGCCAATCAATCGAATCTGTTTTCCCTCACCTGGTCACACAAGTATGTATCTTCATATTTGCATGATTGTATTCTTTCTTGTTGGACTTTACTTTTGAATTGATGTCATATAGGACTCAAAAGTAGGAATTTATTTGATAAATAGTTATGGATATGTTTTGCTATCTTAATTTTTGCTTGATTTTCTGACTATATGAAAGAATCATGAAGGAGATTGAGTCTCTTCTATATCTAACTCTCTTTCATTAGTAGAATTTTGTAAGATTATTTTCGATCCTGCTCTTTCGTTCTGAGGGAAAGGATTGTGCATTCTCAATTTAGATCCTGAAGTATTAATTTTACTATCTCTATATCTGGTCCTTATCAACCATTCTTATACAGGATCTGCCAAATCTAGTCGCTGTTAAGGATGCAGATTTCTCTGCTGTGGATGCCGTTTTTTGTTGTTTACCACATGGTACAACTCAGGTTTGTAGCTATTCCATGTCTTGGTTTTCCCAAAATCAATCAGTGTCATATCGAAGGAAGAGTGGTCCATCATACTTAGCCTATCGTAATTTCTAATGGAGATTCTGAGCCTTGCATTTAAGTTTTTATTTTTGTTAATTACTTACATTGTGCAGGAAATTATCAAAAGTCTCCCAACAAATCTAAAAATTGTTGATCTTTCTGCGGTAGGCATTCAGTCTATACTTCTTCTACACTCAAAATAGTTTCTTGACTCTGCATCTCAAACATGCTCTATACTTACTGTCATCGTGATGGTCATGTAGGACTTCAGATTGCAAAATATTGCCGAGTATGAGGAATGGTATGGCCAGCCTCACAAAGCAACGGCTTTGCAGGTAGAGTAGCTGATTTCTTCTATCCCTCCTTCCAGAAAAATGAAAAAGAAAAAAAAGAACTTCATGTTTGATTCAAATGTATAATGTTATATCACCCATAATAAAAAAACAAATATATAATGTTATGTGAAGGTGTACAATCAAGAGTAATAACCAGAAAATTTGGAGTCTCATATGTGGAAATGAGAGAATTCTTCCATTAGTTTTCCTATTATATCTCTTTGAGGCCAATATAAGGTCACCATATTGAATGATTATTCTTTCAATTGATGCAGAAAGAAGCAGTCTATGGCTTGACTGAGATTTCAAGGAAAGAAATTCAAAGTGCACGTCTAGTGGCAAATCCTGGCTGTTATCCAACATCTGTTCAGCTTCCTCTTATTCCCTTGATAAAGGTTTGCGTCTAAGTTGAAAAACAAAGCATATCTTTTATTGCATGCCTTGTGAGTTTGTCAAGATTTCTTAAAAATGGAAGGATCTATATATAGGCCTCCTTTGTTGGAAAATCTGAATTTGAAATGAATTATCCCTTCTAAAACTATAAGAACAACAACATACCCAGTAAAATCCCACAACATGGGGTCTGGGGAGGGTAGAGTGTACGCATACCTTACCCCTACTGTTTCCGAAAGGCCCTCGGCTCAAGAGAAAGCATAAAAAGAGGTCAGATAAGGACAAGAAGTTCAAAGCAGTAAGAAAATGTAATTAACGAAAGCGACTAAGCCATGATAAAGTATAACCTTCATCATTTTGACCTTCATCTCATAGTCTTGTCCTTTTTAACCTTTAAAATATCCAATCTATAACGAATATTTTTCAGCTGATTTTTAATCAAAAGCTAATTTCTGACGTCCTAGGCAAGCAATTTCAATGTTTGCGTAACTTTTTTAGTCATCCAGAAGCAGATTTTTGTTTATAATTTAGTGGAAATAGATACCAATTGAACGAATATCTGACTAAATTCTAAGGTGGGTGACTCAAAGGCCTGTATTGTGGCTTTGGAAGTGCCTTTGACTAGAGGTTTTATCTTTCTTCCTATTTCTAATATCTGAAGTTGATCCAATCACAAATTGTATGTGCATTCAGGAGTTTCTGCTACAATGTTCTGAAAATCTTATCATCCCTCTTTCTTGAGAAAAATGGGTTTTCTTCGTGTCAGTCTTGATTCTGCATTAGCAAGAGATTCCTTGGTTAGCTCAGGGATGCAAGTTCTTTGCTAAAAAGAATGGCTATCCCATATGCCAGCTTGTTTTACAAAATGTAACTGAAATTGTGTTTTGTAATTTTGAGATATGGTTTTCTTTGCTTGCCGTCAGCCTAAGGTGCTTGGTGCACAAATGCTATAGTGCTCATACACTGGAAGAGCAATTTGTGTTTAAGATGTTCCCTTTTGGTTGAGAACTCGACCATCTGTATCATTCTAATGTATTTAGCTTTTCCTTTCCTGTGTTTTGTCCGCGGCTCACTCTTGGTTGATTCTGTCTTTATTTTTGCAGTCCAACCTCATTGAAGTAAGAAACATAATTATTGACTCAAAATCTGGTGTTAGTGGAGCAGGTTTTGTACTTTTCTGAATCCTTTCCTAGTAATGACTACCACTTGTAGTACTTTAGCAGTAGTAGCCAACTTCTCTAACTTTATCTTGCAGGTCGTGGTGCAAAGGAAGCAAATTTATACACTGAAATAGCTGAAGGAATACATTCTTATGGTATAACCAGACATCGGCATGGTCAGTAATCTATTTTAGCTGTGCAAATAATGAAAGCTTTATTTATTAATCCAAACTGTCTTAGTTATTGTTTCTTATTTTTTTAATGGAAGAGTTTACATTAGAATTACTAAAAATTGGCAATTCATCTCATCTCAACATGATACTCTATGGGACGAAGCTGAATGCTGAACCAATTCAGAAATGGATAAAAGATATTTTAAGAAGTTATAAAAGAAGGCTAAGAAGCAAGATTCATCTGTCTTTTTCACATAGCAATAACATGATTCTTTCTTAGAAGGATGGAAATCGTATTTTGCTGTAAAATGGAAAACTATTATTAAGCCAATACACTAGGATCATATCACAATACTTATTATTCCATGAATATGACAATTTATTTTGTAATTGACCATAGTTTAGAAGTAATTTTATGTCAGAGAAACCCAAAGGCTTTTAACTTAATGGTACTAGTTGAGCGACTTTGATTCTGTATGAAGTTCAATTGTTTATCTCTTCCATTTGCCTGTTTTTATCACGTACCTCAAGTTTTCAGAAGTTTGCAAAACGGGCTGTTTCGTGCTGACAAAATCTCCATTCACCTGAGTTTTGCTTAGGAAATTCTTATCAAGTGTAATTTTACTAGTGAGAGTTCTGAATTTATTCACAGTGCCAGAGATTGAACAAGGATTATCAGAAGCTGCAAATTCAAAAGTTACTGTTAGCTTCACTCCACATCTTATGCCAATGGTAACAGCTGAACCCAGTTCAAGTTTGTCTAGCCGCCCTGTTCAGCAGGTCATTCTCTTAGCTTGTTTTTTTTTATCTGCGTTACTTTTTGTGCTACAGAGCCGTGGTATGCAATCGACTATTTATGTGGAAATGGCTCCAGGAGTGACAACTCAGGATTTGAAAGATCACCTTGGTAACTACTATGAGGTATGTACTTTCTGCCGCATGACCTGAGCAGCATTTAATTCATGGATTTCATTACCATTTTTGTTTCTCCACTTCACCCAATAGAACTCCATTTCTCCTGTTAGTGTATTCCTCAATCCATTCCTGTTTTCAATGTATTCTGAGGTTGCTTACGACATAATATCACATAATTTTTTCCTTTTCAAATTTGAAAGATTTCTCATTTTGTTAAAAGGCTTCATGCTATTCATTGTGACGCTTTGTAGTTGTAACATTTAACAAGAGATCTCCTTGTAATGTGAGAAACTTGAAGGAGTCCACCTAATCTATGTTTTGTGCGAAGGCTACACTTCTGTTAAATTGTTTATTATACTATCTGAAGGTATAATTTAATAAGTTTTTGCTGAATCGTATGAGAAATGGCTGTTGTCTAAGAAGGTCGATAAAGAAAGCTAAACATGGATTTTTAATTTGCTAAAGCAAAGAACAACCAAACACTTGGCTGTGAGGGGACTAGACCTGCTTTTTCTTAGATCTTAGAGTCAATGAAAAGGTTGACCACAATAGCATGGCTAGAATTATTAGCAATACATATAACACTTCATATAGCTGACCCAACGAGTGTTGGGATTAGGACGTCGTTGTATATAATCCTTTGATCCCACCCCCAAAAGATTTTGAGATGTATATCTTTGTGCGAGTGGAGGGAAGTTATCCTGTCATCTTTAGAGTCCAAGATAAGTAATTATAACATATCATTCGTCTACATCTGCATAAGTAAAAAGGTTATGTTTTCTCTTTAGGATGATTGATATATGTTTGTATTTCACCTTCTCCAGCATGAAGAATTTGTGGTGTTGCTGAACAACAAAGAAGTTCCCCATACTCGACATGTTAGAGGATCAAATTACTGCCTCATGAATGTATTTCCAGACCGGATTCATGGGAGGGCAATAATAATATCTGTTGTAAGTTTTGCAGCATGTTTTTATAGACTGCATGTGTTATTTTGATTAGATTATGTGTTGCTTACTAAATTTAAACTCCCAATTGCCTTTTGTAGATTGATAATCTTGTCAAGGGAGCTTCTGGTCAAGCCTTACAGAATCTTAACTTAATGATGGGAATTCCAGAGAACTTGGGACTCGGTTGCCTGCCTTTGTTTCCGTAAAATATTTGTGGTTCATTCCTCCTGATCGTTTAAGGTAAAGCTCTTTCATCTTGCAATTGCTTTCTGGAGATATGGTAATGAGCCAGTTGTTGTCAACATACCATGTTTTTCACCTTTGACTTTTCTTGTTCTCTTCTTACTCTCTCTTTCTCTTACTTCTTGCATTGTACCTGAATAAAGGGAAAACAAAATAGAGGAATCTGTAATGTAGCATGAAGGGTGTCTGGTTTGTCCTCTGTGAAGCAACATGAGTATGTACTGGCACAAGCTAAATCCTGTTCCTGCCAGTTCTCTATAATTAACAAAGTCATCAATTTTTCTCGTTCAGATCTATTTTTCTCTTGTGCTTGTAATCTGAATTAGGTTTTATGCAGAATATTGATGGGTCAAATGATGTACTGATGCTCAAAATCAAGTCTCAACTTCGGATATTTACAATTTGTCCATACCCTGCTGAGCCTGATCACGTAGCTGCAAGAACTGAGTGTTTCCTGGCTAATCTAGTCATTGAGAGCAAATAATGTTGTGAAGACTGTAGAGCCCTATAGACTCTTTGGTGTAGTTACATATCTTTGTTTTTCTTCCCACGGGGAACAATACTTCGGAATGTGTATATGATCATCCTTGAAAGGCAGCCCTGAACATTTTTTGACATGTTTTCTTTTGTTTCCTGTCTTCCTTGCAGGTTTTGTGAAGTCTAATTATTTTTCACAAGGAGAGACTGCCCCAACATTTGCTGTAGAAGTTTTTGGTTCCCGGCTTAGTTTTCAGATGTATCCTATATTTATTCGCTAGTTGTACGCCCCAGAAGGAAATTATGTGCCAAAAGATAAAGTTGAACAGGGGTGGATATGTGGGTGTTGTATCCTCTTTTTCTCTCCTTTTGTTTAGTCTTGTTCATGCAAAGCATTAACCCCATGGGCTGGCATCAAATTTGAATAAAACCAAATAATTGATGTGTAAATCTTTGGGCATAGGTAGCTTTATGTTTTGGTGTAGGATTTAATTAGCTCTTTTTAACCAGATTTTGGTCGACACTTCCACGGGTGACGGTGAGCCACTGTAAACTCGAAATCTTGTCAAACATTACCCCCGTTTAGAGTCATATTACACCAAAATGCTCAATACAAATTCACTCACATGGTCCTACATTATACAAAACTATATAGTTAATCATGGTTAAAGTGAAATGTTAAGGTAAAATATACTATTATTAGTTATGGTTAAGTGATAAAAGTATAGAAAAGCACATGTCATGTATTTATTCAAAACCTAGTGTATTTACATATTACTCTCTGTGTCAATTTATGTGGCTATCATTTTCTTTTTAGTCTGTTAAAAAAAGAATGTCACATTTCTATAATTAGAAATAATTTAATTTTAAAATTTCCTTTTACTCATAATAAAATAATTTATAGCCACACAATTATTTAAGATTTGTTTTAGACTATACATTTTAAAAATCAACTTTTCTTTCTTAAATTTTGTGCCTAGATAAATGGTGTCACGTAAATTGAGACGAAGAGAGTACTATATAGTTAAATTCTCAAGCTTTGAAAATTTATCGCCCTAAAAAGTCTCAATTATTTAGAATTTACCATTTTTAAAATTTAATTCTCACATACTCCTTATAAGTTGGTACATAATATCGATTTTGTGAGAATTTACCTGTTTGGTACTTTGGTTTGGAGGATATTGCGCGTTTTAATAAGATTTTTGGAGTTAAATAGCCAGAATCATTATTGTTAGTGTATAAAATGTTTGCATTAATTAACTTTTTTTTTTTTGTAATGAAACCAATCAAATTAAATTAACTATCTAATAATCATTATCTAAATAATCGTAAATAAAATCAAAGTCTCAGATACAATGTTTCCTTCAATTAATATCTCAGGAAAAGTTCACGAAATTGGGTGGAACTATTTGAATATTCAATATTCACGATTTTCTTTTTCTTTCTCAAATGCCTACCTAATTTTGGCTATTTTTTGTTGTACTTTGGATTTCGATAATATACCTCCGGCCCATTCCTTGTCTTTCATGGCAGTTACACACTTCCCTTCTATGATGGCTCTCAAACTCAATTCTCCAGCCGCCCATGGTTTTCAGGTGACCCACATAACATAAGGAGATTTATTTTCAATCTTTATTAGACCTCGTTTTCTGGATTTTAAAGCAATTTATGATTTTGTTAATTGTAATAGAATATTTTCCAATATTATTTCATTAATAGTCTCCTATTTTAAGTAGAATTATAATCATTTTGTAATTAAGTTAATTAATTACCTAATTTGTATCAAAATAAATATTCTTGTAAACTTATGTATATTGTAAATCATTCATCAATAAGTATAAGGAACATATTCTTTTATGGTCAGTAATCTAAAACTACAAATCCTACCCTAGCCGCCGATACACCTTCTCGGCCGCCACCTTTTTTCCACATGGCACCTAGCCCACGTCGGAACCCTAGCCGCGGACCTCTCTTGGCCACCCACCTCCTATTTTTCCCAAGACAAAACCCTAGTTTTTCCGGCCATTCTCCCTCCCACTTCCTCCTAAATTTCATCTTTCATGGCTGACAAAATCAAATTTCATCATACACTTGCCGTAAACAACATTAAAAACTTCATCTCTGTGACTGTTGTGATGGAAAAAGGTCAATACTCCTCGTGGGCGGAGCTTTTTAAGATCCATTGTCGTATTTACGAAGTTATCGACCACATCATCCCTCCCACGCCGAAGTCCACAGACATACCATCGACTTCAACTTCTGATGATGCACTCTGGTCTCGTTTGGACGCAACCGTCCTCTAGTGGATATACGACACGATATCTAATGATCTGTTGCACACCATCATTGAGACTGATGCCACTGCCCGCCAAACGTGGGAACGTTTGGAAAGTATTTTCCACAACAAAAAAACTCAACGAGTGTTATACCTTGAAAATCAGTTCAAGGACATTCATCGTGACAATTTTCCAAACGTGTCTGCTTATTGTCAAGAACTCAAGATGCTTGCCAACCAACTCTCCAACGTCGGCGCATCAGTCACTAATCAACGATTGGTCATCCAACTTATTGCAGGTTTGAATGAATCCTATTACGGCTTGCCACCATCCTTCAGCAATGCACGCCATTAACTCTGTTTTATGAGGCCCGTTCGAATCTCATCCTTGAGGAAACTCGGAAAATCAAGCGCAGCACCACTCGGGCCAGCATTGCCGACGCCGCCCTCACTACCACCATTAGGCCCTCCGCCGACGACAGGGCCACCCGTTCCGGCAACTAGAACCGTCGGTCAGAAGACCCGCAACAGTCCGCTTCCTCCCGTAACAACCGCCGGAGCAGGAAGGCCGGTAAGGGCCGCGGCGAAAGAAATTCCGAAAACAACGGCAGCTTGAAGGGGCAGTCCCCACCGGCCGGAAATAGCCAGCAGCAGCCTCCGTCATGGGCTGCCTACCCGCCGTGTCCGCGTGGGCCCCACAGTCATGGGCCTCCCCTCTTTGCCCGTATTCGACATCCTCGTGGACTCCACCTTAGAACCGATAGGCGCAACCTGGTATATTTGGCCATGTCCACAACAGGCCTACACATCACAGGCCCCCCGCCATCGACTTATGCACAGACTCCAGACGAAAATTGGTACACCACATCTCACATGACGGCATCACAAGGTACTCTCTCGTCTTATTTCAGTTTGAGTAATTTAAATCGGAATATTATTGTTGGTAGTGGACAAAGCATTCTCATCCATGTTTATGGTCATTCCTTTCTATCCCCACCACATCCACCACTAATCTTAAAAAATGTCTTCTATGCCCCTAAACTCATTAAGAATCTAATCTCTGTGCGACGTTTTACAACTGACAATTGGGTTTCACTTGACTTTGATCCTTTTGGTTTTACTGTAAAGGATTTTACGATAGGGAGACGAATAATGAGATGTGACAGCACCAGAGATCTTTACCCTATTTCAAACGTTGTCAAAAATCCAGTCTCTGTTCCATCAACCTTTGCTGTTCTTTCATCTTCCCTATGACATTCTAGATCAGGACATCCGGGAGACTCTGTTTTACGCTCTCTTAGAATATTTTTTTTATTAATTGCAACCGTATTTCTAGGACTCCTATATGTGAATCTTGCATTTTTGGGAAACATGTCAAATTACTATTTTCTGCATCCACAAATTAATCTTTAATGCCTTTCGATATATACATAGTGATTTGTGGACATCCTCTATTTTGAGTACGGCTGGCCATCGATATTATGTGTTGTTTTTGGATGATTATTCCAACTTTCTATGGACTTTTCCAATTGGAAATAAATCTCAGGTCTATCCCATTTTTTTTCAATTTAGTGCTTTCGTAAAAACACAATTTGAAAAGAGCATTAAATGTTTTCAATGTGACAATAGTAGAGAATTTGATAATAACCAATTCCAACAGTTTTGCTCCAAAAACGGTCTTACCTTTCGATTTTTCTGCCCTCACACATCCTCCCAAAATGATAAAGCCGAACGGAAAATCTGAACCATAAACAACTTCATTCATGCCCTACTTGCTCACGCCTCAATTCCCCCTCAATTCTGGCATTACCCTGGCCACTTATCTCGTAAACATAATCCCAAACAAGTCTCTAGCTCAACGATCGCCCACCCAAGTTATGTTTTGTAGGAACCCCTCCCACCAACACTTGCGTATTTTAGGATGTCTTTGTTACCCTCTCCATCCGATCACTCAGAAACACCAACCTCGGTCTTATCCATGTGTGTTTCTGGGTTATCCTGCCAATCATCGTGGTTACTCGTGCTATGACTTGTCAAGCCCACGTCATGTCCTATTTGATGAGTCAATTCTCCTTTGCCTCTCTACACTCGCGACCTCGACATTCCTACGACTTTCTAGATGATGGCCTAAACCCTCTTCTAATTCACCATTTACATAGTCCGCCGTCCCAGACCCCGGCACCCACCACCACCTCGGCCAGTACGGGACTAGTTGCCCACCCGGTTTTGCCAACGGTGGCCCAGAACAGCCCGCCTCAGGGTGATTCCGCAGCCACCTCTCGGCAAACCGAGGTTCGGCCAGCCAGTACCGTCACCCCTGCCCTTCCTCCTCTTCTCGGCAGTCCCGCAACAAACCCCCTCCCACGTCCTGAGACACACTCTCAGACCATGGAAACCGTGCCATGCACGGAATTCATAAACCTAAACGGTTGTTTAACCTTTCCATTTCATTTGTCCTTTCTCCTGTCCCTCGTAACCGAAGGATGCCTTGTCCGACCCTAATTAGAAAGCCGCAATGATTGACGAATATAATGCTCTTATTGATAATAAGACGTGAGACCTAGTACCCCGTCCACCTGATGCTAATATTATTCGTTCTGTGGATTTTTAGACATAAAAAGAAATCTGATGGTTCTTTTGAAAGGTACAAGGCTCGTCTTGTAGGTGATGGCAAGTCTCAACAGGTGGGAGTGGACTGTGATGAAACATTCAGCCCGATCGTAAAGCCCGCAACCATTCGGACCGTCCTCAGCATTGCCATATCCAAGTCTTGGCTCATTCATCAGCTTGATGTCAAGAATGTCTTCTTACATGGGGATCTTCATGAAACGGTATATATGCATCAACCTATGAGTTTCAGGGATTCTAATCATCCGGATTATGTGTGTCTATTGCAGAAATCGCTCTATGGACTGAAATAGGCTCCTCGAGAATGGTACCAGCGGTTCACCGATTATGTCTCCTCTATCGGTTTTTCACACAGCAGATCCGATCATTCCTTGTTCATCTACAACAAGGGTACAGACATGGCTTACCTATTATTATATGTTGATGACATCATCCTCACCACATCATCTGATGCTCTCCGCCGGTCCATTATGTCTCTCATTTCCTCTGATTTTGCTATGAAAGATCTAGGTCCCGTTGAGTTATTTTTTGGGCATCTTTGTCACTCGATATTCTGGCAGCCTATTTCTATGTCAGAAGTACGCCGAAGAGATCCTTGACCGTGTAGGCATACCATCTTGCAAACCATCCCACACGCTTGTAGACATCAATTCCAAGCTCAGCGCTGATTCCGACCGTTCATATTCAGACCCGATTCACTATTGTAGCCTATCTGGGACCCTGCAATACCTCACATTCACGAGACCAGACATATCCTATGCCGTGCAACAAATCTGCTTGCACATGCACAGCCCGATGAAAGCACACATGCATGCCCTCAAACGTATTTTACGATACGTCCAAGGTACACTTTACTTTGGATTACATCTATACAAGTCTTCGCTCACTGGTCTCGCTGCTTATTCTGATGCTGACTGGGATGGATGTCTTAACACCGGACGCTCCACGTCTGGTTATTGTGTTTTCCTTGGAGATAACCTATTGTCTTGGTCTTCCAAAAGGCAACCTACACTATCCCGATCCAGTGCAAAAGCCGAGTACAGGGGTGTCGTTGGATCCGTAACCTTCTACTTGAGCTTCACTGGCCGATTCAAAAAGCAACACTGGTCTACTGCGATAATATTAATGCGATATATCTTTCCGGCAATCCCGTCCAACATCAGCGCACTAAACACATTGAGATGGACATTCATTTCGTTCGCGAAAAAGTGGCTCGTGATTAAGTTCGTGTCCTTCATGTTCCTTCCAGATATCAGATTGCCGACATCTTCGCCAAAGGACTTCCGCGCATACTATTTGATGATTTTCGAGCCAGTCTCAGAGTTCGTGAACCTCCCGCTTCGACTGTGGGGTATAATAGAATATTTCCCAATATTCTTTCATTAATTGTATTAATTGTATATCTCTTATTTTAGGTAGAATTATAATCCTTTTGTAATTAGGTTAATTAGTTACCTAGTTTGTATCAACGTAAATATTCTTGTAACCTTATATATATTGTAAATCATTCATCAATAAGCATCAAGGAACATATTCCTTTAAATTGCTTAGCGCAAATTTATGCTTTTCTTGAATTATTTAAGCATGTGTATGACTCTAGGTTTAAAGTATTGGATGCTAGACAATTACTGGAACATTTCTTTACTTGTGGCACGCTGAAATTTTATTTTGGTAGCTGGAGTTACTAACAACAACATACCCTGCGTAATCCCACAAAGTGGGGTCTGGGAAGAGTAGGATGTATACAGACCTTACCTCTACCTTTGTGGAGTTACTGTGTGCTAATATTGCTGTAGTAGTAGGTGTGAGTAATCTAAAAATGTTTCTTTGCATATATCACCACTTTGACAATGCAGCACTACTATGGAAAATATTCATACAATTGAAAGCTGAAATTTTGATTATGTTGAAAGCAGCATCAATGATATGTCTAATCTGCTTTTTACTGAAAGGGGATTTTCTTTTTATGTACTTTTTCCTTGAGAAATAAAAAGGGAAATGTAATTCAACTGCTCTTTGATGGGTTAGAGGTTGATGATCTGAAATCTGGTATATTGGCCTTACTTTGTAAACTTATGCGTGCAATATTCTCGTCGTATCCATGAAGAGCTTATGGTTGAAACTTGATAGGCTCTTATGTTTGTTCTTACTTTAGTCATCTGTCCCCGTTCATATCATATTAAAACCAAAGCACCAAGCTACCTTCTATATTTTACATTCAAATGTGAATGTACACTTATTTCATTCCTTTTCCGTTTGACAAATTATTTGAGAAAGTTTGTAGCCCTTCATTAGATTACTAGGCTAGTGGATGCTCGTCGTCCAGTGCCCACTACTACTACTACTATGGTTGCTTCTTTTCTGTTGCCGTTGTTTTGGTTCTTTCTCTTGTTTTTACTGCTCTTACCTCTTAGTTTATTGTAGTGTCTTTGTTCTTGATATTCAAATTTTTTTTCATGGCTTGCTTCTTTTCTCATGTTATTCAATCAATCTGGATGACAGTTGCCTTCTATCTTGGCAGATTTTACCACCGTTGACTAAGTCTAATATGTGCATTTTGAGCATCAGAAAATATGGGACACGTCCAATTGCAAGACGTGAAATAATCTGCAATATGAACATAGCAGCAGCTGGACAATCAGATGAACCTCACAAATTTAACTTGGAGAACATAATAGACCAGGCAAGGAAATTGTGGAACAGTGCTCCTACACCTGTCAAGAGTTTCCCTTGGAATAGAGCACTGGATAATTTTGTTCAACTTATTCTTGACGTTGTTTTGACAGTTACCAAATACTTGTATGTACCAGTACTTGTAGTTACCTCAATCAGCGAGTTGTCTTACTGTGCACATGAAAGGAAGCTTTATATCACCCTGCTTCCTATTCTTGTTGGCGTTGCTATTGCTGGCATCTTAAAGTCAGCAGCTCTGGAGTCGTCTCCATATCTCAAGGTGATCTTTTTCGCTCTACATAGTTCATGAAATTCTAGCAGAAGATTGTTGATGGTTAAATTCCATGTTACAGATACAGTTTTGTTTCATGTTAATCGTTGAAGTGTGTGACCATCTCATCTAAAAGTTTAAGCTGTTAGAGAGAGCACACTTTTGTTTTACTTAATTATGTTTTCAACATAAATAATATATCCAATGTTACCAATAAAATGCATCGATTAGATCATTTCTCAACAAAAAAAAAAAAGGTGCATCTTAGGTTGCCTCTAGAGTTTCTCTGCCTCGTAGTTGGTAAAACTTGGAAACATAGATAGACGAAAAGTTCACAATTATTTTCTACGATAATGGACTCTCACGTCTTATGTTGTTCTGTTTTCCTATCCTTGTTTCCTTTTCCCCCCCAACTCAACTTATCTGTATTTGGCTTTTTGCAATGGTGGACAAATGTTTGTGCTGTATGTCTAGAATTGATTTTTTTGTGCAAGAAGAAAATAACATGAACGAATTCTGGTTGTATTCTGACATGTTTCTGCTCTGTTTACAATGTTAGAATGCAGAAGTTCCTTGGCATTTGATTGCCATTGGTGTTTTCTTCACACTGCTAAAGTTGCTGGGACCATATTATCCATATTGGGGTCGAATTTTTATTCCACACCTCGCAAATGGGGCATTGTTCAGAACTTTGTGGTTTGCTTTCCTCTGGTACAGAAGGCGTAGGAAGTCAGTAGAAACGACACTTCCTGATTCAGTAGTTGCTGATCCTGGACAGAAGGGGCTATAACTTTTTGGCAACAAAGTATTTGAACCGGTAATACTATTTATTCTCCTAAAATTAGTTTCATTTGCATATTGAAACTCGCTGCTACTTGTTCCCTAAAAATGATAGCGGCACCTTTCTTTTGTTAATCAAAAATGAAAATACAGGCACCAATGCTTGGTCAAAGATATTCTATGAATGAGAAAGGGAGAAAATGTTGCTGGGCGTTGTATTTGTTTATGACACATTCTTGCTTACTGTAAGTGCATATGTGCTCTGTTCATATTTTGAGGTGCAAAGGTAATCGAGAATGCAGTCTGTTTGTAGTAAGTCTGCTTGATAGATCTTGCACATTTGTTAATTTTGTTTTGACCAGTCACCTACCCTTGCATTGAGTCTCCCGAATAAAAGGTACTCCAATTAATAGCATAGATCAACTCTAATGATAATAGTTCTGAGAGAGAAAAACTATATTCCTTTATACTGTCTAGACTATTTTAATGCTTACTATGAGAAGAGATTTCTCTTGACAGCTCTTGAATACTTTCAGCAACATTTTGAACTTCCAATTTCAAAGACTTTGAAATACATTAGACTTAATGTATATGATAGGATGACAAAGTCATCCAGTAATGTATATGGTTTCTTAAATATGCTTAAGCATACTTGTAATCCTTTTGTAATAGTCAGTATGATTAAGATTTCTCTTTAATATTTGACCATTTGAGTAATTGACTTAACCTTTCGATGTGGAATTCTTCAATTATGAATTTCTAGAGTATTGGTAAATGGTAATAGAAGCACTAGTTGACTTTGATATTTAAGCTGTTAAATGTAGTGATGATAGCAATGCAAGTGATTCTTTGATTTGGGTATCAATGTGTTACCATTAGAAGTTTCTTTCATAGTTCAGAAAATTAGATATTTGTAAGGCACTATCATTGACTGATGAAATTTTTTTATTTAGGGGCAAATCACTACTTTTGGCAAAATTTCACCACAGCAATCAATTGTCTGGCAATTGGATCGACCAAGTTTGAAGATATTTTATTCTCACTTAAGAGGGGCTTTGGTTTTTAGTTCTAGTGAAGAAAGTGAAAGCTTCTTTGCAATCAGAAAATAGGTATAGCAGTTAATAGTTTCATTGTAAACATTTTCAGATTTATCTTCAGTGTGTACCCATCCTTTCAAAGAAGTGTCTCCTGTATTTCTTGTACTTTGTCCTCACTATAATTGGATTCCTGTGAGTTTTGTGTTCTCCCTTTTGGAAAACAGACCATGTCTTGCTCTTGACTTTATGACCCTGCACGACCGAGAATTCTGAATTTCAGGTTATGTTCATAAGTGATATATTACCCCCCTCGCGTTTATCTGCATTGGGAGGTGACATTATTGTAGGCGTCCAGCATGGTAGGACAGTAAAATTACTCCTTATGAGTTCTCAGACTGTAGAGCATATCTGAACTAATAACCAAATTATGTGCGAGTTTGCAGGTGACATTGTGTTTAGTGTTACATCATCTTAGATATTATTGGAAACTTGATAGCATTAAGTATTTATGAAATTGTAGTGGAACTTGTGACAGAGCATGCATAAAGCTAACTAATGCAAACACCAAATAAAGAACGCAATCTTTTAGTTCCAATTTTTTATAGGCACTTGCCATTGTATTTCTCATCTTTAAATGGCGCACCGATAGTAAAAAGATTCAATAGATTATTTGAGCCCAATTTTAAACTTATTGTACTACTGAAATCACTTGATGCGTTCAACGCAATTAATAATCAAAAGTTTAAGTTGGTAAAAAAGTTACTTTAGTTCTGCATCATATCATGGATGACAAGTCACATTACTATAGCGTCTATATCTTTTTGACGAAAAAGGAAAAAATACGTACTTATTGCATCCAGTTCAAACTTCAAACTGGGAGGAGCATGATCTTATTTCTGATGCTAAGCTTCTTATAAACAGTTAAACCCTTTGTCGTTAATCTCAGGCTTAAGAATAAGATTGAAAGATAAAAACAAGATAAACAGATAGTACATAGTAAGGATACTTTTTTTTTGACACAATCAAAAGAATAGTTAGTTGTTACAGAAGCTAAAAGGGGCATTCCCTGTACATATGAAGCAATGAGAACATACCCTTTGAATTAAACAGAATAGAAAAAAATCCAATGCTATTGAATTGAATACAGAATTCACTGGCTTAGACGAAGAGTAAATGGCTAATAACATTAACTCGTGCCTGATAATCTATTGTTATTGCTGCTGTTGTTTCTTCAACAAACTTGAATTTTGGGAATACAAATCCTTGTTTGCTAAACATTTTTCATATTCATCAGGTTCTCCACAGCCTGAGGGGTCAATCGAAATCCATCCGATGTAAATACGAATACATATCAGAACATACAACAACTTCTTCCTCTCCGCACTGATTCTGTACATCAAAGTTGAACGGACCATCGCTACTGCCACAACATGCCTTCATCAAATTCTCGGTCTTAAATCCCACGAAGGTGTGGTTCTTAACAACAGACATGAATGTTTTGTAGTAATCTGCGTATATGAGTTGAACTAAAGGGTATTTCAATCGCAGCTTCAGAATTGCTTGCCAGAGGTGATAGTTGTGAAGCTTCGCGAACATATTTAGTCCCCTGTGTCATTTTTGTCAATTGAATCGCCTTTGGAAAACCGAGTCCGAAACCAGGAAAGCAGTGGGTAGAATTCCAGAAACCATAATAGTTCTGGATCTATCTAGGTTGATGAGTCTTTCCACTAAATTTTTTAGTGCCTCCACCATTTCAGGCACAAAATGGGACATCTCTGAAATAGATTTTCCATGTAAGAAGGCATGCTTGTAGTCGTTCTTGCCGGGTTAATCCATAAAGATAAGTGCTTTCTGAAGAACCTTGTTTTTGCCGCAGTCATGACCTTTATAGAACTTGATGAAAGATATATAGTGTGAGTGAGGAGGTAGTGGGATACCATTCTTGAGGAAGAAAGAGGGGCTTATGATGGTATCTCCAGGTTTCTCATAACTGTAACCCGATTCGAAGAACTCGGTGCCTTGTTGGGTGGATGGCTGTGGAGAAGGCAAACTGAGGGCGATTCAATCTCCATCCCGCTGCATAAAGAATATTTGCCATTGATGCTAAGTGATTTAGGATATTATTTACCATAGAGAAATAGACTGTTCATATTGACGAGTTCGACTAGTTTGAGATTGATGTGTTAGTGATAGTTGATTGTTTGATGTCGAATTCGACGAGAAGTCGGGTTTTTTGAAGTTACCGAAAGAGTTATCACTTGAAGGTGGCTCTTCTTGCTAAGACTGAGATTTGTACTCACTCCACATATTACCTTTTCACAATAAACAGAAACTTGGAGTACCACATTAAACAGGGAGCAAAGTGTTTTTTTGCTAGATTGTAATAAGAATTCCAAGATATTCAGAAAAGATAAAATAAGATATTTAAAAAAATAACATCATCCTCACACAAATATTTGATTTAAATCAGTTTAGTTGTATGAGGTATGAGTCAAAAGAATTGTTAGATGTTACAGAAACCAAGAGAGGTACATATGAAAGCAGTGAGAGTCTACACTTTGAATCAAACAGATTATACCCTTTTCTTAATCTCGTGCTTAGAAATAAAGGTTGAAAGGCAACAGCAAAATAAATTAGATAACAAACATATAAATAAACTTCAGAAAAATATTTGAATCAAAATGCTGTACTTCTATTGACTATGAGTAAAAATAATTGCTAGTTATTAGAGAAGCTAGGGCAAGTTTGATGGCAGGCCCCAAGCTATTTTTTTTTAGAAGTTTGGGCTATAAGTTTTAATTATAAGGCGGGGGATCTCATTTAGGATTAAAGCTAATTAAGTGGAGACAAGTTATTAATGCATCAAAATAAGCCCCAAGTTTAAAAAAGATACAATTTAGTCCAACTATTTAAAAAAATTAAAAATAAAATAAAATGATAACTATTCCAAGCTTTCAACTCAACCCCCAAGTTTTTAAAAATACACTTGATCCAAAGTAAAAAATAATAAAATAAATTAAAATAAAAATCTAAAAATATATCTTTTACCTTATAAAAAAAGAAATATAAAATAATATCACCCTCTCTCAATTCATTCCCACGTTTTTATTGCTACATTTGAAATATGCTTCATTGACAGCCGTTGTTGGAGCTTGAGCTTAAAGCTTGAAAAAATGGATTTTCGAAAGAGTAATTCATTTTAAGTGGGTGTTATTGAATATTGTTAGGGATCTTTTGATGAGTTTAAATCTCAAATTTTAGAGAATTTTGAAAAGATTTAAGGTGATTTTGGATTAAATTTCAAATTTGAGCTTGAGTTTCAAACTTGAAAAATGAATTTTATGAATGAGTGATTTATTTCAAGTGGGTGTTATTGGGTTTTGTTGGTGAAGAGTCTAAATCTCAAATTTAAGGGAGTTTGGAGAAGATTTAAGGTGGTTTTGCATAAAATTTTATATTTGAGCTTGAAGTATAAGATGAACATTTTAGATTTGAGCTTGAGGTTGAAGATGAACATTTCAGGTTTATAACTTTTATTATAGACGAGACAACGATTATGCATAGACTAACAACAGAAATACATTGGTTGTTGATTATGCCTTCATGAATGTATTGTACCGCTTAGTCTACCTCATATCTTTACCATGAGGAGACCATTACCATCGAATCCTAGCAATACCTTTTGGCCTTCTCAAGAATTGATGATTGATAATAGTTGAAACTAATTAATGAGGTGCTTTGGGATAGAAGAATGGAGTTCTCAAAGAGCTATGTGACTATACTTGCATACTCTGAGTTATTATAGACCAGCTACGAGACATTAGAATCTATAATGTAACACTTGCTTTTGCAACAAAAAATATTTTTTAATAAGAAGTGAACTAATTTTGAATTATAAAACTTATATTTGTAACTAAACAATATGTTATCATCATGAAATTAGTGAAATAATACTATAATAATCTAAAATAATGATAATTAATTAGTAATGTTAATAATGTGTTGAAGAAAATGTTGTGATGATCATAGATATATGTAACAACTTGGAATTGGTGACATAACTATATGTGAAAATCACATATTTTTTAGCCATGATGCAAAATAGTTATTATACTACATATGATCTATATTGAAATTGATGACATAAACATGTGATCAATGTGAAATGTTCTTGTCTTTACTGTAATAGGTGAAATAATTATGCGATCAACTTGTAATGTTTAGATTAATATTGAACGACCGTATTATTTCATCTTTTGTAATCAAAAAAGATTTTTTAATAAGAAGTGAACTAATTTTAGATTATAAAATTTGTATTTGTAACTAAACAATATGTTATCACCATGAAATTAGTGCAACAACACTATAATAATCTAAAATAATGATAATTAATGAGTAATGTTAATAATGTATTGAATAAAAAATTATGATGATCATAGCTAATGTAACAACTTGGAATTGGTGACATAACTATATATGAACATCACACACTTTTTTTAGTCATGTTGCAAATGGTTTACTATACTACATATGATCTATATTGAAATTGATGACATAATTATATGTGATCAATGTGAAATATTCTTGCCTTTATTGAAATAGGTAAAATAATTATGCGACCAACTTGTAATGTTTAGATTAATAGCGAATGACTTGTATTATTTTATTGATATTAGTATTTATATCCATAATGACGTTATAATTTTGTTAAAATATTCATTTAAATGTCAATAACGATAAGTTTCAAGAATTAATTGATCAATTTTTAAGATAATTTCATCTAAACCGTAGGTTGCTTACAAAAATCGTAGTCACTTTTAATAGCGGTAATTTGTTCTAATAACCGTAGTCGCTTCTAATAATCGTAGTCGCTTCATAGTGGCTAAAATGTGACCTTTTTCAGTTCTCAATGCATATTAACAACTAATAATCGTAGTTGCTTCTAATAATTGTAGTATGTTATAATAATCGTAGTCGCTTCTAATAACCATAGTCGCTTCTAATAACCATAGTCGCTTCTTAGTGGCTAAAATGTGACCATTTTCAGTTCTCAATGCATATTAACAACTAATAATTGTAGTCGCTTCTAATAACCGTAGTTTGTTCTAATAATTGTAGTCGCTTTTTATAACCATAGTCACTTCTTAGTGGCTAAAATGTGACCATTTTCAGTTCTCAATGCATAATAACAATTAATAATCGTAGTCGTTTCTAATAACTGTGATGTTGGCATTGACAACTGCTACATTCCATATATATATATAACTTCAAACTTGAGAGTAGCTATAAAATCGATCCAAAATCATGTCAAATCTCAATGAAATTTCTTCAAATTTTAGATATGAATTCTCCTCTATGTTCCGGTTTTTTTGAGGTATCACTCTCTCAAAACGGAGCTCGTTTACGGTAACTCACATTTTTTAATTAGAGCTTCGAAGCTTTGTTAATGACCGTCAATGGTGTTAAGAGTCCACATCGGAAATGAAATGGGAACATGGACTCCTTATATGGACTTGGACGATCCTCACCCTACGAGCTAGCTTTTAGGGTTGAGTTAGACCCAAGATTCATTCTTTACATGGTATCAGAGCCAGACTCATTCCAATTCTTTGTTCGTCGATGTTGGGGCCCCAAATTATATTGTCCACGCTTCAGTTAACAAGGTTTGGGCGTGCAGGGAGTGTTAAGAGTCACACATCGGAAATGGAATGGGAACATAGATTCCTTATATGGACTTGAACAATCCGCATTCTACGAGCTAGCTTTTGGGGTTGAGTTAGGTCCAAGATCTATTCTTTGCTCCTTCACGTTTTTCAGCAACCAACATGTATATATACTTCAAGTTTAGCTTTCAACGACAATTACACACATAGGAGATAAAAGAATGAGAAAATTTAGGAGTAAAAGAATGATTTTCAAAGAAGAAGAATATGAAAGAAGAAAGAGAGAAAGAAAGAGAGAAAAAAGGGATTTAAAAAAAAAAATTAAAACTTAATCCTGAAATTTTTAAAAATACAAAGATACCCCATATATTTACTAATTCTATCATTAGTAATTTATGAATCCAAAATAAATGGAAAAGAAAACGGGGACTGGCACTTACAAAAAAAAATTGGGTCCCGTGAACTAAATCATCCGAGAAGCTAAGAGGGGCATTCCATCTACATATGAAGTTATGAGATTATACCCTTTAATTAAACAGATTACTAAAAATGTCCAATGCTACTAAATAGAATACAGAAATCTGGCTTAGATGAAAAGTAAATGCCTAAGAACAGAAGACATGTCTCTAACTCCTCCGTGAATCTTGGAATGACGCCTTGTTACTGCCGTTGTTGTTTCTTCTCCAAACTTTAATTTTGAAAATACGAATCGTTTTTTGCTGAAGAGGTCACCTTGAAGAGTTGAACTACAGATTGAAGAATACATGACAAGCCTTCATATATTCAGAGTTGCACGACTTAACTCAATTATATAGCTTTTGAAAATATTTCAGAATCTCAAATATCCCATACAATGGCATTGGATCAGTCCGAATCAACTGGAATGTAATCAGTTCTCTGTCTTCAGAATGTGTGAGGGGCAGAAGAGGATCGAGTCCAACGAAAGGGTACTGCTCAAGTATAATAAATTGTACACGAATTAGGTATAACCTACCCCAGCTGCGATTGAAGAATGAATATTTTGAAAAAGTCATTCAAAGACCTCAATCGTCGACTACCAGTTAAGCAACCAAGTTCTCGATTTAACAGTAGAAATATAGTCCTCAAGTAATTGGAGGTACTAGTGAGACTCTGAAAGTGGCTCACTCAATAGGACCAGGGGATAAGCAACCTGAGACATGATGGGCCAATGGGTGCAGAAGGCTTAGCATTCAATCAGATATGGATTTAGCATTTAAGTTCATACGATGCCTCTATTGTGATGGACGAATTCAGTCAGATATATATATGAATTTAGCATTTAAGTTCATAAATTCATCCCACTGTCCAAGATAATATCTTCATATATGAATTTAGCATTTAAGTTCAGTCTAGTGAGGCTCCAAAAGGCTGTCCGCTTGGGCAGCTCAATTGGTTTCAAGGGGTATATTTGGAATAAGAGACCAAGGATCGAATCCAGTCAGCGGCAGTGTGGGGTTTCTTCTTGAAATAAAGGAGGGCCCCTTGTGCTTGTGATGCTTGGTCTAACCTTTGAAATCAATTGAGTCACCATGATTTACCTCCTTCACAGACCTGTCGGACCGGGGTGTGGGGGCTCCTGGGGTGGGAGATTCCACCTTTAGGAATAAGTGAGGCTCCAAAAGGCTTACTCACGTACGACCTTTGAAGAGTCACAATCACACACCCATTTTGTTGCAGCACGGCGCTTCACATTGCTTTCTCTGTCCCTCACCAATTTATTGATATATATTATCAACTCTATATCCAATCACAAGGCACCAACTTCGAATCTAAAATCAAAAGCCTTCTTCAGACTGTAGCGGATCTAATAAAACAGGGCAGACTTCTACTTCACCCATGACAATTATCATGACCATTGTAGCACTACAACATCACGTAGACTCGGGGTTTCAGACGTGAAAAGTGTGTGCAATGACCTCCAACATATAGCCAGCATACATAAAAAAGAAGTTCAGGTTTACATCCATTGCACAAGTATAAAATCATCTGAGATTAAAAAAATAAAATATATATAGGTATTTATAATATATCTCATATATTTTTGCTCAAAATCGGAAAAAAGAAGGCTCGACCCGTATATCTCCCGTTAGTTCAACCATTCAGAGCACATGTGTGGCTAAAATCTCATAACTAAATAATAAATGTAACTGCATTTAGACGTTCTTTCAAATATCGCGTAGGAACAAAATTCACGCAGTGGGATTCAAAATTGCAGTTATATGACAGACCTAATAGCAAATCCCACACACAATACCATTCTACCCAAATTTCAGCCTACTATATCATAGCCCAAAGAATCAGAGAGGCAAAAAAGATCTTTTTAATTCTATAATGATATATCATCAAAGCACAACAAACATATGTCCTTAATAACTAAAAAATCAGCTCATCAATGATAAACACCTCAAATTTCTCATATTTTCAAAGTGCCCAGTACTCTCAAATCACACATCAACATATATTTTAACATCCACATATATCAAAAGCCTAACTTTAAAGCCCTTAATTGCCACCTCAAAGCACAATCTCTGTAAACAACTAAAAGACTCAGCTTATTATATATGGGTTGTGTATGATAGGCTAAGAATCAAATGAGGGAGTTTGACCATGGCTTGTGCACGGGAGATAGAGGAGGAGATGTTGATGGCCAGGGGGGCTTGGGAGAGTAGTGGGGATGCAATCGGTATGTGGGATAGGACGGCCAGTTGCATTCGAGAGGTAGCTAGAGAAGTGCTAGGGGTCTCGCGGGAAAGCCGTAGTGGGCATCGAGGGGACTGGTGTTGGAGTGGTAAAGTTCAAGAAAGGTGGAAGCAAAGAAAGTGGCGTATGCGAAATTGGTAGAAAGAAAGGATAAGGTGGAGAAGTAGACGAATAGGAAATTATATAAGATGGCGAGGAAGGAGGTAAAGCTAGCGGTTACGGCGGCGAAAATGATGACTTTTGAATGCATGTATGTGGAATTAGAGGAAAAAGACGGGGATAAAAAGTTGTACAGACTAGCCAAGGCGAGGGAGAGGAGGACCCGTGACTTGGATCACGTGAGGTGCATCAAGGACGAGGACGGAAAAGTATTGGTGGAGGACGCGCTTATTAGATGGAGGTGGCAGTCTTACTTCCATAAACTCTTAAACAAAGAAAGAGATAAAGACATTATGTTGGGAGATCTGGAGCGATCCGGAGGTACCAGGATTTTGGATACTGTAGAAGTATTAAGGTTGACGAGGTTGAAAGATAGAATAATTTTCCTTAGGGATTCCTTTCATTATTCACAATATATATAGTTGTACAAATGTTGATTCCTAATATGGTACGAATCCTAACTTACCTTACAAAGGTTGATTCCTAATATAATTAGAATCCTAAGTTACCTTAAATATACATCTATCATAAAATCAAAATATACAGAGAATATTCTGAGAATATTCGCTAATACTCCCCCTCAGACGGAGCGGGAGGAGGCCGAACGCTAAGGCTGGATCGGAAGTCGGTGAAGAGTTGTCGCGGTAGTCCCTTTGTGAAGATGTCTGCATACTGATAAGAGGAAGGCACGTGTAATATTTTGACCTGACCACGGGCAACCTTCTCTCGCACAAAGTGGATATCCATCTCAATATGCTTAGTCCGTTGATGTTGGACCGGATTATGAGACATATAGATGGCAGATATGTTATCACAATAGACTATAGACGCCTTGCGGAGTGGACACTGGAGTTCCAAAAGAAGATTTCGGATCCAACAGATCTCAGCAACTACGTTAGCAACACCGCGATATTCTGCTTCAGCACTCGAACGGGAAAGTGTGGTATGCCGCTTGGCGGACCATGAGATAAGATTATCCCCAAGAAATACACAGTACCCTGAGGTGGAGCGACGTGTGTCAGGGCATCCTGCCCAATCTGCATCCGTGTAGGCAAGTAGCTTGGTTGGGGCAGAGGGGTATAGATGTAATCCGAAGTCTAGTGTGCCCTTAACGTACCTGATAATAGGTTTGAGGGCGGCAAAATGGGACTCTCGGGGGTCGTGCATGAACAGACACACCTGTTGAACGGCATATGCAATATCAGGCCTAGTGAATGTAAGATACTAAAGAGCACCTACTAGACTCCGATATGAAGTGGGATCAGAAACTGGCGCACCGTCATTGGCACTAAGCTTGGATTTTGAGTCCACCGGAGTTGGCATAATTTTACAATTTGTCATCTTGGCCCTGTACACTATCTCTTCTGCATACTTACGCTGACACATGAACATATTGGCTGTAGATCTGGTCACCGATATACCCAAAAAATAACTTAGCTTGCCCAAGTCAGTCATATCAAATTCAGTTTTGAGTAGAGCAATGATTTCATTATTCAACCCGTCAGATGAGGCAGTAAGAACAATGTCATCGACATATAATAGCAAATATCTTGATCTTTGCTACCTCGGTGAAAAGTGAAGAGAGAGGTATCACACCTGCTACATACAAAACCAATCTGCAGAAGATACCTGGCGAACTGATCATACCAAGCGCGGGGTGCCTGTTTCAATCCATACAATGACTTTTTGAGATGACACACAAACTGCGGAGCTGCCTGAAGAACAAAGCCAGGAGGCTGATGCATGTACACAGTCTCTTTCAAATCCCCATGAAGAAATGCATTCTTGACATCAAGCTGATGAATCGGCCAATGCATGCCCATAGCAATACTGAGAACAGTCCGAATAGTGGCTGGTTTAACAACCGGACTGAATGTCTCACCACAATCAATACCCTCCTGCTGATTAGTGCCATTGACAACTAGTCTTGCCTTATACCTCTCTAAGTCACCACTGTCTTTGAACTTGTGATGAAATAGCCACATACACCGGATAACATTCACACCAGCTGGTCTAGGTACCAAATCCCAAGTGTTCTACTTGGTTAAAGCGTTAAATTCCTCGCACATGGCTGCATTCCAATTTGGGTCCAGTTTTGCTAGTTTTGGATTTTTTGGAATGGGTGATAAGGTTTGTGTAGAGAGATTGAAGTGAACTTTGGGTTTGAAGATCCCGTGTTGTGCACGAGTCTCCATGCGATGAGAAGGCAATGGTGGTGGGTCGGGACTGTGAGGTTGCTTTGGTCCAGTTACGGACCGGTGGGCGATGGTTCAACCGTTCTTTGGGTGTGGGGGAGGAGGCTGCGGGACTAGCTTCTGTTGGTGCAGGAGAAACTGCGGGGGGTGCAATAGGTTGATGGCGAGAGGTGGAGGCGGCGATGGTGGGGGCGAGGCGGTGTCCATCGCCGAACAGATGGCGCAGATCTTGTCGCTTATCGGAGACACATCGACTGGAGTAGAGGAGACATAGGAGATTCATCGAGAAAAGTGTAATCCGTTGTTTGGAATTTTCGAAGATTTGAAAAAGGAAAGGTTGTCTCGTTAAAGGTGACGTGACGGGAGACGATGATTTTGTGAGTGGCAATGTCATAGCACAAGTAGCCCCGATGATTAGGAGACAAACCAAGGAAGACACATGGCAGAGTGCAAGGGGCAAGTTTGTGGGGGGCAGTGGAGGCTATGTTGGGGTAGCATAAGCATCCAAAAATACGTAGGTGATCATATGATGGCTGCTTACGGTATAAGATTACGGTAGGGGTCTTGCTTTGGAGTGTGCTAGTTGGTAAAATATTTAGAAGGGATTCTACCATTTTGACAGCATAGACCCAAAAAGGCGGTGGTAGGTAGGCATGAAACAGAAGTATGCGGACCATGTTATTGATGGTACGTATAATTCTTTCAGCCTTTCCATTTTGGGAAGAAGTATAGGGACAAGAAAAATGGAAAACCATGCCTTGTTTAAAATAGAAATTATGAAATGCCAAGTTATTAAATTCACGTCTATTATCACATTGGAATGATTTAATAGGTTTTTCAAATTGTGTCTTAATGAATTTTTGAAACTCGAGGAATTTTGCAAAAACTTCAGATTTGAATTTCAGTGGATAAATCCAGACAAAATGTGAAAAATCATCCAAGAATACTATATAGAATTTATGACCCAAAGAGCTAACAATCGGAGATGTCCACAAATCAGCATGAACAATATCAAAGGGAGAAAAAGTAACACTGTTTGATGACATCAATGGAAGACGAGTATGTTTGCCTAGTGGACAAGAAAAACAGTGTTGGGCAATTTTCCCATTATTACATTGAATACGCTTGGAAGTCCTAAGAAAAGTAAAAACTAGGTCTCCGGGGTGTCCGAGTCTGTTGTGCCAAGTGGAGGAAGAGATCGCCGCAAGGGATAGAGGTGCTTGCGGTCTGACAGCGGAAGATTGAGTGAATGGGTAGAGGTCTCCCACACTATTGCAGCGTGTAAGAATTTTCCCCGTATTGAGTTTCTTCACAGAAAAACCAAAAGGGTCAAATTCGACAGACACAGAATTATTGCTAGTGAATTTTCTAACAGAGATTAAGTTTTTAATGATGTTAGGTGTGTATAGGATGTGGTTTAGGGAGAAAGGCGGGTGTGGATATTTGGTGTGTGTGTTAACGTAACCCTCAATTGGAATGCGATGACCATTGCCGACAGTAATAAATTGAGGACACTTTAACCGACGTAGTTGAGATAGGTTACCTGACGACCGAGTGGCTGCTTTGGGTTGTTATTCTTCTTCTTTGCGATTCTTCTTCTTCTTTGGATCGCAACCAGGTGGTCTTCTTCTTCTTGGTGGTGGGCTTTGCACGGTGGTCGTGGCGAGGGCCAAGAGGCTAGTCAACCAAATTTCTTTGGAGGCCCGGGCCCTGCAGTCGAGATGCACGCAGCGGCGAGGCCGATTACATTGGTTGGGCCACTGCTGCTGCTGGTTGGACCACTTCTTTATTCTTCTTGCGATTCTTTCTTTGTCGATCCAGTTGCGTTGGCCTTTTCGCGGCGCTTGCCTTTGTTGTTGCGACCTCTGCGCCATCGCTCTTCTTCTTCTTTGGACATCTTTGTGATTCTTTGGTTGTTCTTTGGACATGCTCGTGATTCTTTGGTTCTTCTTTGGCGCAGGTGTTGCCATCCCGTCAACGGCTAACGCCTTTTGATTATGTTCATCTTGTTTAGCACGTCTAGTTTCTTCCAACAATAGTTGTGAACGTGCTTTGTTGAAACTTGGGAGAGGGTTGGCTTGTTGAATCATTGTTGCGAGTGTGTCATATTCACCTTTTGGTAAACCCGCAACAAGTTGAAGCACCATCTTGGTTTCTGAAACAGAAGTCCCGACGTTGGATAGTTGATCGGTTATGAGTTTCAGTTGTTTACAATATTAGGACATGTTGTTAAAATTCTCGAGGCGGATATTATTGAATTGCTCTTCCAAATATACGGCCTGAATATTTTTATTGTCCTAAAAGATTTCTTCTAGCCGGACCCAAAGTTCACGTGCCGTAGCACCTGTTTTCATGATAGCGCACAACAGGTCTTTGGAGATGGTGCCGTAGATCCATTGTTTGACGATGGCGTCAAGACGACGCCAGATTGAGTCTGTAACATCGGTGGGACGAGAAACATATTCGTCAATATGATTGAGCACGTTGTATGCACATGCATGAATGTAGAATAGTTTCATCCACATGGAATATTGACAGTCTTCTTGGTCAAGAATTATAGGGATAAAATTCTTGATGTTGTTAACAGCGAATGCCGGACGAAAATAAGATACTGAACGTTGAGAGGGGTTGTCAAGTGTGCCATTGGATGAACAGGAATTTGTGGGGGAAGACATGGTTGCCGCCTGCCGAGGGAAGGGAATTTTCTGGTTTGGCCGAGAAAGAGAGGAAGAAATCAGGAAAAAAAAATTGATTTTGGCCGAGAATGAGGAAGAGAATGGATTTAGGTTTTAAGCTCTTGATACCATGAAAGATAGAATAATTTCCCTTAGGGATTCCTTTCATTATTCACAATATATATAGATGTACAAATGTTGATTCCTAATATGGTACGAATCCTAACTTACCTTACAAAGGTTGATTCCTAATATAAATAGAATCCTCAGTTACCTTAAATATACATCTATCATAATTACAAAATATACAGATAATATTCGCTAATAGAGGTTAAGGGTGTTGTTCGCGGGATGCGCAGGGGACGAGCGACCGGGCCTGATGAGATCCCAGTTGAATTTTGAAAGAGCGCAGACAAGGCAGGTTTGGAGTGGCTGACTGAGTTATTTAATGTCATTTTTAAGACAGTAAGAATGCCCGAAGAATGGAGTTAGAGTATAATGATTTCTTTGTACAAGAACAAGGGTGATATCCAGAGTTGCAACAACGGGTATCAAGATGCTAAGCCAGACTATGAAAGTTTAGGAAAGTGTCGTGGAGATGAGGGTGAGAAGAGGCGTGTCTATTTCCGAGAACCAATTTGGATTCATGCCGGGCATTCAACTACAGATGTCATTCATCTTATTAGGAGGTTGGTGGAACAGTATAAGGAGAGGAAAAAGGACTTACATATGATTTTCATCGACCTCGAGAAGGCATACGACAAAGTCCTTAGGGAGGTTCTATAGAGATGTTTGGAGGTGTTGACACCCATTTTTGTCCCATCTTTTCTGAATTTGTTTGCAATTTTAAATATTTTTTAACACTTCAAAACAATTTAAATATATACACATGCATGCGTATGTATATATTATTATTCTCAATATTATTATTATTATTCGCATTTTTACTGTCATTTGCATTTTTTATCATAATCATAGTTTTATCCGAAAATTCTATGTTATTTTATTTTTCGCAAAATGACAACGCATTTCTATTTTTATCAAGCATTAAACATTTCATAAATATTATATTTTATTATCATCACCTCGTTATCTTTATAATTTATATTTTTCGCAAAACATCTTTTTAATAATAAACTCTTTTTTATTTTATTTTATTCAAATTCATTTCAACCATTCTTATATTTTTAACCCATAACCTATTTCATTCCCCCAAAAACAATTTCTACTCAACCCACTACAATAAAAACAACACATTTTGGCCCAATCGAACCGGCCCATTCGGCCGAATCCGAAGCCCAATACCCATTTCCTCTTATTTCCCTTTACCCCTCAAACCAAATAACCATAAATCCTACACACCCCTTTCGGACCCCATCGCCGCACCTCACCCATGCCCCGACCCCACACGTCATCGGTCACCTCACCCCTGCCACCACCGACCCCTGACACCACCAACCCCCATCTGCCCCTGACACCACCAACCCGTCAACCCCCATACCCTATCCCCTAAAATCCACAAACCCATGCCCCTTCAAATCCGCGATTTTTGGCCCCTTTTATTTGAAATTCGAACTCGTTCTTGAACGTTGAGGGGTCCGAATCCACCTATAAAACCCCACTTTTGTTCTTCAAAAAAAAAGGAGATCGGACCGAAAAGAAAGAAAAATATTTGTTGTGTTTTTGATTTTTAGTTTTCAACATCATTGTTATTCAAGAAATAATTCCGAAAACAAGTCCAAAATCGGAAGGAAAAGGGGTGAGTTTCATTCTTGAACTTTGGTTTTAGATACTTCTATTGGTCCCGTAAACCCCAATCCGAAAAAAATCTATTTTTGTGGTTTGTTCTTCGCTGTTTTCGGGTCTCCGATTTGGGCCACTGTTCGCGTCGGGTCGATCCAGTTTGGGGTAAGTACCAGATTTATGTGTGTTTATATCATGTTGGTTATCTGAAATGGGTGAAAAAATTGATTCGGGTCGAGACCCCTGATTTTGGTCGGGTCTACCCGATTCAAATAAATTTCCTGATTTTGTATTTTATATCTTGTTGTTGGTTATCTACAAATTCAAATTGATTCCGGGTCATACTGTTTCGGATTGACCCGAAATCTGGGTCGTCTATCCGGGTCTGTTTTCAGAACATGGTCGAATTTTCAGGAGCATTTCAAGTGTTGTTTCGGTTCGAAAATTTCAGAATTCGGGTCGGGCATTTTTAATTGCGAACTATTTTTGGTATTTAAACATCCGTACACTGATATCTTACTGTTTTACTAATTTGAATAAATACTGCATTTAGGCCATTGAATTTGAGGCCGCGTCTTCGGAAATTGCCTCTCGGTTTTTGGTTTTACTGCTTTGATACTATTTTGCTGATTTGAACAAATACTGCATTTAGGCCAATGAAATTGAATTCGAGGTCGCATCCCTTCAGAAATCGTTTCTCTGTTTCAATTTATTGCTTTGATATTATTTTGCTGATTTGAACAAATACTACATTTAGGCCAATGAAATTGAATTTGAGGCCGCGCCCCTTCGGAAATTGCTTCTCGGTTTCAGTTTGGTGTTTTTGGTTTATTTTACTGATTTGAACAAATACTACACTTAGGCCGATGAAATTGAATTTGAGGTCGCGTCCCTTCGGAAAATGCCTCTCGGTTTCGGCTTGCTGCTTTGGTATAATTTACTGATTTGAACATGATACTACACTTTGGCCGATTAAAATATCCATCAATTTTGAGGCCTCCACAGTTGGAAAGACGGGAATAAAACTTCCGGGCAAGGATGAAACTTAAATCCTTTTTTTTTCATCCGAGAGACCAACATGTTTAGTAGGCGAGGCAACTAAAATGACCAACGAGCCGTATGTTCGCAACCACGACGTGATTGGAATGATCTTTTCAAAATTTAAGTCTGAGCCCTCCGTAATCAAAACATTCACTGTTTTGGATACGGATCCGAAGTTTATTTATATTCAACTATTTCTAACCGTTTGTTCTTGGCAGCTTGCAAGGTACATTTACGTAAGTTAAAGAAGACAAGATACCCCTCGGAGATTATTTATCTTACTTTTTTTAATTCAGCTTTATTTTATTCGGTATTGTAATATTATTTATTGTACTTGTTAAATTATTGAAATGCTTAGAATAGGTAGACTTAGAATTAATTAATAGGGTAGGCTAAAATTAGAAATCCTCCGCTAGTTTATTTATTTTTAGGCTCGTCATGCACATTCAAAATTTTCAAAACAACTTCGGTCATATGTTATTCGCTTTTATTAATCTTACAAATAAGTTTGTCCTTTCCGATTTGCAACTCAAAATGATTTCCAAAAAAAAAAAAAGGATTACTTCTTTGGCATTATAAATAAATTGCTTTTCTATCAATTGTCAAAAATACATGTTTTTATTTAAAATCACTTTACATGTATCTTTATTTTTATCTCAAAAAAAATATTTTTTTATAGTTGCATAAAATGTCATGCATACTCTTTTCGGATTTTATGTCAAAATTTATTTCTCAAAAATCGCAATCATCTTTGCGAGACCTTCAAATGAATAAATGGTAAAATCTTTACATTATCAAATGCATCTTTTTATTAATTATTTGCAATCGTCTTTCTTTATATACTCTTAAACATGCATTTTCCTTAGCATAATAATTAATCTGAGTTTAATCAGATAACCGCAAGTTAGCGGATCTTAAATGATGCCTAATCCTTTTTTTTAGGATAATAAAGAACTCTTACCTAGAATCTCATTAGTTTCGCAAATCATAAAATTGAAGTTATTTTGCAGCATTTAGTTAACATTTAGGGGCCCTAATTCACCTTAGAATAATTAGGTGGCGACTTCTCAACAAAGTTTTTTTTATCAATCCAGAGGGAATCGACGCCATCGCGTCGCGGAGCTCGTGGGTAAAAAAATGGGCGCGACAGGAGGTTAGATGTGTACTTGTGGCGTACACTAGGATGATCAAGAATATGTATGTTGGAGCCAAGACCAGGGTACGGACAGTAGGAGGAGACTCAGAGCATTTATGATAGGATTGCATCAGGGATCAACTCGTAGCCCGTTCTTATTTGCCTTGGTGATGGATGGACTGACGTGACAAATTCAATGGGAGGTACCATAGTGTATGTTATTCGCAGATGACATAGTCCTGATTGATGAGACTCGCAGCGGACTGAACGCTAAGCTAGAGGTTTGGAGACAGACTCTGGAGTCTAAAGGGTTCAGGCTGAGTAGGACCAAGACAGAATACTTGGAGTGCATGTTCAGTAACGGGAGCAATCATGAGAGGTATGTAGGTGGGGCTTGGTACTCAATTCATTTCAAAGAAATGAAGTTTTCAAGTATCTCGGGTTTATTATCCAAGGAAATTGAGAGATTGATGATGATGTCACACATCGTATTGGTGCAGGGTGGATGAAATGGAGGCTCGCATTTGGAGTCTTATGCGATAAAAAGGTGTCACCAAAACTTAAAGACAAGTTCTATAGGATGGTGGTTAGATCGACTATGTTGTATGGGGCGGAGTGTTGGCCAATCAAGACTTTGCACATTCAAAAGATGAAAGTTGCGGATATGATGATACTGAGGAGGGATAGGATTAGAAATGGTGATGTCCGGGATAGAGTGGGGGTGGCCTCGGTGGAGGATAAGATGCGGGAAACGAGGTTGAGATGGTTCGGACATGTGCAGATGAGAGGCACAAATGCCCCAGTGCGGCGCAATATTGTTTTATAGTAGTGTTATTATTGTAGTCCTGCTTAGCCTATCATACTAGTAGGCGCAATATTGCTTTATAGTTCTGTCCTTTGATTTTTGTTGTTGTATGTTCTTTCGTGTACTTTGTTTATCTTATTTACTTGCATTAGTTACTGCTTTTTTTTTCAGAATGTTTTATCGTGGCTTATTCGCTTTTGTTACTCTCATTTTCATATTGCTTTAAATTTCTTGTTCGGGTCTGACCGTTTCTCTTGCTTTTGCTGGTGCTTATGTTTTTTCTTGAGCCGAGTGTCTTTCGAAAACAACCTCTCTACTTACCTAAGCTAGAAGTAAGGTATGCATACACTCTACCCTCCCCATATCCCACATTATGAGATTTCACTGGGTATGTTGTTGTCGTATATATATCATCTACAGATATCAAAAGCCTAAAACCTAAATTTGGAAAACACTAAATCCTTTTAAGCCCTTAGTTGCTGCCTCAAACAATACCATTCTAATCAAATTTCAGCCTAATATATCATAGCCCAAAGAATCAAAGAAGCAAAAAGATCTTCTTAATCCTAGAACGATATAGCATCAAAGCACAATAAACATAGGTTCTTAACAACTAAAAAAGATCAGCTCATCGATATATATATATCCTAAAACATAAAAAATAAAGAAAAAAAATTAAACCTTTTAAAGCCCTTAGTTGCTGCCTCAAAGCACAATTTCTATAAATCAAAACGTATAATAACTCTCTTTTTCATTCTTCCACAAGCTCATTGTTTCAAGTTCCAGCCTAAAATATGCTAACCATCAAGATCCTATTTAACCCACAAGAAATATAGCCTCAAAGCACAATCAGACTTAAGTCCACGAAGGCCCATAATTAAAATCAGCCCATCAAAGATTCAAAATCTCCAGTATTTATTCTTTAACCACCAAATGCTTCAGTCTTATAAATCCATCTAACCCTTAATATCTAAATCCTAAACACATCTAATCTTAACATGTCAAGACCTAAAAGGCCAAGAAGCACTCTAGATTCTTTATATTATAAGCCTATAAGAATGTAGCATCAAAGTACAAATATTAATATCCCAACTAAAAACATATAAAGAGCAAACTAGACAAAGTGAATGATTTTTTTATTATGTTTTTTGAACAAAACACATAAAGAATAAACTAGAAAAAGTGACACAACCTAATTTTTTTTTATTTTTTGGACTATCTAGTTAAGAAAACATATAAAGAATAAACTAGAAAAAGTGAAACGCCTTTTTTTTATAGTTAGCCAATTCATCCTCCCCAGCGGTCAAGAGCTCGGGCTAAAGCATCTAGGCTTGTTCTCTCCGATTGGCGAACGTCGAAAGAGAAGGCGGAGGAAGGAACTGGAGGTTAGGCGAGTTAGACGGTTTTCCGCCCTTAACCCGAGGTTTCCATAAAATAAATAGTCAGGGGGAAATCCAATGGGAACCAAAAAATGGGGGTACCGCATTGGGCAGAAGACGATCAAAGGAGAAGTTTCCGTGAAAACAGAAAAAGACTAGTTAAGAAAACACATTAAGAATAAACTAGAAAAAGTGGCACGACCTAATTTTTTTTTTGACGACCTAGTTAAGAAAACACATAAAGATGTAAACCTATAACGATCAAGAAGATGTTCAAAATTCGCTATCCTCGTCACCAAAATCGGGTGCTATTGAATTGAATATAGAAAAAAATGGCTTAGATGAAGAGTAATGCTCAAGAATAGAACACATACCTCCAACTCCTCCATGAATCTTGGAATGATGCCTTGTTATTGCTTCTGTTGTTTCTTGTCCAAACTTGAATTCTGGGAATAGAAATCCTTTCTTGCTGAACAGGGTATCAATCACGTTCTCCAAAGCCTCAGCGGTCAATTGAAATCCATCCCAATGTACATACGAAGCCCTCTCAGAACACATAGCAGCTCCTTCCTCTCCACACATCTTCTTCACATCAAAGTTGAACGGGCTATCGCCACTGCCACAACACGCCTTCATCAAAGTCTTTGTTTTAGATCCCAAAAAGGTGTGGTTCTTAAGAATAACCATGAACGCTTTGTAGTAATCCACGTATATGATGTCAACATCAGGATATTTCAAACGCAGCTCCAGAACTGCTTGCCAAAGGTGATTGTTGTGAAGCCTCGAGAATATATTTAGTCCCCTGTGGCATCTATTTTTGCCAATTGAATCACCCTCGGGAAATAGAGTGTGATAACAAGGAAAGCAGCCCATTAGTAGAATTCCAGAAATCATAACAGTTTTAGCTCCAACTTCATTGATTAGTCTTTCCACTGAACTTTTAATGGTCTCCACCACTTCAGGCACACGATGGGAAGCTTCAGAAATAGATTTTTCCTGTAAGAAAGCATGCTTGTAGTGATTCTGAAGAACCCTATTTTTGCCGCAGTCATGAAAAGAGAAGCAGTCTTTATAGAAGAACTTCATGAACGTAACAATCTATGATAGCTCATGTGATTGGGGAGGTGGTGGGATGCTATTCTTGACGAAGAAAAAAGGGCTTAGCTCCTGGCGTCGCAAAATTGAGACCAGACTCGAAGAACTCAGTGCCTCGTTGGGTGTATGGTTGTGATTTAGGCAAATTGAGGATTGCAGCAATATGATCGGCAGCTGGTGATGAAGATGAAGTATCTCCAAGATTGTATAGAGAATTAAAGGGACCAACAGCTTTTTTTTCGCCAGAAAGATGAACAACTAGAAGACAAGAGAAGACTAGTAGCACGAGCAACAAACAGCTTAACGAAGCCATTGGAAGCAGAGATTCTAACAAAGAGCTCAAGCAATATGAGAAACTGATGTCTGTGTGTTAATAACTCTTTTAGGATCGACATTATATTTATAGAGGTTGTGAGGCTTGGCCTTGAAGCAAAGTAATTTTTCAAAGTTGATTAGAAGATGAACCTATAATTTCTTTCCGAAGTTGATTAGAAGACGGGCTTAGGAAATTACCGAATTACTTACGGATCCGGAAATAAATTAGTACTAGTTACCTAATGACCAATACGGTTTATTTTCTTCTTTTATTGCAAGTTTCTCTCCAAGCTTTAGATAATATGGTAATCTGCTTTTCCTTTTAAACTAATAGCAAAATTTTCATTATTCAAACAACCTAATAAATGATTACTGTAAGAATATACCGATAATTATATTTTTATTTTATAAAGCGAGTCTCTATATACTTCAGAAATAATGTCTGCTCCATTACTCATATTTGTGAAAAATCATGCAATTCCACTGTCTTGATGTCCCTCAAATATACAGGTTTCTGTTGCATTATTCAGGGTTAGAAAAAACTAATCTTCAAGAGCAATATGCCAACGCAAAGGCAATTCACAGAACTGTGCCAAATGCATGCAACATCTGGTTCAAACTACTCTACATGTAGTAATAGAAAATTTACAGCTAAAGAGTAAACATTACTGTGAAATAATATCGATACATAGTAATTTGCAAGAACACATTAGAAGGGAAATCAAGTAATACTCAAACTGGTCATGTTTGATCTGGCAACTTAGCCATCCACATATCTTTTACATAGCATAGACAATCTCTCCGCTGCTATCGATATCAAGGTCAGGATCACTCTCCAAGTCTTCTTCCATGTCATCATCAATGTCCAAACTTCCAGTGAGGTAATGATTAAGGCTGTCGGTCCCAGTAGCAGGAATGGTGGCCTCAGTTATTATCTGCATGATTTCATCAATGCTCTGCATACGTTGATCTGGCTCCTCAAACTGGTTGTTTGTAGTATTATCCATGAGATCTGCAGGAAGGTTCCTCAAGAACCACTCATGGTTCTTGATCTCAGGGATCGATATCCTCTGTTGCAATGCAGAATGATAGCATGACGATATCAAAAACTAATACATATTAATTGGAAAGAAAGATAAAAATGAATATCTAAATATCACAAGTAAATTTTATTTTTCTTTTTAAAACTGGTGATATTAATATCACAAGTAAATACTATCTCATTCACCAGGCAACTCAACAAACAAAAGAATGGAACCTCGCATAAGAACCGAAATGAAGAGGTTGGCCAAAAGTAAAGACAATCGGGCAAAAGGAAGAAACACCCCAGAAAGACTTAGAATAAGATTCTTCTGACCAAGACAGGATTAAAGTAGTTATGAGCAAGATCACCTTTGCAGGATCAGCAACGAAAATCCTTGATATTAGATGACGACATTCTGGAGAGATATGTACATAATCAGGAATTGAATACTGTACGTTCAAGATTCGCTGCACAACAGGAAATGAATCGAGTCAAAATAAGACAAATAAGGAGGATTTTGCAGTAACAATAGAGCATAGAAGTTACCTGTATTGTCTTCCGGAAATTTTTAGGCTCCTCTGGGTCTTCAAAAGGGTATGCTCCCACCAGCATGACATACAAAGTCACTCCACAAGACCAGACATCTGCAATCTGCAATATTTAAAAAAATGAAGAACAATTAGAAGATCATCAGGCACAAAAAAAGTCTAAGTAAATAAGATAGTTTAGAAAAAGGAAGGTTAAATCATCAAAACCATAACAAGATGAAAAAATTTCTACTACTTATAAATACTGCTCGGAATTTTTTCTTAAGCATTGTTAAATTGTTACAAACATCAATACAAGCAAAATGCTAAGGCACTGTTCAAAGTGGCAAAAAGTTTGACCATACATTTGACGATCGAAATTACTTCACTTAACTATTACAAGTCTCTCAATTGTTAGTACCGAAATGTTGAATTTGCACGTTCGGGTCTTCATGGTTCACTATATCATTTTGTTTATCCAAAAAAATTAAGTTAGCCTCGACTAAATTGCCTATCTCTCCAAGATTTTCCTGTATCAAAATAAGGAGAGGAACATCAACATTTTTTTTTCATAAGTAGATCAATACAGAAAATTTGGAATATAGCAGATCATGACTAAATTTAGCAAATATTTTGTCAATCAAAAGATGATTAAATTTAGTAAGCATCTAAAGTGTTCTAATAAAGGTTATAAGGTTGTAAGTAAATAAGGGTAATAGACAATAGGGGTTTAGGTGTACAAAACCCTCTAAGCTCCATTATTTTTGCCCTACGGGTTTCCGACGACTTTCTCTATTTTCCGGCGAGGGTTTCTGGATTCCGGTGGCTGTTCTGCATAATATTCTGTCACAGACCATATTTCAACAGATCTTGACTGCTGTGGTGTTCGCCATCCTTTTTTGATCTGACCCATCCCATCTCCGGCAGTTTTCAGCAGTTCCGGCCTGCAGGCAGTCTCCGGCTGTCTCTCTCCTTTTTTTTTTTGCAGTTACCACGAGATCTGCGACGTCATCTGGCAGCGAACAGTGGTTTCCGGTAGGAACAGTGATTTTAGGCAGTGAAAAATGTTTTCCGGCGCGTGAACAGCAATTCGTGTGAACAGGTTTTATCAGACTGGAGTCGGTACCTCCCATTTTCTGTACTCAATATTTGTTCTTACCCATGTTGTTCAATTTTGCGTGTTGCGTTTTATTGAATCTGGGCTTTACATCCTTGCTTGTATTCTTGTTGCCTTTTGTTTTATCAATCGGATCTGTAGTAGCCTGACTTACCTCTAGATTCTTGCTAACTTGTGCTCTAGTATTGCTTCCCATGTGTGCTAGCGTTAACCTTGGATTAGTATTCTTTGTGTCTTTGCTCTAGTGGCTTTGGTGAATGATGGTAGACTAGGGTCATGTTCTCGGCCGGGGACGGAGGAAAGGGGTTGGAGGGTAAGTGGGGTAAGGGAGATGCTAGGCTGAGAATAGGGTCTTGGAATGTTGGCACTTTAACGAGAAAGGCCATAGAGCTAGTTAAGATTTTTAAGAAGAGGAAGATTAATATAGCATGTGTCCAGGAGACCAAATGGGTAGGACCTAAGGCTAAAAATATAGACGGGTATAAGTTATGGTTCTCGGGTAAGTCAAAGTATAGGAATGGGGTAGGCATTTTGGTAGACAGCGAACTAAGGGATCAGGTGGTAGATGTGAGGAGGGTCAATGACACGATGATGGTGATTAAGTTGGTAGTTGGAGGGTTCACTATGAACATTATTAGTGCTTATGCGCCACAAGCGGACTTGGACGATGAGGAGAAGAGACGCTTTTGGGAGAATTTAGACAGTGGTGGGAGGTATACCACCCACTGAGAAGTTATTTGTAGGTGGAGATTTCAATGGACATATCAGGTCACTTCCAGGGGGTTTATGACGACGTGCATGGAGGATTTGGACTCTGGGTCAGGAATGGGGAGGCGTCTCACTTTTGGAGTTCGCTAGAGCTTGTGGGATGGTGATAGCCAAGTCTAGATTCCTGAAGAAGGAGGAACACTTGGTGACTTTCCGTAGTTCGGTGGCTAAGACTCAGATAGACTTTTTGCTCCTTAGGAAGGTTGACAAAGGTCTTTGTAAAGACTGTAAGGTTATTCTGAATGAGGACCTTACAACCCGACATAAGTTTTTGGTGATGGATTTGGAGATCGAGTTGGAGAAGAAGAAGAGGGTTGTGGATGACATGTTAAGAATCAAATGGGGGAGTTTGACCATGACTAGTGCAAAGGAAATGGGGGAGAGGTTGATGGCCAAGGGGGCTTGGGGGAGTAGTGGGGATGCGACAGGTATGCGGGACAGGGCGTCCAGTTGCATTCGTGAGGTAGCCAGTGAAGTGCTAGGAGTCTCGCGGTGTTATCATGGTGGGCATCGAGGGGACTGGTGGTGGAATGGTGAAGTTCAAGAGGTGGAAGCGAAGAAAGCGGCGTATGCGAAATTGGTAGAAAGCAAAGATGAAGTGGAGAAGTGGACGAATAGGGAACTGTATAAGATGGTGAGGAAGAAGGCAAAGCTAGCGGTTACGGCGGTGAAAACGACGGCTATCGAACGCATGTATGTGGAATTAGAGGAGAAAGGCGGGGATAAGAAGTTGTACAGACTAGCCGAGATAAGGGAGAGAAGGGCCCGTGACTTGGATCAAGTGAGGTGCATTAAGGACGAGGACGACAAAGTACTGGTGGAGGAAGCACAGATTAAGCGGAGGTGGCAGTCTTACTTTCACAAACTCTTGAACGAAAAAGGAGATGGAGACATTGTGCTAGAAGATCTGGAGCATTCTGGTAGGCACGGGGATTTTGGGTAGTGTAGAAACATTAAGGTTGAGGAGGTTATGGGTGTTATTCGCAGGATGCGCAGGGGACGAGCGACCGGGCCTGATGAGATCCCAGTTGAATTTTGGAAGAGCGCAGGCAGAGCTAGTTTGGAGTGGTTGACTGAGTTGTTTAACGTCATTTTTAAGACGGCAAGAATGCCCGAAGAATGGAGGTGGGTATAATGATTCCCTGGTACAAAAACAAATGTGATATCCACAGTTTCAACAACTATAGGGATATCAAGTTGATGAGCCACTCTATAAAAGTTTGGGAAAGTGTCGTGGAGACGAGGGTGAGGAGAGGTGTGTCTATTCCGGAGAACCAGTTTGGATTCATGCCGGGGCTTTCGGCTACCAAAGTCATTCATCTTATTAGGAGATTGGTGGAGCAGTATAGAGAGGAAGAAAGACTTACATATGATTTTCATCGACCTCGAGAAAACATACGATAAAGTCCCTAGAGAGGTTCTATAGGGATGTTTAGAGGTTAGAGATGTACCTATGGCGTACACTAGGGCGATCAAGGATATGTATGATGGATTCAAGACTAGAGTACGAACAGTAGAAAGAGACTCGGAGTACTTCCCAGTGATGATAGGGTTGCACCAGGATCAGCTCTTAGCACATTCCTATTTGTCTTGGTGATGGACGAACTGACGCGACAAATCCAAGAAGAGGTATCATGGTGTATGTTATTCGCAGATGACATAGTCCTGATTGATAAGAATCGCAGCGGAGTGAACGCCAAGCTGGAGGTTTGGAGACAGACTCTGAAGTCTAAAGAGTTCAGGTTGAGTAGGATCAAGACAGAATATTTGGAGTGCAAGTTCAACATTGGGAGCGACCCTGAGACAGGCATTGAGGTAAGGCCCAAACCCATAAAGGATAAATACAAAAGGCTAGATTTCACTAAGGTCCAAAGTATGGAAGAAACAAGCGTTTTCATGACTCTTGGTACTCAGGTCATTCCAAAGAAAGGAAGCTTCAAGTACTTAGGGTCTATTATCCAAGGGAATTGAGAGATTGATGACAATGTCACATATCGTATTGGGGCAGGGTGAATGAAATGGAGGCTCGCATCTGGAGTCTTGTGCGACAAAAAAGTGCTACCAAAACTTAAAGGCAAATTCTATATGGTGGTGGTTAAACCGACTATGTTGTATGGGGCGGAGTGTTGGCCAGTCACGACTTCGCACATACAAAAGATGAAAGTTGCGGAGATAATGCTGAGATGGATGTGTGGGCATACAAGGAGAGATAGGTTTAGAAATGATGATATCCAGGAGAAAGTGGGAGTGGCCTCGATGGATGACAAGATGCAGGAAGCGAGGTTGAGATGGTTCGGGCATGTGCAGGAAGGCTGCACTTTCTTAACAGCCGCAGTTTCTACTCCTACTAATAGTTTAGCACATTCAAAGTAAGCAACAACTCAGGAGAGACATAGATGCCCCGGTGCGGAGGTGTGAGAGGTTGGCTATGGACAAGTTCAGGAGGGGTAGAGGTAGGCCGAAGAAGTATTGGGTAGAGGTGATTAGACGGGATATAGCGCAGGTGCAACTTACTGAGGGCATGACCTTATATAGGGGGTTGTGGAGGACACGAATTAGGGTGAAAGAGTAGTAGGTACTCGAGCGTAGTCCTACTTATGCTTACAAATTGATAGTTGTAGTGTTATTACTATAGGCCCGTTTAGCCTATCACACTTATAGGCACATTATTGCTTTATAATCCACTGTAGTTTGATTTATGTTGCCATGTGTTCTTTAGGGTATTTTGTATAGCTTATTTAGTTGTGTTAGCTACTGCTCCCTTCTGTTCGAATGCACTTTATACTGCTTTAATTCCTTATCTGAGTCTGACCGTTTCTCTTGTTTTACTCTTTCCTCTTGCTTTACTCTTGCTTTGTTTTGATTGTCTTGCTTGTGATTATGTTTTATCTTGAGCCGAGGGTCTCCCAGAAATAACCGTTCTACCTACCAAGATGGAGGTAAGGTCTATTTACACTCTACCCTCCCCAGACCCCGCAGTGTGGGATTTCACTGGGTATGTTGTTGTTGTAGACAATAGGGGTTTAATAGGTCGGCATGAACTTTAACAAGAAACCGTCTATTCTGCTTAAATTATCAAGGACTTCTGAAACTTTAACGATTTCACTGAAAAAGTGGAATTCTTCTTACATTTGCAAACAATTCTATTCTTCAATGACAATGTAATGTTCGTTTGATGCCAAATGGTGTCAAAAACACTTGTATTGCAAAATGCATGCTTAGATTCGAAGTTTTCTTTAAAAAAAAAAAAGAATGAGCAGAAGGGGGAGGGGATGAGGATTGGTCACCACTCCATCGCCATTTCTAATTTATCAAACTTCCATAGCAGTGATCAGACAATACCTAATTATGATCTTTATTAAGAAGGCAAAAATATACAATTAGAATTTGCTGTCAGGAAGATGAGCTTAGGAGTACTTCATCCATCAACCACACCACTTGACCAAATCATAACACAAGAAACCATCTGCTCTAAGTAAGATTAAAATGAAAAAAAAAGATATACCTTCCCGTCATATTCTTTCTTCAATAACAGTTCTGGAGCAATATATGCAGGTGTACCAACAGTTGACTTTGGTTGTGAATGCAACACTGAGGACTGCAAACAACAAGTGTCAAAATGATGGTCAATAAGACATGGACATATGAATAGAGGAGAAGGAGAGGAGAGAAGACAGAAGCAAACACTTCACCAGATTGAGGTGTAACTGCCTATATACAACAGCAACAATGCTTCAATTCCAAGCTAGTCGGGTCAGCATATGAATATTCACTATCCATTTCGCTCGACTTGGACCCGTTTTATTCCAATACTCAATAATTTGTTTTCTTTCTTTTTGTGAGGAAGTTAGGAATCACCTTGCAGCACAATTGTCTCATAAAACAGTATAGTGAAGACAACAATACCTTAGAATATCCAAAATCACAAATCTTTAGCCTTGGTGCAGGGCTTCCATCCAGTAACGTATTCTCTAATTTCAAGTCTCTGTGGCATACATGCTTCATAAAAAGAACCAATTGCAAACAAATCATTAAAATTTCGCAAACTCAGTAGAATGTCAATTAACATTGGAAGCAGAGAACAGAGGAAGTACCATAGCGTGACAATAGCTAACCCCTGGTATGAGTTGTTGGAAGAAAAACCGTGCCTGAAATTAAAAGCTAATAACCTATAAATATATTCAGGACAAAGTGACAACCAAAGTTAATTTTTTAAAACATTTACCTCATCCTCGCTGAAACGGCCAGCATTGCAAATACGCTCAAACAGCTCTCCTCCAGATGCGTATTCCATCACAATAGCCAAATGAGTTGGTGTCAATATGACCTGAAACCAAATTTCCCATGATTTGTTATAAGAATGAATCACCCAATACCTAAGCCATCATCAAAAGACTGTCTTGGATGAATATACCTCTTTGAATCTGACTATGTTAGGGTGCCTCAATGATCTATGGTTGATGATTTCTCTCTTAACATTTTCATCAATCTGCAATGCATCGATGGCACATGTCAATAAATGGCTAGATGAAAAGATAAAGCTAAGTAGCGGAAAAACATACACAAATATTGAATCCCCACAAATCTGAAAAAGAAAAGCCAAGAAAGTGTAAAGACAAAAGTGTAAAGACAATAGACCCCCTTTCCATTTTTTATCTTTTCCGTGACAAATGAATGCCCTAAGAAAATGACCTTCTTTAACCTGTATTTTGAGCAAACACCTTTTCCTCTTCTGTTGGTAATTCTGTCTGCATCTACTTGATGCCTTTTAATGAAAGCTTTCTTACTTGATTAAAAAGAAAAGACCTTTAAACCTAGAGTTGGGAGGCAAGTGTTTCTAGATCTCACAGATACCCGTTATCTAACTCCCATATAAACTCACAAATCTGGATGCAACAAGTAAACATCAATCAATCAACTATGCCACAATCCAAAATTAGTTCAGGCCAGCTATCCAGTCCGCTCTATTTAGACCCACTTCACTAGGATGCAAAAAATAAACTTTAGACAAAAACCATGTTGCTCAGACTCTTCAGACATGCCGACAGGTGTGTGTCGGATCCGCCAATACTAGTGCATTTTGTGAGGATCCGACATGGGTGCCGCTGCATTTTTGAAGAGTCTGAGTACAAAAATACTTGATGCAATTCCCCCTTGTGGGCAGAGACAAGGAAATCACCCACGAAATCATTTAACTGTAAAGCAAAACTTGGTAACAAAAACTTTCCATAAAAATATGAGCATTAATTCACAGATTTAGCCAACACCCTTTAGCACCAAACCTTGATTTTGAACCTCACAAAGCAAACATAAAACAACTATAATCATATTCCAAGTAGCATTAAAAGGGGAGTTAAAATAAGAAAAAGAAAGACTAACCTTCTCACCTCTCTCGATATACTTAACAGCAACAAGCTCATTAGTCTGCCTATCTCTCATAAGCCTTGCAACACCAAAATTACCAAAACCAATATCCTTAACAAGCTCATATCTATCACTATCGTGCATGATCGGTACGTCCATCCCTGGTCCTACTGTCACCGCCGTCCGATCCATTACTTATACAGAAACCTCTCTTTTTAACTTCAACAAGGCTAAGCTGCCTCTGTAGCCATTAATTATAACACACACACCTAAAAGGCTAAAACCCCACAATCATCAGGAAAGAAAAACCTTAAAATCTTAAATCAAGGAAAAATAATTGAATCAGAAATGTGACGTGGAGAAAGATGAATCACAGGATTGAGAGTATAGTTGGTAGTTGAAGATAGACAGGGACGGCAACAAGAACAAGTGATGGATGAGCTCAATCCCGTGAAATTTGTACTTACCTACACCCAAGTAAATGATCAGATTGTACTTTGTGTTAACAGATATTAAGATGTATATAAGTATCTTTTTTTTGTGTGTGCGTGTGTGTGCATATATAGGCTTAGAGAGAAAGAAGAGATAAGCTGCTTTTCTTCTTTCTTTCTTTAGTTTACTTGTTTTTTTCAGCTACTTCTTTTGTGGGTTTCCAGAACATACACGCAGACATCATTTTTTATTGTTTTACTCTTTTTGTTGGTAAAAATAATGAGAAAATATAGTCTTTTGGGGAGTATAATAATATGATATTGGAACTTCAATTAATCAAATTCATAAGGTATATTCATATTCTAATAATATGGTAATTATACAACTGTTACAAGTTATAATTATGCTGGGGATATGATTTGATGAGGCTATAATTATGTCATTTAATCTACATATATTAATGATAATCTACCTACCATATACAAATGAAATTTCAATCAATTACAATAATTATTAATTATAATATTAATCAATAATTATTCTATCACTCCCCCGCAGTAGAAGCGGGAGGTAGGCGTATGATGAGACTGTCCCGAAAATCTTCAAATAATATCGGAAGACCTTTAGTAAAAATATCTACAATCTGATAGCGCGACGGGACATGAAAGACACGCACTTGTCCGCGAGCAACCTTTTCATGAACAAAGTGGATAACTAGCTCAATATGTTTAGTGCGTTAATGGTTCACCGGATTCCCTGAGAGATAGATAGCACTACCATTATCACAGTATACCAATGTCGCCTTGGGAACCGGACAGTGGAGTTCTAGAAGAAGATTCTGAAGTCAACAAGATTCAGACACAACATTAGCAACCCCTCGTTATTCTGCTTCGGCACTAGATCTGGACAACGTTGCTTGCCGTTTGGAGGACCAAGATATCAAGTTATCGCCAAAACATATATCATAACCAGAAGTGGAGCGTCTAGTGTCCGGACATCCTCCCCAGTCTGCATCCGTGTAGGAGACAAGTGTGGATGTCGACGATGGATATAAATGCAAGTCATACTCTAGAGTACCCCGAATATAACGCACAATGCATTTGAGAGCATGCATATGATCATCCATCGGATTATGCATGAATAAGCACACATGTTGCACAGCATAAGAAATATCGGATCTGGTGAATGTAAGATACTGCAGGGCCCCTGTCATGCTGCGGTAAAGTGTCGGATCGGCAAATGGCTTGCCGGAGGATACACTCAATTTGGGTTTAGTATCCACCGGAGTTGTCGACGATTTACAAGAGGACATGCCAGCACGTTCAACAATTTCTACTGCATACTTCTTTTGGGATAAAAATAAACCACTTGCATGACGTGTCACAACTATCCCTAGAAAGTAGTGTAGTTAGCCCTAGATCATTCATAGCAAATTCAGAGCCAAGATGTGACATGATAGATTGGCGAAGAGCATTTTTCTCTGGTCGCAATATTGGAAGCAAGTTGTGGTGGTTTCGCGTGAATGAATGTACACTATTTTATTAGAGGAGAGGTCGTAACATTTGTAACCTCGATGATTAGAGGGATATCCCAAAAAAATGCAAGGAGTAGACCGGGTTGAAGTTTGGTGATTGTGGTGGATGAAAAAAGAGGATAGCATAAGCACCCAAATACTCGTAAATAAGAAAAAGATGGGTCCCGTAAGTAGGGAATTTTTAGAGGAGCTTGATAGGACAAGTTTTTGTGAGAAAGTATGTTCAATAAATATGTGGCCATTTTGTAGTGCATGATGCCAAAATGATGGTGGTAGTGTGCCATGGGCAAGGAATGTTCGAACAATGTTATTGATGGTTCAGATTTTTTGTTCCGCCTTCCCGTTTTGTGAGGATGTGTGGGGACATGAAAGGTGAAAGTTTAAACCATTAGGGTTGCAAAAATTCCTATTATCAAACTCCCTACCATTATCACATTGAATATTTTTAATATTCCGTTCAAATTGAGTTCGGATGAATGCTCTAAACGTGAGAAATGTGGAGAAAATGTGTGATTTTTTAGACAATGGAAACATCCACAAAAAATTAGAGTAATCATATAGCAAGAGAAAATAATATATATGGCCCGAAGAGCTCAAAACGGGTGATGTCCAAATATCACAATGAATAATATCAAAAGGCATAAGTGTGCATGAATTATATGAAACAAATGACAATTGAACATGTTTAGCAAGTGGACATGAATGACACATATTAGAATTACGTGTTGGAGTACATTAAATAAAATTATTTTGTTTGAGGGAGACTAAAACAGGTGCTCCCGGATGACCCAAACGTTTATGCCATAACAAAGGTATGAAAGCTGCAAAAGTGGATGGTAACTTGGATCGTTGATTGGGTGAGGTAATTGGATAGAGCTCCCATTTACTATCACATCTCATTAGAAGCGTCCCCATCTGAAAATCCTTCACAGAAAATCCAAAAAGGTCAAAAGAAACAGACACCCAATTATCAGTTGTAAACTTTCTAACAGACACCAAATTTTAATTAATTGTGGAGCATGAAGAACATTCTTTAAAGTTAATGGTGGGTTTGGTGGAGATAATTTAGTAGAATCATAACCTCGAATTGGAATATAATGACTATTTCCGACGATTATAGCATTATTTTTGCACAATTTAAAATAGGACGAGAGATTGCCTTGGGAGGACATCATATGAGACGTCGCTCCGGAGTTCATATACCAATTCGCGTCGGGCGGATTAAGTCCAAGGGTGTGCATGACAGACTCAAAATCGGTTAGGCTAGCCACTGCCGAATGGGCCAATTGCCACTGGTTCGACAATGGCCCAAAATTGCTTGAACTGCCATTATTTTGTGGCCCAAATATATTCGGCCCAAAGCCATTTTGCTGGCTGCCAGTGGCCTGGCCAGTAGGCCTTCGACTTGGCCTGACCCAATTACCTGATGGGAATGGGCATGGTGGCACAGCCCAAGGCCACTACCAGGCCCACCGGGTTGGTCCGCCGCCCCACTGTGGTCGGGGCTGCCAATGTTGTCCGCCGGTACTGCTGCTTTTGCCGCCGTGTCTTCCGCCCTCGGAATTCCGGTGGCCTCCACCTTTGCCATTTCTACGATTTCCACCCCAATTTTTACCACTAGTACGACCTTTTTGTCCCCGATTTTGTTTTATAGGTTCAAAAGGGTAGTAGCTTCATCGGTTGGGGTGGCAATCATGGCGGAATTTGAGATGGTTGCGACCTTTTTGTCGAAATCCACCTCTTCAAGAATAAACATATAATGGGCTTGGTAAAAAGTGGTAGAGGATTGCTTTGTTGGATGAGCGTTCCCACACAACTAAACGCATCGGTAAGACCGGTAACCAATTGTAGAACCAATTAATTGTTTATAACCGTCGAACCAATATTTTTGAGTTGATCCGATAAAACTTTGAGGTGTTGACAATATGCCGACGCATTCGAAAATCTATCATGTCAGTAGTGGAGAATTCTTGCTCCAACGTGACGGCTCGAGGATTTTTGTTGTCTTGAAAAATATCCCGCAAGCGATTCCAGGCCTCTATCGCCGTAGAATCGGATTCCATTATTGTATGCAATAAATCGCTAGAGATAGTTGCATAAATCCATGAGAGAACTGTCGCATCAAGTGTGAGCCAAAGTTCTTTTTCATCATCGATTTTTAACACCTTTTCCTTGCCTTTTTTCCTATGGGATTATATGTTGAATAACCTGGTGGGAACGGCAACAGATTTCAAAGAGCTATACCCAAGTTGCATAATGAATATTTTCCATCTCAAAAGTGATGAAAATATGTGTTTTGATGTGACGGCAATAGCGGGATGAAATGTGAATTTAGAGTCAGACATTGTTGATCGGAAAAAGAAAAAAAATGAATGGTGGTCGGCCGGTTTATAGGAGGAAAAGGGGTGGGCGACTGTGGGTGTATAATTGTTTAGGGTAGGATTTTTTCCCTAATCTGCTGATACCACGTAAGAATATTTTCCTTAATATTCATCTTCCAATAATGTGGTAATTATACTACTATTACAAGCTACAATTATGCTAGGGATATAATTTGATGAGGCTAGAATCATGCCATCTAATCTACCTATATTAATGCTAATCTATCTATCATATACAAATGAGATTACAATCAATTACAATAATTATTAATTATAATATTAATTAATAATTATTCTATCATATATGACTTAGGCCTTGAATCGGATACATTAATCGTAGTAAAGAAATCTCATTATCTTATCACATTATTAGAAGAAAAATTAGCCGTATAGATTCTTTATCTTTCTCTAATGTTTACTATTAATATAACAATAATAATATATTTAGTGAAATTTTAAAAAACCGAGTATACGGATGTTATCCTTAATTTGTGTGGCATAGAAGTTATTTGTGATATATCCTCGATTTAAAAAAATCATTTTTCAGAACAATTTAAAATGCAAGAATAATTCAATATTATTGATATCCTTTGACTATATACATATTTAAAAATGATATATTTTGTTGAATAGAATATAATCTTAAAATATAATTTTGTCACCAGGAAAGAATCAACAAAAACCTACTTTTAAAATGTTCAACAAACTCAATAATTCAATAATTGTTTGACCTTCAAATAGTAATGCTATAAACAATCTGGCATAAAGATAAGTTATTAATTCTTCAATGTTTTTAAAAGAAGGTACACTAATAATTTTGTAGGATGGTAATTATATGATATATATAAATTGAGAAGAATGAGTAGTTATTTCTGTTTATTTGTGAATCGGTGAAATTTTTAGTGACAAAAGTGTCATTTTATGGAGTTCAGTTATGGTTTGGATGGGCAGAATGACAAAAGTACCCTTATGGGGAGGTAGATAAGGCTTTTACACAGAGCATAAGAAGGCGTCTTTTGGTAGCCAAGTGTTGGTGTCACTTGCACAAATTTACAACAATTTTTGGAGTTTCGGAATTAAAATGAAAAAGTTGTTGGCATGATCTCTGGACTTGATGTTGAGGCAATATGTCGCAATGATCCACGGATGGATTGGTTTTGTGGGTCACTACAATGCACAATTATAACAACTACTATATAATATATACATATTTATATCATCTCTTCTTTTTATATCACCAAATAATTTAGGGATTTTTTTGTAATGTATATATCAGTCCAACAAAAGCCGCAACAAAAATATTTTTTTATAGTATGTATTGTATAATACAAAAATGATCGAATCTTCGGACGCCTAAAAAAAACATATATATATATTTTATAATATATTAATATTAGCTAAACTATTACGATCGTGTGAGTAAATTATTTTAATCAGCTGATTAAAAATAAAAATCTCAAAACTTACTACCTGATATTTACATCAAGCAAATGGATGCATAATATGTATCTTATATATACTTTTATAACTCAATTATAATTAATTAAGCGATATGTGTTTTCACTTTCATTAGTTTAAGTATTGAATTCGGGTAATTTTTTTAATGTTATTAATGAAATAGTTAGAGTAATCCTTAAACAAATCTGTACATCCAAAATAAGAAAATTTTGCAGCTTAGTTTCCCATTCTCCATAAATGTTTACACTCAATACAAGGAGTGTTAATAATCACGCTAATTTTATCATTTTGGGGTATGTTTATAGGTGATAAAAATAATGGACAATTAGATACTCGACAAAGATAGAAACTTATGTGGAGACTTATTACAAAATCTTGAACATCAAATAATGTTTTAAATTAGCAAAAAAAAAATACAAAAAGTTAGATGTGAAATGTGTCGTCTATTATTTAGATATCACAGACGAAATATGCAAAACTACTCTTCTAATTATAATAATGTTAAAAATATTGTTGTATATGCTATAAAAGAATAAGGTCACAACAAAGTAATTTCCTTTAGGGAAAATGACTAAAATACACTTCAATCTTTATTCGAATTTGTTAAAATATACTTGATTTTTACGATGGTTCTATTACCATTCTTGAATATATTTTAAAAGTATTTCGTTGATATTTATCCGAAAAATCAAACCAAAATCCAACGTGACACAAGCCAAGACTCGATTATGTAAGAATATAGTGATTTACAATATCAAATTCTAAGAGAATCAACTGCTTTCTCTATGAAAAAAATTAAGAGTGTATGAGAGAATTCTAATATTTTGTTTTGTTCGAAGAGTGAAACGACCTGAAAATGATCGGATTCCTTTATTTTTTTTGCCTTTTGTTCAGCACGTGTTTGAATTGTTATTCAACTCTTTTTTTAAAAAAATATTATTACCTAGGGGGTAGGTGAGGGGGGGACAAGGAGGAAATTACAATGTGGGGATCCGAACCCTCATCAACAAGGTGAAAGTTTAGGTAGTCAACCAACTGAGCTACTAGATCCCTACAATTGTTATCCAACTCACTCGATGAATGCTAAAGAAATTCCTTAAAAATATATTCAATTGGGATAATAGAACCCCCGTAAAAGTTAGGTGTGTTTACAGCAAATCGGAGCAAAGATTGAAATGTATTTTAGGCATTTTCCCTTTACTTAGCGAACAAACATATTAAAGTATGCCCACATAAAGATCATGATCATGAAGATGATTAAATATTTTGCAACAATAAACTAAAAAACTAAAATTTATTCACGTGACAGATGAGACATACATAGCTTATTAATCAAAATTGTAACTGGGATGTCATGTAATTAAATATATACTTTATGATTTAATCATATTTTATAGTATTTCATAAGACTTTTCAGACGATGGAGAATACTTAACAAAACAATGATGTTTTTGTGCAACTTTAAATATAATTCCCTCTAGAGCAAGCGATTTCTAGACTCTTGTATATTGCATAAAAATAAAGGGAAAATGAGACTAACTTCTTACAAATTTTCAAGAAGGTTATATTATTCGTCTTCAATTGTCTTCCAACTTGTTAATTTTATAGTGTTTCATAAGACTTTTTGAGGATGGAGAAGACTTAACAAAATACTCCATCGAGATTAAAATAAGTGAATCTTTTAAATATGGCACACCCCTTAATAAAGTTAATTAATTACCCTAGTCAAAAGCTTATTTGACAATATTATCATTTTTGCTTTCTCCAAACTTTTCTTAAAAGTAAAAATAGTCGATATAGAATTTTAATTAATGATAAATAGTAGTTAATGAAACAATTTGTACTCAATGAAAAGTATAGTCATACTACTAGAGATGTGACATCATAAATCTTGACTTTGCAATTAGTGCAATTCATTCACTAGAAAATACTCCATCTTTAATATTGTACTTCTAGAAATGTAAAATAGTTGAAAACCTTATTAAAGAGAAAGGTCATTTTTAAGAATTGATGATTTTGAAAATTTTATTAATTTTGGATTAAAAAGTTAAAAATTCACTTATTTTGGAGTTTGGACTGGATAGAGTAATAATTATCTTGTACAACTTGCAGCCATTTTCATGGTAAGAGATTATGATCCAACTACTCGGTACAACGATCTATTAGATCGTGTCCTTAGGCATCGTGATGCAATCATATCCCATCTCATAGAAAGACTTAAAAAGCTCTGATACTTAATTATCTTGTTAAAGTAAGAAAATTTATCATCAAGTTGTCACATTTCTCAAGTCTAAAACATGTCTATCTAATAACATTTTAGAGGAAAATGTTGATGTAGTTCTTTAGTAAATCAACCTTCAAGGCGAACTTTTACTATAATATATTGATTTTTTTTTAAAATGACACATAAATTTGGAATAAATTAACAATTTTTGGACTCTTTATATTGCATAAAAATTGAGAGAAAATGAGTACTAACTTCTTACAAATTTTAAAGATAGCTCTAATTTTACTCGTCTTCCAAGTTGTTAAGCATATTAATTTTATAGTTTTTCACAAGACTTTTCTCAAGATGGAGAAGACTTAACAAACTACTCTCTCCAATAAAAAATTAAAGTGATTTTTGGGTATGACACACCCGTTAAAAAAGTTAATTAATTACACTAATTAAAATGTCATTTGATAATCTTACCCTTTTGCTTGCTCCAAATTTTTCTTAAAAGTACAAATAGTCAGCACTGACATTTATTTACGATGATTAGCAGTTAATGTAAAAAAATTAATATTTTTGCTCAGTGAAATGTATAGTCATACAACTTGTAATACTAGAGATGTGAAATCATAGGCAATTACAATTCATGCATTGAAAATACTCTCTTTAATACTATACTCCTAAAAACTATAAGATATTTGAAAAACTCTCTAGGTAGAATAGTAACTTTGATAAAAATTGATTAATAACCTCTTTGAAAAATTTCATTTATTTTGGATCAAGGAAAAAATGTTAAAAATCATCTATTTTGCAATGGAGGGAATAATAATTTTCTTATGCAATTTTAAATATATAATTTGTAAAGAGGGGATTTAAAAAGTTCTGATAGCTACTTGTCTTGTTAAAGTAAAGTACTTACTCACCAAATTGACACCTTCCTCAAAGTCTAGAAACTTCAACATACATATCTAATATTCTTTACAAAAAGATGTTGATCTAGTCTTCAACAAATCGGCTTTTAAGTCAAAATTTTTGTTTACTCAAAGAAAAAATATTAGTATCATATATTGAAATATTCAAAAAATGCCACATAAAAATGATTTTCTTTAGAGAAAATCAATAGTTCTAGGCAGAGCGGATCTAGGATATATAGTTTGGAGATTTCTGGAAATCCAATAATTTTTTTATGAACTCTATATTTATATTGAGACTCCATTAATTATATAAAAAACTCTAGTTGGGAACCCATTAATAAGAAGAGTTGTTGGTTAAGCCGTAAAGAAGGAACCCTATTTAAACGCTCTCGGGCTTGACGTGAGATCGATTCTCCTTGAAGTCTTTTTATCTGATTATTATTGTATGTAAGTTCATTTTACCAGGAACTTTAAGCTTAAAATCTTGAAAAAAGTAGAGAAAATAAACACAAACTTTCTACAATTTTTCAAGATAGTTATGATTTTAATCGTATTCAGTTGTCTTCAAACTTGCCAGACATAATAATTTTGTAGTGTTTCATAAGACTTTTCAGAAGATGGAGGAGACTCACAATATAATATTTGTCTTGAAACTTTAAATATGAATTGTAAGAGAAAGACTTAAGAAGCTCTGATACATTCTCGTCTTGCTAAAGTAGATGAGTTACTCACCAAATATCCACATTCCTCAAGGTCCAGACACTTCAACATGTATATCTTATAATAAATACAATTTAGCCTTCTTCAATTCGACTTTTAAGTTGCATTTTTTCGTTTACACGAGAAAAAAAATGCTATTGAAATATTCAAAAAATGACACATAAAAGTAATCTCTTTTAGAGAAAATCAACAATTCTGGAAATGAGCACTAACTTCTTATATAATTCTAAGATAGTCCTGATGTTACTCGTCTTTAGTTGGCCTTCAACTTATTAGGCATATTTATTTTTTAGTGTTCTATAAGACCTGCCAAATAATGAAGACGATGAATAAATTAATAATTGTCTTGTACAACTTTGAATAAGAGCTCTATTATGAAGACCTTAAAAATTACTCATATAATCTTGATAGATAAAATAAGTTGATGTCATGTGATCAGGAGGTCATGAATTCAAGTCGTGGAAACAGCCTCTGGTAGAAATGCAAGGTAACTGCGTACAACAAATCTTTGTGGTCCGGCCCTTCCCCAAATCCCGCGTATAGCAAAAATTTAGTGCACCAGACCGCCCTTTTTATGTTTCACATCAAAATGTACTTTGGTCATAGTTACTTTTAGACTTTAGATTACCATTTTGTAAAGAGGATATAAAAGTGATCTTTTGTAGAAGGATCAATTTTTTCATATACCAAAATTTTCTTTTCAAGAGTTGCTTTAATTGAAATTTGTACTTTTGATAACTAAAAAAAGTATGAGAAGTTTTGGGTAATAACTTTATTTCTTTGTTTTAAAAAAGAACTCAGAATAGTCACAAAATATATATATATAAAATTTGTCAATACTCAATTCTAATTAAAATTAAGAACATAAAAAATAACTATAATAATTGGGGAGGCTAAATTTGGATCAAGTCTAGTTATGTCCAATCCAACGAGCAGGCACGACTATAATTTGTTGCACTCTTTCAAATATAAAAATTATAATATTTATTAAAAAGTTACGGACTCTAAACTATACTTTACGTGTTAGAATATTACAAATCTTACTCTCAAGAAAGTAACCAAAACAATTGAGAAGATAGAAAAATAGGTTTAGCAAGAAAATTTTAAGAAAGTAAAATGAGATCTTTATAAAAAAAAATTGACGAAGAAGAAATTCAAAATTCATGCAAGAAATAAGCTTCTTTTATGGAGTACTTTCTCATTAGTTTCCTCCACCCTTTATATTACCTATTTGCCTCCCGCATAAAGGATGTTAACTTAACGAATATTTATTTATTATAAAAAGAAGAAGGAGAAAATTTAACTGGCAACTTGAAACGTCTAATAAAATTGTACTTATGAGATTCCAAAAAAAATCTTATGAGATTGATGTTATGATCTTGATTTGTAAGATTCTCAACCTTCACATGTATATATATTTCTCAACCTTTGTGGCAATTTTTTTTTTCATACTTTTATATTTTTAAGGGTTAAAAGGTAAAAAACACACATCAAGTATTATATTTTTTGAGTTTTCAAAGTTTTCTATCAACTCCCTCTGTTCCAATTTATATGATTTAGTTTGACTGGGTACGAAGTTTAAGAAATAAAATATGACTTTTAAATTTTGTGGTTTAAAACAAATCAAAGATATTTGTGTAGTTATAGATATCTCATTTAGCGTAAAAGATAAAGTTTAAAGTTAAATTATTATCAAATAAGAAAATGTGTCATTTTTTTTGGACTAATTAAAAAGAAAAGTGTGTCATATAAATTGAGACAGAAGAAATATTTATTTTTTCTACCTAAATATCACCAATTAGTTTGAAAAACACACCTCATTAAAAGTAAACAACTGATAATTGAGGTGGTGATAATTTAGGTAGAAAAAATAAATAACTGATAGTTGATATGTATTATGTAAATTAATTGGTGATAATATAGATAAAAAATGATGGCACTTAAATTAAATTAAAAAAAGGTGACAGTTGAGGCGGGTTTTTGACATTATCTCTATTTTTAATTGTAAATTCCCCAATTGGTAGTTATATAAACGCAAAAGAAAAAAAAAGAGCAAAAAATAGAAAAGGGAGAATCTTGGTGCAGTTTGTACTTTGTTTCCTTGTTCAACAATTGGCAGTCTTTTCTTTTTCTTCACAGCGTTCAACTCTGTTTCTCGTTTTTACTTCGTCTCTGGTCCATGGAACACTAGTAATAGCTTTTCATTTCGAGTATTCAATTTTCCATTTTACCCAAGAATGGTGTCGGATTCCGTGTTGGTTGACCGGCTCCGGGAAATACTCAGTTTCCGACCTTGAAACTGCCACCGCCGGCACCGTTCGTCGGAGGCTTGAGGAGGAATTCGGGGTCGATTTACTTGACAGAAAAGCCTTCATAAGGGACCAAATCGACCTTTTCCTTCGAACCCATGTTCAGGAAACTCCAAACGACGACGTACAAGAAGCAGAGAATGTGAAGGAAGGGGAAAATGGCGATTCTTGCTCTCAAGAAGAACAAGAATCAGAGAATGTAAAGGAAGAGGAAAATGAAGATTCTTGCTCCGAAGAAAAAGAGGAGAATGACGACGATACAGGTGGAAAGAAGAAAGCGCGGTATGATTTCTTGCTTATTTGTTTTTGTTTCTGGACTTGTTCTCATACTGTGTTAGCGTGGTAGGCGAAATTTCAGTTTTTTAGTTATTTATAGTGCCTTACAAATGCGAAGATATATGTGTAGTTATATAAGATTGGACAAGATAAGAAATGATTGCATCCAAAGCACTGGGTGTAGAGGATAAAATGGTGCCTGAAATTGTTTGATTGTGTCCTGCATAATGATTGAAGGCACTAAAAGGAAAATAGACCTAAAATTATATGGAGGTGCTTTAGTTGTAAAGATCTACAATCTCTTGGAATCAACACAAACTTAGTTAAGGACATAACCCACTGGAATTAAAGGCACCAATGTGAGCGATGGCAACACATTGGGATTAATACTTAATTGTTGTTGTTACACTTAGGTCAGGCATTGCCAAGAGTCTTTTCTAGACTGGTTATATAGACTTGTACGTCAGGGTAGTTTTGAAGACCCTTAATTATCTACTAATGGAATAAAATGGTTATAGAGGAAAATGTATATAGATGATTAATGGATTGTAGTGTAGTTGATGGAATGATTCATTCATCAGTAATCCATCTCATTGTGTTGATTCAATTTTTTATTTTGCGTGAATAACTTGTTCAATGCATTCTATCATGTTGTTGGGAGACATTTTGTGATAGTAGAAGTGAAAGAAAAAAGTAATTGAAGGCAAGAGTTAGTATGCTGGATCATAGTCTAGATGCTATTGCTTACTGATAATTCTCGCAAGTGTCAGCAAATACATCCAATATCGAAAAGCTATCATAGGAGCAGAAAGCTTATTCCTGGCTTAATTTTGATCATACACTTGTAAATCGTGTTTTGTGCTTTGTCTAATGCTGTTCACACAAGATTGTTTTTTAATATTTTCAAGAAGGTCCGAGAAAATGAATGGAGAAGCAAAGAAGAAAGGGGGCTTTAACAAACCGTGTGCACTTTCTCCACAGCTTCAGAAATTGGTTGGCGAGTTAGAACTTGGCAGACCAGAGGTGATGCTTAACTTGTATGGCATGTTGTTGTTATGATCCTTACTTTGTCTTCGATCTAATTCCTGTATACCTTTTGGTGATATGTTCTCGTTAGTAGGTCGTCAAGAAGATTTGGGCCTATATCAGAGAGAATAATTTACAAAACCCACAGAACAAGCAGAAAATTTTATGTGATGAAGTTTTGAGTGGAATTTTTCGGGTCAAAACAACTATACATGTTCCAGATGAACAAGGTGCTATTCAAGCATATTTGGCCCTTAGATGAGAAAGATGGTATTGTTACTTTCCTTTTGGCAATTTCATTGTGGAATATAATGTTTTGTAATAAGAATAATTTGTCATCAACATGGTATTACTGTAGTTATTCTGGTATGTGTAATGGTTTGACATCATATCAGTTATGGGGTTTCAGCATTACACATAGTAACCTGTCTAGATTAAAATCTCTGCTTGGTAGTGACTTTAGCGTTGCATGTGTCTTCATCTATCATATCTATAAGACTCAGAGCTCAACTTAGTGAAAGTGCTTGTGAAATTGTGAGATCTTTGTATATTCAGGATCTTTTTCTTTGACTCATGCAGCCACTCAAGTCAAATCCTCTGTGAAGAGAAGGCTACCGAAAAAAAGGCAGAGAAGAAGGTGAGAATAAATTGCTCGAAGTCCAGAAAGTAATAGTCTTCGATTCCGAAATGTTTTCCGCTCTTTATAGGTTGCTTGCGGTATGGTGAAGCTTTTGTTTCAGCTTTTCTCCATCTAATGACATATCCAGCGTTTTGCTAATCCAAATCCACAACTCTCAATTAACCAGCTTTAGATGAGCCAAAGCAGAAAGAGAAAAGGCAGAAAGGTGGATGATCTGGTTTTCTTGCTCCAGTTCGATTGTCAGATGCTCTTGTGAAATTCTTTGGTATTGGAGAAAATGCATTGCACGAGCTGATGTTATCAAGAGAATATGGCAATATATAAAAGAAAATGACCTGCAGGTTTGTTGCATTTTCTGCTCACATCCTTCACCATCTTTAGTTCTTGTTTTCACTTTAATACTCATTCAGTTAACATATTCCTTTTTATAAAAAAAAAAACTGACACTCTTTGAACTGTGGATATCATCAATTAAATTTAAGCAATTCTGGTAGTGAAAAGTGAAAACATTTCTATGGTTCACATTATCCAGCATCTAAGGCTTTTAATTCTAGGATGAGATTGCTCCATTTTTGGGATAAACAATGAGTTTGACTGGAGATTCAGAATATGTGCTAGCTTAAAATTTTATCATAATTTAGGCTTATGTACGATAGTATGAGAATATTAATTGTTCAAAGGCACTCAGGTTTGACATTCTCTTTCTGTGTTCCAAGTATCTATTGTACTTCACTTAACAAAAGATAATCCATTGGATTTCTGAGCCTGCTAAATAAATTTGTCTGATACACTCAGTAACTTCTAAGCAATAACATTTTAATCACGAGCATTATTTTATGTGTTCAGTCTTCTTGTTTTATTTGACCTCCCTTTCAAATTTTGTTTTGAGCTTTGCCACAACCCTTTCCAACAAGTTTACCATAATAAAGAATTCAAATTTGAGATAATGGTGACCCTTTTCTCTTTTGGACAGCAACCTATTTCATGTTTTATCCAATTTATTTTACCTCCTCTTTTTAGTTCCTTCCTTTCCCAATAAAAGAATATTTTAAACCTTCGTAACTTTAATCATTTGAGAACAGTACTGCTATATAATATATGTATGTGTGTGTTATTATAGCCATGATATTGACGTCTTTCAAAAAATTATTCCCTTTTAATGCCTTCTTTACTCACTTTTTTTTTCTTCTAAAGTTGTTTGCAAATCCTATTAATAATACGTGTAGCCTTTTTCCTGTTTCAAAGAACATCTAGTCCTCTAAATTGGGTCGGTGTATCTAATGAAGTGGTGTGTGTTAATCACATGCCTGTTCCTTTGATGTTTTCCTATATGATATCTAGGTGAATGACGATTCTACATAATGAGATACTGGGGATGTCTTTAGTACTATCTGGTAGTTATTTGTGATATTTGTATAGAGTACTTAATATCTTCTATCTTAAAAGATAAAGAGCTCCATCTGATAACTTCTTTATAAGGCATGAGTATTTCTTGGACATATGTCATGAATTAAAAGGGTATCGACCGTTATTGGACAGAAATTTACTGGAGCAAATCCCATCCTTTAGAAGTTATCTAGTGGTTGTATGTTAGGCATTTGTAGCATGTTTTAAAACATGGTCAAATCACCAATCTCAGAATTTGTTTTGTTTCTTTGCAGGATCCAGCTGATAAGAAGACAAGCATCTGTGATGAAAGGTTAAAAGAACTATTTCAAGTTGATTCCTTCCATGGTTTCACAGTTACAAAGCTCTTGAGTCTTGACTGCTCATTTTATCAAAAGAGAAGACTGATATTGTGGCTTGCTTGCAATTGGCAATGAGGGTATTTGTCTTCTGTTTGGCCCTGTTAGTGGTTGCTGCTTCTGTCTTAGTTTTCTATAGCTTTTAGGTATATACTCATTTAGCCATTGTATAGGATCTTGAATTTTAGCAAAATATTATGTGGTTCTCCTATTCATTAACTAAGATCATCCTGAATCATCCCCTGCTGCCAACGCAGAAAGATAAAATGAAGAAAACAAAATTGTTGTCCCTCCCGGACTCCGATATATCCTAAGATAGAGGTAAGGTATGCGTACACTCTACCCTCACCAGATCCCACTATGTAGTATTTCACTGGGTATGTTGTTATACAAAAGATACCGTCTCTTTTTTTTTCGTCCGAAGGTTCATATAGTTCTGACTTCAACTAATTGGAATTAGAGTCTCTATGATTGATATTCTTGTCATGGATAAAATCTGGATTATCAAGTCTGGTATACACTGATGTTTTTTTCTTTTCCTCTTTTGGTTTAGCAATTAGAGGTACTATGTCCGAATATTTTGGTTTCTAATGAGGATTGAACTCAAAATATGATCACAAGTCAGATGTTTGGTTACAAGTTGGTGTAGAAACTGAAATTACTAGATAATTAGTTTAAGCGTAATTCGTGTATATATTTTGTACGTGAAATTCTTAACCTGAATTTTGCTGAAGGAAAAAATACTATTCCCTGGCGTTGCTTCTTCTCATCTTTGGAAGCAGAAAGAATATGAAGGTAAAGAATTAAAAATGGTGGGGAGAATTTTTAGTTATGTAATTTCTTCCTTTGGAAAGTGGAGGATATTGATCTCAAAGTTCTACTTCGAGCAAATTGTATGTTTTGCCAGTGTTCCTTATTTTCCATCCAAATCTCCCCTGATCGTTTCGAATTTACCTGCATTTTATACGCTCACCTTACAAGTTAAGACCTTTTTGAGAAGGGCTAAAATATAAAGAGAAGATAATGAAAAAAGATGTTTAGCCAAAAAATACAACTTTTTTTCTTTAAAAAATTTCATCCTGGCATTAGATGTATATTCTTTCCTTGTGTTTGAATTCATCCTACTTTCCTAGAAACATTCAAAACTTCTGCATTTGCTGTCTATTTTGTAAACTATATCACCAAAGGTATTGAGTTGTAATTATCCCATAAGAATCTGTTGCCTCTATAATGAGACTTCGACTTGAAAATAGTGGTAATATTAGTTGTAAAAAGATTTAAAAGCAACATTAGGCTTTTGAAATTGTTAGTTTCGGATTAGAAACTGAAGCTTGATCTGTGCAAATGAGTGTCTGGTTTACATTTCAGGTCCAAAATATAGCGATGAGTTATTTGTTTTAACAACAAAATCTGGTGTACTATTAGCCATGATTACTATTCTTTCCTGAGATTTAAATCAAGTGAATTTTGACTAACATTTTAAAATGTCATTAGAAAATTGACAGACCGAAAAAAAAATGTCACAATCAATGACAAACTTTAATTGTGTTCGGTTAAAGTATTATGTATTGACTTTATCTTTTTATTGAGCAAATTGATCAAGAAAGGAATCATGATGCTGGAGGACTACTACTTTGCATGCAGCAATAATATGATTCAACAAGCATGTGATGCAAAGAGGAAAGAAAATGTTTACTTGTTGAAAAACAAAAGTTTAGTTACAAACAATAACAAATTAAGAAATATTTATCATAAGAGAATCGAGCTTGTTAATATAAATTCTAAAAATAGTAAGAGGTGCATGTGTGGTGTGGCATGAATAGGTGATATTCTAAATGATGGTGGCGTGACTTAATTGAAAGGACACTAGTGTTGAACACTCCATTTTTCTTATTCTCTTTTGGGACCTGTTCATCACATTAGGTTTACTTATTTTGTCCCTATGAATATTCACATTCATACCTATGGTTCTCAATATCAGAATTATACAGTATCTTTCATGATAGTTTAAATTTTATTTAATAAAATAAAGTTTAGACTTTAGTTAATTAGAGAGACAAGAGATCTCGCTTCAATAATATGTTTTTGTATTCTCTTATATCCTTTAAACGGGGAGAAATGGTTTTTTGGACCTTTATAAACTTTTTTTAATCTTATAATTTTTTTATAAAATATCTGAAAAACTCATTTTCTTTTCAAATGGTCGGTATTCCGTATTCCACTATTATCCGATGAGATCCGAATCTTTGATCTGCTAGTACAAAATTGAAACGACTTGCATAATGCAAACCCCTCTTCCTTTTTCCAGAATATAGCTGAAGACTTGAAGCATACTATAATTTATCGTTTTCTTTTTTGATCCCCCCCCCCCCCCTCTTTTGGGATGCTTGAGTGGTAGATACATAATGAAATTTTGAGTTTGCACCAGTACACCTCTTTCAAATCAAATTTTCATACATTGTCGTTCTTATTTAAATAAATTAGTGCTACTTAGCTTATTTGATGTAAACAAAAGGAGAAAATGACAAAATGGTCCCTTACGTCTGTAGGTAGGTTTAACATGTTCCTTAAATATACTCTTGCCTTTAACTTTATCAAAGGCGGGCATTTTTTGTTCCATCAAAGTTAATAAATATCATCTGTTAGATTTATCGAAAACAATTAAAAAAACAAAAATTAACAAGAACACACATTATGAGGTGTAGTTTTCACAATTTTCTAGTATTTATTATCTATTTTCAGTATCTGATGCAATTTTTAAGATGTATTTTTTTTGCTTATTTTAGTACAATTATGGTGTTTGATGCAATTTTTAGGATCAGATGGAACTCTTGATATTTTTAATTAAAATTTTCGTTGATCATAATTCTCGTGAAATCTAATAATCAATTAAATAAGACTAAAATTATTCAAGAATATATTTCATAGGTTATTCTAGACTTATCGCTAAATGTAAGGGATATTTTAGTCATTTCCTATACGTTATACTGGTGAGGAATAAGAGAAGGCGGAAGAGAGAGGGGACAAAAGGAGAGAATTTGTGAAGAGGGAATCATGAGGGAGTTGGGAGTGGGATGTCCAATATCTTTATATGATATTCGACAGTTTTGATCTCCTGAACTAGTTATTGAAGTTGGCTAGTTGAGTTCAGTCCAAGGCTCATTTTTTTAATAAGTGTGATGAGTTAGTGAAATTCTTTTATCTTCAATCAAAAGTTTTGAATTCGAATTTTGAATATAAAAATTCTTTTCATAGAAACAACTAATTTGACTTTCTCTCAAAGATTTGTCTCCATGCATTTAGATTAATCAAAGAAATAAATTTAAGATCAAAAAGGAAAGAAAAAACTGGAAGGACTCGAAAAAAATGACCAAACTACTCCTGGTGCTGGCTTGGTTTGGAATGAATGACAACAATACCCTCATAAGAAGACAAATGGAAAAGAAATGCAAGGGGTAAACATGGAACAAAAGCAAGGAATGTAGCCAATGAGATGAGTCACAAACACATAAATGGGGAATGATAAGGATTGAGTTGGTGTCCTCTTCGTTTGCACCATTGAATAAGGCATCCTATACTTTCTAGAAAATGAATGTTGCATTTACGTGAATCTTGTGCATCAAAGTAAGCCAACCAAACAAAAGAATGGATAAATACAACCTTTTTCACTTTTTATTTCCTTCTTTTCACTTTAAAGTTAAGTGAATCCTTTTGCCTGCACCAATTAGAGTTATGATATAGCCGTGTATATATATATATATATATATATATTTTTACTTTATTAGTGATTTCAAATTTGAGTATCAGATATGAAATTACCTCTGTTTGAGAGTGCTTTATTGTTTAATATAAAATTTCTTAATGCAAGTTCAAATTTAATCAAGTCTCAATATGTACCGAGTAAAAAGCAAACAAAAATATTATCTTACCACACTTTCTATCAGTTTCTTTCTTTCACTGGCCATTTCGTATTTGAAATTTATTAAGAATTTAGATTTGCTTCGAATAGGTCCATTCAAGAAATAAAACGCTTCTTACTATGAGGTTTTCCTCGGGGTTTGAAATCAGACAGTCCAACCACATTCCACATTACTTGGTATTTTTTATCAGCAAATTGAAGTATGAAAAAACTTTGACATCTTTACTTATTTATCTTTTACCAAACTTGGATGATTAGTTTAGGCTTAAAATTCCTCACAAGCAAAAAAGGTTATCAACTTATCATGCAATTGGTTTTCCCGTAATTACAAGATTGTTTATGATATTATTTTATATTGCGATTCATGTGAGATAAAATAATTGTTGATTTCTCTCATATCAGTCAGATAAGTGGTCCTTTGTCTCCTTATATGACTTGAGCAATCCTCCTCCCTTTGAGCTATCTTCTGGGGTTGAGTTAGACCCAATATTCATTTTTACATAGCTTTTGGGGTTGAGTTAGATCAAATATTCATTATTTATGGTATCAGAGCTAGACCTGTCCCAATTCATTATTTCCGATGTTGCCCCCCCCCCCCCTTTTATATTGTTCACGCTCCAGATGTCCAGTCCTGGGCGTGAGGCGGGGTGTTGAGTTATCCCATATCGGTGGGATAAGTGGTCATTTGTCTCCTTATATGGCTTGGACAATCCTCCTTCTTTTGAGTTAGCTTTTGGGGTTGAGTTAGGCCCAAGATCCATTATTTACAATAATTTATACAGTTTTCCTTCTCCAAAGCTCTTTTATCAAATTATTTTAAGAAAGTTAAGGTTAAATTTGAAAATAAAATGTCATTCAAATTTATTTAGTATAAAGCAAAAACACGTGTTTCTATGTTGTACTTCGTATATTTTATTTTAAATAACCAAACATCTAACAAAAAACTATCATCTATTGAATAATTTCGTCATATATGAATCCATATTATAATCTCCTAATTAATTATAATTCCACTATATTTGTTCAGGAACCAAACAACCCTAACGGTTTGTTCAAATAAGGGAATAATATTCTCTCTTGATATGTGTGCACCCCCAAACCCTTTTAATCTTTGTGGAAACTTTATCTTATCGTCTTTTCTCCAAGTAGAAATAGAATATAGTGAGTGAATTGTGAAGAATGGAGGATGCTTAAGATACCATTTCTTGGATTCTGGAGGTATCTCTCGATTGACAAAATAATTTCAGATGCCATAAGTCCAACCCATTTTCTTCCTGCCATCTCGCTTTTTGCTAAACAAATGGAAATGTGGAATCACAAGTTTCATTTATTAAAGTCTTGGTTTAACTTTAAGTTGTTGTTTTCTTGAATTGACCAAAACAACTTGAGGGTTTGGTGGGAAGGTGCATGGTGACCTTTTGACGTGTGTTTTTTTTCAAATTCCATGCCATCATTGCCCTCTGTGGAAAGACAAAAGTAGGAGTGGCAACTTTCAAAGGAATCTAATGCTCCCTTTGCTTGACCGCTCGCCTCTCTCCACCAACTAGTTGCAATTTAAACCGACTCTATTGCCCCTAGTATATAAAAAAAAAAGACAGGTGCATTATGCTCCAGTTATGCGCTGGGTCAGGAGAAGGGTCGGACCATAAGAGTCAATTGTACGCAATTTTATCTTACATTTATGCAAAAAGTTATTTCACATGACATCAACTTTACCAGTTACTCCAAAACTCCCTTTCACATTGCCCCTCATATACATATCAATAAATTTATTTTCCTTTTTGACATATATGCCTTGATGAAATGTAATAAAATGATATGAGTCTATTCCAGCAGATCTTAGCGAATTCATGTGAAAATAAGCTTGAGGATGAAGGGGGATTTAGAATTTAATTGCACATATTAGAGGCGGAGTTAAATTTTTGACATTTATGTGTTCATGATTCTATGGTTGTTTAAAGCTACTAGATTTTAAATTAATAAATTATATATATTAATAATTTTTTAAGACAAATACAAAAATGAATTGAAAAGCACACAAATATTCCAAATTGGTGTATTACCGTTAAAATATCTGAAGTGACCAAATATTTTTGGATTAGGCCAAACTCATAACCCCCCACACTAGCTCTGCCACTGCACATAATTTAATATAAGGGAGACTCTTAAATGTTGTGAACCGATTCTTAATTTTGCACTATATCATTTTTTTGTATTTTTTCTATTTTACTCTTATGAATAATTCAAGAAAATAGCTTTTTATTGTTTTGCCAAAAAAAAATAAAAATATAAAGATTACGATTAAGATGTAAATCACAAAAGAGAGCACACGTTAGGGACGTAAAATGCAAAGAACTCCATAAGAATAAGCACTCTTTTGCAATTACTCTCTCCGTTCACTTTTAGTTATTCATTATTGTCTTTGCATAAAATAATAAATGAAGTGCATAATTTATCATGATATTCATACTAATTGGTGCATAATTTTAATGAACTTAAAAATGATTTGAAATAAGTAATTAATACTATGAATAAAATAGGAAAAAAATTATCTCTAAAAGTGATAAGTAAAAATGAAAATATATTTTTAATATAATAGACATGTAAAAGTAATAAAGGGAGAAAAATGATTAATATGAGATTAATTAAGAAAGAAGGTGGTGTGGGATTCTCCTTTGCTTTTCCAAATTTTCCAAATTTTCCAAATATCCCTCTTGATAACCAATTGAGCTGCTCAAGCGGACATGATTCTCCTTTGCTTTTTTTTTTTTTGTTGACGAAGGAACCCGCAGCCGCTACTCTCTTGAGTGCTCATAGGGTAAACCCCGGACTGACGCAATAGCCTGCAAACCACGTCAGCCGATTAACCACACTTGGCAAGCCATGTGTGACAGGCTCAACCAAGAAGGTTTATGCAGGGGATCAAACTCGTAACATTGCGGTCCCGCGCTCTACTGCTACACCAACTTGACTACTCTTGCGGGTAGGGATTCTCCTTTGCTGTAACTTATAAGATGGGAATCTATTTGATGTAAATTGTAAAGGCTTGTCATTAAAAGTTTTTTTCCAAAAAAAGAAAAAGGACATGTCATTCGAAATGCGTGCTAATTAATTGGCTGTGGGTTAGGGAAATGAGAAATGTGTGGACACTGGACATATGTGTCCCACCGATAATTAAATCTAAAGATTCCTATCCCTAAGTTGCACAATATTTTACTCTCTTCCCTTTAAGCCCCTTATATTTAGTAGTATTACTGTATTACTAATCAATTGAGCTACTAACTCAATTCTAGACTATTTGCGATTAAGTGTAATAGCTAAATATAATTTTTTCTACATTTCAAAAATTAGCGTAACGGAAAATCGATTATAATTGGGCTAAGGGTCCATTTTCTTTTACTTTGCACATCTGGCAACAGAATTTGGAATACAATTGGGAATTATTATGACTAAGCACAAGGCTTTAAGTTTGCGTTTTTTTAGAACGTATTTTCTAACTAATGTCACGTTTTCTACTTTGACAAGACAAGCTAATAAATGAGAAATGCAGTCTTTAGTCAATTGGATCTTGCATTCTCTCATTAAGAAAGAGATAGAGATCACCTATAAAAATAGAGAGGACAAACATAAATTTTAGACCTAATACTTGGGGCATAACAAAAGATATATTTACGCGAGTTGAGTCGTCTAACACATTTCGTAATTCATATACAATTAGTATTCTGTTGCTAGTATTTACAATATTGTAACTGTAGTTTGTATATGTTAAACAGTACATCTAACCAAAAAAGAAGATATAGTAGTAACTAAGGTCACCTACTTATGGCCAATGATCTCCCAAACTCATTTTTTTTAATAATAACATCATCCAACTTTTCTTATATTACATTAAAAGTCATCCAATTAATATTTGATTAATAAAATATGATATGACATTTAATTTAGTCTAAATAATTTTTTTCTCAATTCACGTGACAATAAAACTCGATCCCATCCGATCCAAACCCATGACCCTAATTAATCTTTATTAACCATATTCTCTCTTAATTAAAATAGAGCTTCACTTTTTCACCCGCAAGGGTAGCTAAGTTGGTGTAGCAGTAGAGCGCGGAACCGCAAGGTCACGAGTTCGATCCCCTGCATAAAACTTCTTGGTTGAGCCTGTCACACATGGCTTGTCAAGTGTGGTTAATCGGCTGACGTGGTTTGCAGGCTATTGCGTCGATCAGGGTTTACTGCGATTTCGACAGTAGCGGCTGCGGGTTCGCCGTAAAAAAAAGGAGCTTCACTTTCTCTCTCAAAAAAAAAATTGGCCTTCGTTGTATTAAAATCGTTTCGTCTTCTTTTTCCTTTTCTCAGGCAAAATCCATAAGGATTTTTTTAACAACATTAAGTAAATGTAATTCCTGAAGTCTCATCATTCCTTCTGGTCCATAAATCGTAGAAGGATGATTCATAAAGAATGACCCTTCAGGAACTACATTTACTTAATATCGTAAAAGAAAATCCTTATGGATTTTGACTGAGAGAAGGAAAAAGAAGACGACATAATTTTAATAAAGTGATGGACTAATTTTTTTGAGAGAGAAAGTGATATTCTATGTTAATTAAGAGAGAGTGAAGTTAACAAGGGTTAATTTGGGTTATGGATTTAAGTAGGGTCGGATCTTATTGCTATGTGAATCAAGAAAAAAATATATATATGTACACGAAATTAAATATCATGTGAATTTTATTAGCCAAACATTAATTGAGTGACTTTTGATATGATATAAAAAAATTAAATAAATTATTAAAAAAAAACATAATTTTGAAAGACCAATCACTCGTAATTGGGTGACCTTCCGATAATGACTTTTCGGTTTGTTGTGATGGAACACAAAATGCTTTCACTATTTTTTCTACAGTTTTGGTCAGTTTTCCAAAATGATAGCAATATAAGAATATATTAATTCTCCTGAAATGAAAGCGAAATATTAAAATGATCAGGTGTCACTTTGTTATTTTTTGGGGTGTCAGCGAAATTATATTAAATTAAATTAAAACCTATAGCTGTATGATTAAGATTCTTATGTGTACTACTATGCTCCCAAGGAAATGGATGATTATAAAATAGGGTGATCTAAACGTCAACAGAGAAAGACGCCATTAGACTTGAAAGTTAAATCCCCAATCTCAGGGTCAACCCCTTAATTTTTTTTTTATATCTCAGTGTACCCAAAATATCATCTTTTGTTCCCCGAAAATAAAATAAGTAGAATCGTTCTTTTAAGTATACATACTTCTAGAGTACTTTGTACTTAATTTAGCGTATAATACACTTGACAGATTTGCAATTGTCACTTATAACCCAGGGGAAAAAAAAAGAATTACGACAATGTAACAAATTGCAATATCTAATTATATCTATATGTTAAAAGTATATCCTCAATTTTCAGTGAAGAACATGCCGAATGCAATGCTTATGCAAGATCTGAATTGACATATATATGGTATCATTAAATTCACCACCTAGAAAGAAAGTAATAGAAATATTATTCCACATAAATACTACTAATTAAGTACATTAATGTGCTGTCACCAAATGCATGGTGTCTTACTTTGACTTTAATGCCACATCTTTTAACAAGCAACAAAAAGTATAAAATTATAATCACTAGCTACAAGAAAAAATAGTTTCCCCTTTATTTAAATTATTTTTTTTGCTTACTCAGAAAATCAAACGATAGATTATGTGTTTGACTTAAACCAAAAGAGTTGCATTTGGTCGCCGTGCTTCTAAATACTGCATACAGACACATAATTTGTTCATACTTGACTTAGAAGACTAAACCAAATATTAATACTGTCAGATATCCGATGTTTAGTGTGGGAATTTAAGAGAAATCTTTTATTTGTGTACTTATATTTTATAGTTATAGTATTCTTATAAGGGAGGTAATAGTTGGAAGTTGGAACCATCCGTAGTAATATTAATATAGTATAAGTATCTTTATCTTTATAAATTAACTTTAAGAAATATCTTCCAGCTTAACAAGTTATTAGTCATTTGTTCCACTACACTATCTTGGTTCTTATTGTAACAAAAATCTTATTATTGTTAAAAACTTGAAAAATTAAAATAATAACTCAAAAACTTGTAAAACAGACTTATTACATTCCTACCATACAAAGAAATAATGAAGTATTCTTCATTATTTGAAAGATCAAATAATGAACACAAGATAATAATAATAAAGTTTTTAAAATAAAAATTAACTGTAACTCTTTTTAGTAAATATCCTTTTCTTATGGTAATAATTGTGTATTAAATAAGAAGATCAAATAATGAATAATAAGAAAAAAAATTAAAAATCATGATTAATTGTAATTATAATTTTATCCAACATGCAATGCACTTACGAGGGATAGAAAAGTCAATCAATTTTTTGTGTTGGAACTTCTTGCTTTATATAATTGTATATAACATATAATTTTTTATATTTATCATAAATAAAATAAAGAGTTTATTTTAGATTTTGATGAGGTTATTCAAATGAGTGAGTAAATTAAATTAAGCTTTTATCTCTCATTAATTGTATATACACTTGCTTGTGGTTAAATTTTTTCCTTATTTGTGTGTGTTCTCTCTCTTTTTATTTTATTTTTATTTATGACAATTTCTTTTATTTTGAAGTGATTTTTACTGAATAAATTATTTCTATTTCTCATTAAAAGATATATTTTAAGAAATTATTTTTAAAAATAATTTATTGCTTTGCATATCAAAAAGTTCAAAAAATGAACTTTAAATAAAGTTAGAAGTGAGCTTTAAACCAAACACTAAGAGTCCGTTTGGATGAATTTATGACGTTTGACTTATAACTTATGATTTTTAGCTTATTTTTATTATTTTACCTTAAAATAAGTGCTTTAAAGTTTATTTTTATTTTACTCAAACAATATAAAAGTGCTTAAAACTATTTTGGCTTAAAAATATCTAAAATAAGCCAATCCAAACAGGCACTAAATAAAGTAATATCACATTTTATACTAAATTTTTTCATCTTATACCTCAAACCAAACAAGTTCTAAGTATAGTAATTAAGAATATGTTATTATCATTATTTAGATTCTTAGTATAAGAAAAGATGGGGGAAAAAAAGAAATATATAATCGAGAGAAGTGTGGAGGACAATTTAGACCATTAAAAATAGGGGAATCTAAAGAGATAAAATATGCGACGACACGAAATATATTTCTTTTCTGTCAAAACCCGGCGTTGTTTAACAGAATCTTCTCCTTCTTACCCCCCCCTACAGTTCCTTTCTCTCTCTCTATATATAACTATATTAATTGTCTTCCTCCCTAAATTTCTTTTGCTTTTTTATTGATTTTGATAGTAACTGAAGCAAAAAAGATTGAATTTTTGTTAAAGATCTAAATCTGAGATAGTGAGAAAGATCTGGAGAAATGGGTTCGATCGGGCCACAAGAATTGAGCTTAGATATTAGACCCACTTTTGTTCCTACATCCATTACTGATTTTCTTAAACAACTCTCTTTGATCCGTAACGTACCTGATAAACTCTCACAAATTGATGATTATATTACCAGACTTGAAGATGAAATGAGGAAAATTGATGCCTTTAAACGCGAGCTTCCCCTTTGTGTCCTCCTTGTTAAAGATGGTTAGTCCTTTTAGGTTTTCATCAATCAAAATTGTGATATGATATTTGTTTATTATGCTATGTTTTCTTAGCCGAGGGTCTATCGGAAACAGCCTCTCTACCTCCCAATGTAGGTTAAGGTCTGCATACATCCCAGACCCCACTGGTATGCGGTTGTTGTTGTTTGTATGCTGTGTTATCGAATTTTTACTTCTGATTCTTTTGGGTATTGATTACTTGTTGGTAATGTTTCATTTGTCATGTAGTTTGGAATTATTGATGATGTGAATGGGAAGGCAAAAAATGGTTAAAAAAAATAGATGACTGGAGATTGTTCTTGTATTTTAGTAGTACTATGTATATGTTTCTAGTTTGTGTTTATGCAATATTGTGAATGGAGAAAATTGAGGGTGTTGATTGTTTACCCCTGGTGATGGTTGTTATTTGCAGCTATTGTAGCTGTGAGAGCAGAGTCAGTGCAGTATAGAAAATCAAGAACGGAACCGGTGTTGGAAGAATTCATTCCACTGAAGAAGAGTTGTCATGAAGATACTAGAGCTAAAATCACAAAAGATAAGGATAGTAGAGAAAAGATGAGTTGGATGAGCTCTGTGCAGCTCTGGAATGGTGAATCTCACTGCCAAAATACCGATGAAGCGAATAATATACAACGATCTAAATCAGAATTGAAAGTGGTGAGAACATAACTGACTTTGATTTTATAGACAATGAAATTCTCAGGTTGTTTGTTGTTTGTCTTTGCTGATCAAGTTTTTTCTTTTAACTCTTTGTTAGGATACTCAGAGATCCCCTGAAGAAGGAAATAGTTCAGTAACTGAAGATCCATTCCAATCTTGTAAAACCGTGAATGTGGGAAAGGCATTTACACCTTTCAAGGGGTTTTCTGGTTTCTCAGTGACAGCGGTTAGGAAGGATAATAAAGATGAACTACCAGGAGTACCAGGATTATCACTTCATACTCTTGGAGTTACGAAGCTGAGGGAGGATACTGTGACTAGTGGTTTGAATTCGAAACACAATGGTAGCAGAGTTGGTGGATTATCTAGTGTAGCAGGTTGCCAATCTAATGTAATAAGGACTGGATCACTGGCTCAGCAGCAGTCTGCTAGTAGAAAGCAAAGAAGATGCTGGTCACCAGAACTGCATAGGCGATTTGTTGATGCACTCCAACAACTTGGGGGTTCAAAAGGTTAGAACTTTATGCTATTCTTTAAGTGCAGGAAAACTTTGTAGAAAGTTGTGAACAACACCATTTTGTTTGCAAGAATTTGATGGTTTCCTTATTATATGATAGAGTTAGTGCCCAATTCAAAGAGTCCTTGGTGTTTGGCTTAGTCTTAGTGGTTGATGAATTAGGGGAATTTTACTCTTGATTATTGTATGGATCATTGGAGCCCTGTATACATTTTCATGAATGCTATAGAAGTTAGGAATCAACATCTTTGCTCTACCTAAAGGATAGTCCTCTAGCGAAAATATATATAAATTGATTTCGAAATAGCTGCCATAATCTTGAAACAACATTGAATTAAACATTTCAAGCTTAATTGTTTGTCACTTTTCAACTCTTGGTCATATTGTTTTATGGTTTCTTTGCAGTTGCAACTCCTAAGCAGATTAGAGAGCTCATGCAAGTGGATGACCTGACCAATGATGAAGTAAAGAGTCATTTGCAGGTGAGTTGGACCTCATACTATTTTGCGAAGTACCAGTATGTGTTATTTGTTTATGAATTGACCATATTAATAAATACATTTATATGATTTCAGAAATATCGGCTTCATACACGAAGAATTCCAAATACACAGGCTCAATCAGCAAATCAGTCTGGTGTACCTCTGGGAAATTTATGGATGTCCCAAGGCCAATATGGGGAATCCTCAAAGCAGAGCAGTTGCCAATCTGGTTCCCCTCAGGGTCCTCTACACTTAGGTGGGAGTTCCCGAGGTACTTCCACGACCATGTGTGATAGCATGGAAGAAGAATATGATGTAAAATCTGAGAGTCACAGCTGGAAAAATCACGCTCACACCTCTGGAAAGATTGATGTATAGATATCCACCATGAATTTTGCAGATAAAGGTTATACATTGGAGGAATTAATTACCATAAATTGATACCCTATACTTATATATAAATCTTGAGAGATATGTGAATTTTGCAGGATTAGATCTCCCATTTTGTCAGTGCATTTTGAACCATGTTGTAGTTATTTGTTGTTTCGGTATAAGGAACTTGAATTTAAGTCCAACACTTGAGAAATGAAAGAGCAGTGCCTCTCTGGGATCAAATACATCACTACTATTACTTGTTTTAAGTTTCTGTTGAGAATTCTTTTCTAAGTAGCAGGATTCATCATTGCACTTGAATTTCTTGATGCTTTGATAATGCAGCATTCTATTAGGTTTAGTTGACACCTCTAACTTATACTACATTATCTTGTGAAGGGATTACTTTGATTTAAAGAAATATGTGCAGAAACTTTTTTTCCTTTAAGAAAGTGGAACAGGGATGGCTTCTAAGATTAGGCAAGACCAAAATCACCAAACAATAGCTTTTGTCTTCCACAAGACAAGGTCTTGGTCCAAATTCAAAAGCTTGAAATTCAATTTCTAGCCCTTTTTAAAAAAAAATTGGGTGTCTTGGTCTGTGACTCAAGAAAATCATATCACTCGATTGTAGAACCAAAAAGAAAATGTAATATAAAAGGCACAAGAAGAACAGAAACATCTTGTATTAGTTTAGTGTCCAATTTTAAATTCAAATTCACTTGGCAATCATGACTTCAGGGGCCTCTTTATGTGGATCAAGAATTGATTTCTGGAGCAGGTTGTATAAGCTGTGCTATGACCTGTTAGGGATCCTTCCAATTATATCTAACCTATAATTAATTCACTTAATTATGTAGGTTCATTTTCTTAAAGAATCATTAGATATCTTATGAAGTAAAATCGATAAGGCAAGATTTGGTCTTATCCTCTGCAAGATACTCTCCTATTATGTATATCTTCAAATTAAATATTCTGTCTGTTTTCTCATTTTATTACAAGCATTAGGTAGTTCCCTTGTACTATATTCTTTTCTATTTAGAAATAAATATATGGACCACTTTTGCTCCTCCAGGACAGATGTAAAGCAAACACTAGTAGACATCAAGAAAGGAATCTGGCCTTTTTTTTTATTGACCATGCAACAAAAAAAGATGAGGAATCAAGAGAAAGAGGACAATGAGAAAGATGATAAACAAAAGCAAATTGCTGTAGAAAAAAGAGGAGAATCTACACACACATATCATGCAAATAAAGAATAGTCCAAATTAATAGATGGAGTTAAGTTGAAGGATCTTTGATTCTTATTCAACCCATAATCTTGTGGGGTGTCCCAAGAAACAAGCTTCTCTGGCTGAAAAACATTCATTCCTTTGAGTCAGAGCAATCACATGAAATTAATGGATGTTGTATGAAAAAAATGGGGGAAGTGGGAAGGTTCAGAATTTCTTCTCTAACCTATTCCACTTGGAAAAAGAATCAATAATAATTTTTCATTCGAGGCAAGTTGAGTCGATTATATAAATTCACACGATCATGTTCATTACTTATTTGAGCTATTTTACTTGAGAAAGAATTAATTATAATTGTGCCTCAATTCAAATAAGACGAATTGACTATATAAATTTTCACTTATCAAATTTCTCCAATTAAAATTTATCTCAACCCAACTTTATACAAAATAAAATTTAGAAGTACAATAAAAGTCCTCAAAACTAGAAGGAATTCTAAAACTAAGATGTGATTCGTTATGTATATCCAAAGAGTATGACAAAAAAGTCTCTTCCACAAGCAAAATAATAGAGAAAGAATCTTATGAACAAGATTTGGTTAGTGCGCCCACATAGATAACCCCATTTTCTTATTTCCCACTGTTTGGAGGAAAAAATCTGAATCAAAAAAATATAATCCTCTTTTGCTCTAAAAAAAAAGAACCGACATTCTTATAGCTATGATTTATTTTAGCTAAGTGTGATTTATAATCATTTTATGTAATTTCTCAACATATAATTTTTTCCAAAAAGATCTATAGAATTATCAGTATATCAATCCTCGTACATTAAAGTAAATTATTCTATTTTCGAATGGATGGAAAATACAAAGGAATCACTTATTGTCATTTATGAATTTTCTCAACACGTGATCCTGTCTGACACATTTTTGTAATCATTAATTTCCCCAAAGATTATAAATTGATCAACCATAACAATTTCTTGACAAGAAAGGGGTAGGGCACGGGCGGGTCAGCCCGGTCCCCCGCCCCGGTCCTGCCCCTACTCCGCTATTAAAAAAAAATCGATAACGGGACTCGAATCGAGACGGGACCTCGGCTAGTCCCGCAGGGGCCCGGCCCGCTACAGTACCGCCAAACCCGCCCCGGTCCCGTCCCATGTCCCGCCCGATAACCCCCTTTGCACAAAATAACTGTTGCACAACGGCCATTTTATATTTTGGCAGTTATGCAACGGCAATTTTTAGCCTCCCCCTACACCTACCCCCTACCCCCTTAATATTTATTTTAACCCCTAAATTATATTTACACTTTGATATAATTTTTCAACTATAAATACCTCATTTTCTCTTCATCTTTCTCACAAATCTTCCTATAATCTCTCAATCTATCTCTCTACAAGTCTACATTGTGTACTAAATATTCAATTTTATTATTCATTTGGGAGTGAAGTTGGCAACTAGTTTGAAGATCATCCATCGAGCAAAGTTTCAATTTTCAACCTCTCGATTACACGTCGACGTTTGGTACATTTGTTCCTTCATTAAATTACTATTATTTCTTTATTTTAATTAGCGCACTTAATTTCAATATCTTTAACTATTTATTAGCATAATTAAAATGGAAGGACTTAGATTATGTGTTAAGGGTAAGGGTAAGGGTAAGACTTCATCTAGTAAGGGTAACAAGGAAATGTGTATTTCTTCTAGTCATCATATTCCTAGACATGATGATTTTGTTGATACTTCACATTTTTTTGAAATACCATTAGATTTAGATGAGGAGATATTTTTTGAAACTCAACAAGACTTTAATTTAGAAGATAATCTAGATGACACATCACTTGATCTAGATGACACACCGACTAGTCTAGATGACACACTCACTAGTGCACCTCCAACCGGAACGCCTCCTAATCCCCCTAGTATGAGACGAGGCCCACCACAACGAAAATTAAAATAAGATGCATGAATTTTTTTTGATAGGGACGTAGAGCATCAAGTAGTTAGATGTCAAATTTGTAAAAATATTTTTAAATTTAAAATGGGAAAAGGTCAGGGTGGTACGGGAGGTTTATTGAGACACATAAAAAACTTTCACCCAGCTAGGTGGAATCAACACATGGCTGAAAAATCGGGTGCGTCAGTGCCCTCTCAGTCGGACAAGGTTCACATACTATCCCGGACCAAGTACATGGTCAACTTAAACCTACGACGGGGGGATTGTAAGCCCTAAATACGATAAAAATAGAGATAGAGAAGCAATAGCAAAATTAGTTGTTGTGGAGGGTTTGCCTTTTTCATTTCCTTCCTCTCCCGATTTTATTCATTATATTAGAGATATGTATAATCTTGCTTTTAACGGTTTTTCTAGATCAACTGTTAAGAGAGATATATTTAAATTTGCACATGAATATCAACAATATTTACGTTATTCCTTATATCATTTTCCTGGTAAAGTATCTATCACGTCTGATATAGGCCGTAGTACTGTACGCGCCCGTTTTTCGACCCGGCTCGGGTCAAAGCGGAGCTCGGACGTATGGGGTGATTCCTGGGTAAAGGATTGAGGAGTCGCCACCTAATTATTTTTTACGGTGAATTAGGACACCTAAATATTAAACTATGTGCTGCAATGTAAACTCCAATTTTATGGTCTGCGAAACTAGTGAGATTCTAGGTAAGGGTTCTTTATTATCCTAAAGGGAAGGGGTTAGGCATCCTTTAAGATCCGCTAACTTGCGGTTACCCGGTAAAACTCAGGTTAATTATTGCTAGAAAAAATACATGTTTTACAAATATAATAGATAAAAGATGTTTGCAAATATGATGCATTTTATACAAGTAAATATGATGCATTTTATACAAGTAAATATGATGCATTTTATACAAATACGTATTCGGATGACATAAAAGGAAGATACATGTAAAGTTTTTAGAAAACATGCATTTGTGACAATAAATTCTTTATAATGCCAAAGAAGCAAAATTTTGGAAATCATGAAATTGTAAATTGACAAAAGATAAACTTATTCAGTATGATTAATAAAGTAAAATAAAAGATGACAAAAGTTATTTTTTGAAAATCTTGAATTCGCGTGACGAGCCTAAAATAAATAAACTAGCGAAGGATTTTCTAAGTTTGCGAGCCTACAAATAAGCTAGCGACGGGTTTCAAATCTTAAACTAACCTATGAATAAATCCTAAGTTTGCCTATTCTAAGCATTTCAATAATTACATAAGTGCGATAAATAATATTACAATACAAAGCGGAATAAAAACTGAATTAAAGAAAGAAATAACAATAAATAAACTCCGAGGAATAATTGCCTTTATTTACTTTAGTCCTGCAAGTCATCAATAACAAGCGGTTAGAAAGCAGTTAAACACGAATAACTTCATATCCGTATTCAAAACATTGAATGTTTTGATCGCGGAGAACTCGAACTTAAATTTTGAAAAGAACATTCCAATCACGTCGTGGTCGCAAACATATGACTAATGTAGTTTATTTTGATTGCCTCGCCTACTAAAGCGTGTCGGTCTCTCGGGTGGAATAAAAGATCACTATAATCACATCGTGGTCGCGAATATATAATTCACCTCGCCTACTAAACATGTTGATCTCGGATAAAAAGGTTTAAGTCTTCATCATTGCCCGAAGTTATATTTCCGTCTTTGCAACCGTAGGCCTCAAAATCGACGGATATTTTTCATCGGCGATGTAGTATCGTGTTCAAATCAGTAAAATTTTAAATCGGAGCAGCTTGGCAGATAGCGATACTTGATATGAAAAATAAAAACAGATGCTTGATGGCGATGGCGAAAAAAAAAAGCGAGGCGTAAAAAGCAGTTTAAATGACGCGGTGTCTAGTTTAAAAATAGTAAAAGCAAGAAAAACAGACGCAGATTTATTCAAACAAGAAAAAGCGATATCTGAAACCCAAGCGTCTCCGAAGATGGTCGCAATATTGGTTTGAATCAATAAAACAACAAAGAGAATGCGGTATTAATTCAATCAATAACATAATAATAATGCCAAAGAAAGCAGGCGATGCGATTTTAAATACGACCCGAGTTCAAATTATGGAAATATTCAAATCGGTCGCCTGACCCGGTCGATGATTCAAACCCGAAATCGATTTCAAAGACCAATTTCAGATAACCAAGAACGAGAATGTGAAATGCAAGAAATTCGAAAATGTTCAAATTGTGTCGACCGGCAGGTCAATGACCCGACCAAAATCGATGATCCAAATCAAATCGATTTCAACACCAAATTCGGATAACCAATAACAAGAATATGAAATGCAAGAATTCGAAAATGTTCAAATCGGGTCGACCGACCGTCGATGATCTGACCGATCGATGATCCAAACTCGAATCGATTTCAACACCAAATTCGGATAACCAATAACAAGAATATGAAATGCAAGGATTCTGAAAATGTTACTCAAACCGGTCGACCCAGGCGGATCGATGTTTCGACCGGATCGGTGTTTCAACCGGATCAAACAAATTCATCAATTTGGATAACCAATGATAACAAACAAAGAATGTAAGAAAATCGGAAAAATCTAAGCGATTCGACGGGCAGTCGATGTTTCGACCCGAATCGTGTGTTCAACCCAAGTCAAATAATTTCATCAATTTCAGATAACCAATGACAACAAACGCAATGTAGGAAAATTGGAAAAATCTAAACCGGTCGACCAGGCAGTCGATGACCGACCCGAAATCAGTGATCCGAACCAAATCTTACACCAAATTCAGATAACCAACATACATAAACATGAAAATGCAAGAATTCTGAAAATGTTACCCGAACCGGGTCGACCCGGGTCGGGTCGACCCGACCCGAAATCAGTGAAAAAATCAGAGAAATCAAAGGGGATGACAAACCTTTTCGGACTTGATTCTTGGAACAACAACGAAGCCAAATGCTTTAAACTCAAGAACACAACAAAATATCTATGTATATATTGAATAATCTTCCGAAAATCCTTCCGAAAATCTCTTTTTCTCTCCCCCAAATCCCCTCCTTTTATGAAGAACAACATGGGGGTATTTATAGGTGGATTCCCCCCTAAAAACGAGTTTGAATTCGAATTAAAGGTAAAGAAAAAATCCGGATTCGAGGGGCATGGGTCGCGGGTTTTAGGGGTATGGGTCGAAGTGACGGGAGTTGGTGGTGGCAGGGGGTTGGTGTTGGTGTCGGGTGAGGTGACCGGCGACGTGGGGTCGCCGGTATGAAGTGGGGTCGCGGTCGGCTTGGGAGCCTTTAGGGTTCGTTTGGTTTTTTTTTTTGATTTGATTTTTGGTTTGGGGGATTAAAGGGGTAAGGGATTTGGGGTCAGCGACGGGTCGGGTGAGTGGGCCGACGAGTGGGTGTTTGGTTGGGCCTGGGAAAAGTTTGTTGGGCTTGGGGTTTTTGGGTTGTGGGAATTAGTTTAAATGGGATTGTGGGGGTGTTTTAGGGGAGTTAAAAATGGGGGGGCGACCGGGTCGGTTTTTTGGTTGGCGGGTTCTGGGCTGCGGGTTCTGGGCCGACGAGTGGGTTGTGGGAATTGGGTTTAATTGTTTTGGGTTTGTGGGAATTTAATTTGGGGATTGGGCTTTGGACGAAAAATGGGTTTTAATTTAGGTTGGGTAGAAATTGTATTGGGTTAGGAATTAAAAAATATAAAAGGGGTTTAATATTAAAAGATATTATATATATATATTTTTTGTAAAAGATGTGAATTATTTAAAATAACATAACGACGTGATAATAATAAAATATAATATTTGAAATGTTTAATGCTTAATAAAAGGAAATGCGATGCAATTTTGCGAGAATAAAATATCATAGAATATTTTGGATAAAACTTATGATTGTGATAAAAAATGCAAATGACAGTAAAAAATGCGAATAATAATAATAATAAGAGAATAATATGCATATATATATATATATTAAAACTGTTTTTAAAAGTGTCAAAAATGTTAAAAATTACGAATAAAATCATAAAAGATGGGACAAAATTGGGTGTCAACAGATGCCCCTCTTTGGACGGAGACGATGAAAGAGTTTTCGGCCAAAGAAGTTGACTGAGTAGCCAATTTTGTCCCGATCATCGGGACTGCATAGAATTCCGGGGGGGAAGTGAAGTTGCAAAAAGATGGTGCACATTCAAGCAACAATGCCCCGGTGTCGACTTAGGATGACACCGTCGCAGATCTGAAAACTAATGGGAAAAGCGGATCGGACGTTAGTAGGTCGTTGACCAATTTGCCTCGGTTGCCGTAAGAGATAGTTCCACGCTGTGATGAAGTTCACGCAAATTAAAAACTCCTGCAAACTAAAGCTTAAGATATAATTAGTGTATAAGCTTTGAGAAAAATTGTAGAGAAAATAACTTAAAATTCCCTTGTTATAAGGTGGGCGCTGGTGAAATTAAAATTCCCTTGTTATAAGGTGGGCGCCGATCGAAATTAAAATTCCCTTGTTATAAGGTGGGCGCTGGCGAAATTAAAATACCCTCATTATAAGGTGGGAGCTGAAATGACGTCGTTGGATCGGCGTGTTGTGTTGAAGACGTCGTTGTAATTTTTGTTGACGTCGATGTTATATAGACTTTCTTTGATGTCGTCGTTGTATAGACGTTGATGATGTCGTCGTTGTATAGACTTTCTTTGATGTTGTTGTTGTTGTAAAAATAGTTGTCGTCTTTGCCGTGAACGTCGTAGACGTTGTTGTAATCTTTGTTGAAGATAGTTGATGTCTTTGCGATTACGTCAATGACGTTGTTGTAATCTTTGTAAAGATAGGCTGCTGCGTTGAGGGCGTCATTGTAATCTTTGTTGGCGTCGTTGCAATCTGTAAAAGATATTTGTTGTCTTCTTTATGCTTGTCGATGACGTTGTTGTAATGATGTTTGCTATTGCGGATAAATTTGTTGTCTTTGAAGCGTCGTTGTAATGCTTTGTTGAAGATAGTTGATGTCTTTGCGATACGTCAATGACGTTGTTGTAATGCTGCGTAAAGATAGTCTGCTGCGTTGAAGACGTCATTGTAGTCTTTGTTGACGTCGTTGAGATGCGGTAAAAGATAGTTCTTTGCATTGCCGTAAAGATAGTTCTTTGCGTTTGAAGACGTCATTTGACGTCGTCGAGATCTGATAAAGATAATTGTCGTCTTTGCGTTCTTTGTAAAGATAGGCTGCTGCCAAGACGTCATTGTAGTCTTTGTTGACGTCGTTGAGATGCGGTAAAAGATAGTTCTTTGCATTGCCGTAAAGATAGTTCTTTGCGTTTGAAGACGTCATTTGACGTCGTCGAGATCTTGATAAAGATAGTTCTTTGCATTGCCGTAAAGATAGTTCTTTGCGTTTGAAGACGTCATTTGACGTCGTCGAGATGCTGATAAAGATAATTCTTTGCATTGCCGTAAAGATAGTCTGTTGAAAGACGTCATTGTAGTCTTTGTTGGCGTCGCCGAGATCTTTGTAGAAGATGATTGTGTCTTTGCCATAACGTCGATGGCGTTATTGTAATGTTAATCTGTTGTAAGAGATGTAAGTGACGTCCTTGCCGCCATTTCTTTGTAATAGGGCTCCACGTTGTCTTTGAATCTTCCGCCGATCCAAACTCGTGTGAATTGAAATGTCGTCCTGGCACGGGCGAACATGTGATCTGACGTCTTTGCCGTCGGGTTTGCCTTGTTGTCGTTCTTTGTGATTCGAAATAACATCTTTGTGCGGACATAATAGTCGGGACCACAGCAGGTCAAGATGATGTCTTCGTATAAATGCGAGAACAAGAACGTAATCGTTGTAGTGAGTTGTAGTGCCGAAATTCTTTGGGAATTGATCATAAGCGATGTGGTTTCCCTGCTTTTTCAACCTGAAGAACCTGTACTCAAAGAAAATTTGTGAGTTTGGGAGAGGCGGTTGATTCGCGTTGACTTGATAGCTTTGGCTCTTGATAGCTGCATGTCCTCTTGATTTGGACACTGTAGCCCTGCCTGGTTCCCGTCTTGGCTAACCGTTAAATGAAAACATTTCTTTGAAAATAAGTTGTTTATAAGAAAGTATGCTTATCATTAAAAGTTCTTGTCGAACTCTAATGAAAATATTTGTTGAAAATGATTTGCTTATACGAAAAGTAGGCATATATGCAAAATATCTTGTCAAACTCTAATGAAAATATTTGGTGAAAATAAATTGCGTATAAGAAAGTATGCATATTAGTAATAAAAATCTTGTCAAATTTTAATGAAAATATTTGGTGGAAATAAATCGCTTATAATAAAGTAGGCATATATGTAAAAAGTTCTGTCGAACTCTAATGGAAAATATTTGTTAAAAATAAATTGCTTATAAGAAAGTATGCATATATGTAAATATCTGTCGAGCAGTGACATGCGGTGAAACAGAGCAAACGTCTTATCCAAAATCCTCTTAGGCTGAAGACTTAGTTTGCCGATGCTTTTCCATGTTTATCGGCGTCCTCTGGCGGTGATCCTTAAAAATGCCCCGCTTACGATATGTGAGGATGATGAACTTTCGAGCGGACAACCGAAGTCTTATGCAGGTTGCTTGCCCATCCTATCGTGGTGATCAGATGTGTGCATTTTGTCTTTTGTGAGATAAAGGAGAAAATATTTCCTAATGGTGGGACCGGCCGATTTAGGCCGCCTCGTATCCCATGAGGGAATCAGTCGTGGCGTAGTTCATTACAAGTAAAGAGGGTTGTAGGGTTTTCTAAAGGTGGGACCGGCCGATGTGGCCGCCACGTATCCCGCCAAAGGGAATCAGTCATAACGTAGTTCGTAAGCAAAGGAGATTGTAAGGATTTTTCTAAAGATGGGACCGAAGCCGATGTGGCCGCCTACGTATCCCGCCGAGGGAATCAGGTCATAACGTAGTTCAGGTTACAAAGAAAAGAGACTGGGGAAATTTGTGATCTAAAGGAACGGAACCCTACATGGGTTCCTTTGCGTATCACTTTGGGGCGCAATTTTTACAACATAAGAAATGCATTACATAGAGAATAACTAATCTTAGATATGGTATCTCTTCACTGCCTCTGCATTGATGGTTTTTGGCCATTCTATTATGATAAAGTTGCCCCGGACAACTGCGTCCATCTGCTTTCATCAATCAGTCTCTTAGTAAATGATTCTGTATTCACTTGGTTGCGAAAGAAATAGCATTGCCCCAGTAGAAATCCTGATCGTAATGTGGTAGCCCAAGAGTACCAATGGCAAACGTCCGTGCCAATGCTTTTAACTGTCAACCATCTTGATGTTTCATCCAAATCTGGCTTTGACTTATTCCAAAAACGCCTCAATTCTTCCGGTTGTGATTCTCCCTTATATTCTTCGAAGCCTTGCTTGTTTGGGACCTTGTTTGCTTGTTTCATTATATGTCACATATTGCCGACAAATTAGTTTGTATGATGAAAAAAGAAAGGAAAATTATTAAACAAAGCAGATTTTAAAATAGCAAAAGCGATGCAGATTTGTCATTTTAAACTTTCAAAAGGTGGAGGCAAAAATACATTAGAATGCATAAAATGTGGTTCAGGCCTCAATTTAAATCACATTTTCCATTAAGTACTAATACAGTTTGGATAGGCATGATTGGGAAATAACAGATGGGGTGCTCCGCCAGTTCTAGTCAACACGAATCAACTTTTGGGGAAATAAATAAGGCAAAATGAATCTCCTGAAAAATGAAGAAAACCAAATTAGTATAAGGTGAGTAATTATTGATTCAAATAATATACACATAGTGGAAAGCAGTAGAAAATAACAAACTGATTGTAAGACAATTAAATGTGCATCCTAATATGCATGGGGCCTCCCTTATGCCGGAGGTGGGCCTAAACGCCAGATATGCGGGATTACGACAGATTTGATCCAAGCTGCTAAACTACAATGCTTTGTCGGAAATGAGACAAAATGAATGTACATTTTCCAATTTCAGCATGTCATGATTAGTCTTGGATTAGTCTATCCTTATCACGCTACACATAATATGATGATTGGTCGTTGGGTTGTGAGACCCGTAGACATCTTTGGCGGATTTCTTAATTGTGGAGTCGATACCAAGGATCGACCCACCTAAGGTGTATGTATGCATGACTTAAAATAAAGGGTGGTATAGCTCTATCTTAAATTTTCTAAGATTTGGCTGGCTAGACTCAAGGTTCCGAGCGGATCGCTCGAGTGAGAAGGCTACTGTGACCAACCGGATGGTCCTGACACTCGCGACATACGCCAACTCTCCTAAAATTTGGTAGATTGAAAGAAATTTGCGGGTGCGCAAAACACACCTCGCGTGTAGTGTGTGATAGTGTCAATTTTCCAGAGTGGAAGAAATATGAGCGAAATGCCAATTTAAGATAAGTAGTAAAAAATATAGAAATTAAAGCAGTTATGCATACAAAAAATTTCGTAATGGAAACAAATCAAAGCATTACATCAAAAAGAGCGAAAGTAAAGCACAATTATAATTAACCTGAATTTGCTATGGTTAGGAACCTGAAAAATTCCCCAGTGGAGTCGCCATGCTGTACGCGCCCGTTTTTCGACCCGGCTCGGGTCAAAGCGGAGCTCGGACGTATGGGGTGATTCCTGGGTAAAGGATTGAGGAGTCGCCACCTAATTATTTTTTACGGTGAATTAGGACACCTAAATATTAAACTATGTGCTGCAATGTAAACTCCAATTTTATGGTCTGCGAAACTAGTGAGATTCTAGGTAAGGGTTCTTTATTATCCTAAAGGGAAGGGGTTAGGCATCCTTTAAGATCCGCTAACTTATGTTATCCGGTAAAACTCAGGTTAATTATTGCTAGAAAAAATACATGTTTTACAAATATAATAGATAAAAGATGTTTGCAAATATGATGCATTTTATACAAGTAAATATGATGCATTTTATACAAGTAAATATGATGCATTTTATACAAATACGTATTCGGATGACATAAAAGGAAGATACATGTAAAGTTTTTAGAAAACATGCATTTGTGACAATAAATTCTTTATAATGCCAAAGAAGCAAAATTTTGGAAATCATGAAATTGTAAATTGACAAAAGATAAACTTATTCAGTATGATTAATAAAGTAAAATAAAAGATGACAAAAGTTATTTTTGAAAATCTTGAATTCAAGTGACGAGCCTAAAATAAATAAACTAGCGAAGGATTTTCTAAGTTTGCGAGCCTACAAATAAGCTAGCGACGGGTTTCAAATCTTAAACTAACCTATGAATAAATCCTAAGTTTGCCTATTCTAAGCATTTCAATAATTACATAAGTGCGATAAATAATATTACAATACAAAGCGGAATAAAACTGAATTAAAGAAAGAAATAACAATAAATAAACTCCGAGGAATAATTGCCTTTATTTACTTTAGTCCTCGCAAGTCATCAATACCAAACGGTTAGAAACAGTTAAACACGAATATCTTGATATCCGTATTCAAAACATTGAATGTTTTGATCGCGGAGGCTCGAACTTAAATTTTGAAAAGAACATTCCAATCACGTCGTGGCTGCAAACATATGACTAATGTAGTTTATTTTGATTGCCTCGCCTACTAAACGTGTCGGTCTCTCGGGTGGAATAAAAAGATCACTATAATCACATCGTGGCTGCGAATATATAATTCACCTCGCCTACTAAACATGTTGATCTCGGATAAAAAGGTTTAAGTCTTCATCATTGCCCGTGGTTATATTTCCGTCTTTGCAACTGTGTAGGCCTCAAAATCGACGGATATTTTTCATCGGCCGATGTAGTATCGTGTTCAAATCAAGAAAATTTTAAATCGAATGTAAACAAAGAAGCAGAGTGTGATAAGAATGAAAAAATAAAGACAGATGCGATGGCGAGCGAAAAAAACAGAGGCAGAAAAACAGTTTCCGAAAATGACGCGGTGTCTAGTTTAAAAAAATAGTAAAAACAGTAAAAACAGACGCAGTATTTATTCGAAACAGTAAAAAACAGTAATACGAAACCGAGAAGCGTCTCCCGAAGATGGTCGCAATATTGGTTTGAATCAATAAAACAACAAAGAGAATGCGATATTAATTCAATCAATAACATAATAATAATGCCAAAGAAATGCAGAGCGATTTTAAATAACCCGACCCGAAGTTCTCAAATTATGGAAATATTCAAATCGGTCGCCTGACCCGGTCGATGATTCAAACCCGAAATCGATTTCAAAGACCAATTTCGATAACCAAGAACGAGAATGTGAAATGCAAGAAATTTAAAATGTTCAAATTGTGTCGACTGACCGGTCAATGACCGACCAAAATCGCTGATCCAAATCAAATCGATTTCAACACCAAATTCAGATAACCAATAACAAGAATATGAAATGCAAGAATTCGAAAATGTTCAAATCGGGTCGACCCGACCGTCAAGGATCTGACCGGATCGATGATCCAAACTCGAATCGATTTCAACACCAAATTCGGATAACCAATAACAAGAATATGAAATGCAAGGATTACGAAAATGTTACTCAAATGTCGACCCGACCGGATCGATGACCCGACCCGGATCGGTGTTTCAACCCGGATCAAACAAATTCATCAATTTCAGATAACCAATGATAACAAACAAAGAAGAATGTAAGAAAATCGGAAAAATCTAAATCGTCGACTGACCGTCGATGACCTGACCCGAATCGTGTTCAACCCAAGTCAAATAATTTCATCAATTTCAGATAACCAATGACAACAAACAAAGAATGTAGGAAAATTGGAAAAATCTAAACCGTCGACGGGCGAGATCGATGTTTCCGACCGAAATCGGTGATCCGAACCAAATCTTACACCAAATTCAGATAACCAACATACATAAACATGAAAATGCAAGAATTCTGAAAATGTTACGAACCTTCGACCAGTCGGTCGACCCGACCATCGATTGAAAAATCAGAGAAATCAAAGGGATGACAAACCTTTTCGACTTGATTCTTGGAACAACAACGAAGCCAAATGCTTTAAACTCAAGAACACAACAAAATATCTATGTATATATTGAATAATCTTCCAAAATCCTTCCGAAAATCTCTTTTCTCTCCCCAAATCCCTCCTTTATGAAGAACAACATGGGGGTATTTATAGGTGGATTCCCCTAAAACGAGTTTGAATTGAATTAAAGGTAAAGAAAAATCCGGATTCGAGGGGCATGGGTCGCGGGTTTTAGGGGTATGGGTCAGTGACGGGAGGTGGTGGTGGCAGGGGGGGGGTGTTGGTGCCGGGTGAGGTCGCCGGCGGCGGGGGGCCGCCGTTATGGGGGTGTGGGGTCGCGGTCGGCTTGGGAGCCTTTAGGGTTCGTTTGGTTTTTTTTTTTTGATTTCTGATTTTTGGTTTGGGGGATTAAAAGGGGTAAGGGATTTGGGTCAGGCGACGGGTCGGGTGAGTGGCCGACGAGTGGGTGTTTGGTTGGGCTGGGGAAAAGTTTGTTGGGCTTGGGGTTTTTGGGTTGTGGGAATTAGTTTAAATGGGATTGTGGGGGTGTTTTAGGGAGTTAAAAATGGGGCGGCCAGGTCGGTTTTTGGTTGGCGGGTTACGGGTTGCGGGTTAGTAAACGAGTGGGTTGTGGGAATTGGGTTTAATTGTTTTGGGTTTGTGGGAATTTAATTTGGGGATTGGGCTTTGGACGAAAAATGGGTTTTAATTTAGGTTGGGTAGAAATTGTATTGGGTTAGGAATTAAAAAATATAAAAGGGGTTTAATATTAAAAGATATTATATATATATATTTTTTGTAAAAGATGTGAATTATTTAAAATAACATAACGACGTGATAATAATAAAATATAATATTTGCGAAATGTTTAATGCTTAATAAAAGGGAAATGCGATGCAATTTTGCGAGAATAAAATATCATAGAATATTTTGGATAAAACTTATGATTGTGATAAAAAATGCAAATGACAGTAAAAAATGCGAATAATAATAATAATAAGAGAATAATATGCATATATATATATATATTAAAACTGTTTTTAAAAGTGTCAAAAATGTTAAAAATTACGAATAAAATCATAAAAGATGGGACAAAATTGGGTGTCAACAAGTACTAACGGTCATGATTATTTAACGGTAACATGTCATTGGATAGATTATAAATGTTCTATGCAAAAACGTATTTTAGCGTATAGATATATAGATGATAGGTACACTAGTACTTTTATTGTAGAAAATATTCATCAAGTTTGCGATTATTACGGAATAACTGATAAAATTATGACTATTACATTAGATAATGTTTCTTCTAATAATTATGTTATTACAATTTTAAAAAATCTTTTAACTCCGCCTTTTCCAAATCATTTTCATATAAAATCTGTTTGTCATATATATAACTTAGTTGTAAATGATGGTCTAACACTTTTTGCAGACATTCTTAATAAAATATAATTTGCTATAAACTTATTTTTAAAAGTAATAGAATACAACGGCAAAAAAATTATAAAAAAACTTGTCACGATTGCGGACTACCTAATAGAAAAATTCCCGAAGAAGTAGCCACTAGGTGAAATTCTTTATACGAACAACTACTTGTTGTTTATGACTATGGAAGACCTCCAACTCCAAAAAATCCAAATGACCCACCACATGTTGAACAAACTAAAGAAGAAGTGTTGTCTAGCATGTTGAAACCCAATTTTGTCCCTCTTTTCCGATTATGTATTTGCACTTTTAAATATTTTGACACCTCAAAACAATTTTAAAATATATATATGTATATAAAAAAGGTTTTTGATATCGTCGTTTATTCTCATTTATCATTATTATTATTATTCGCATCGTTGCTATCATTTGCCTTTCAACATCCTAATCGTAGCTTTTACCCTAATATTCTGCATTATTTTATTTTTTTGCAAAAACGTCATAGCATATTTTTATATACATTAAACATTTCACAATATTATGTCCACATCGCCATTTTATCTTTATAATTTATATTTTTACAAAGCACCTTTTAAATAATAAACCCCTCTTATTTTTAGCCAACTCCCCCATCTTTATTTCCCCTCACCCAAAACAAAATAAACTCACAAAATTAATCAGCCCAACTTAAATCCGCAACCCGTCGGCCCATAAAACCCATCCCTTTTATTCCCTAAATCACAAACCCATTTCCCCCTAATTTTCGTCCAGCCCAAATAAAATCAGGCCCAAATAGGCCCAAAAGTCGGCCCAACCGACCTCACCCAACACCCTAAAAACCTAATCTCTAAAAAACCTAAAACTCTCAAAACCAAACAGCCCTTTTCTTTTTCAGAACGCAGTCGCGACCTTCTCTCCCTTCCCCATCTCCATTTCCGTTTTCAGCAAAGCAACATGGACGAAGCTTTGCTACTCCATTTCCATGCTATGAATCACGTGAAGCCTGCAAGTCTATCTAAACGTTCGTATTTTGACGATTTCGGTTGACTAATTTCAAATTCGAAACCAAAATCCAGCCTAAAAGGGTTCCTAGCAAACCCTCCATACGTCCTATAAAATGTGCATGTCGAATCTGTTCGAAAGGAGGGTTTTCTGGCTGCCATCTCCAAACTTCAAAAAATACCTTCCATTCCTTGTTTAGTCTTCCTAAATACGAGTTGAAAATCATTTCTATTGCTTGGTTTTTCTCCTTCTCCGACCTCTGTCTCCTTCTATTTTAGTGGGTAGACTTTGATTTGTTGTGTTCATCTATCCGTAAGCAAGGTCGTAATCCGGTGTTTCGAACGACCTCTGCCTCAGTTCGCTGCACCCGGACAAGGTAAAATCGAACCCCCCTCAATATCTTTTATTTGGTAGGTATCTGCATAAGGTGTTCAGTTTAATTAACCTGGTTGTTTGGTTTAAGTGCTTTAAATCGGGTGGTTAAAGGTATATTTAAATCTGGATGTTTAAATGTTGAATATTTGATATCTTGTTTTATCTGTATTTAGGATGTTCAGTGATCATATTTCAGTTTGGCATGTTAAGTCATAAATAGTTTAAGTTAAATGGTATTAGTCATTCTTATGGTTTAATGTGAGTAGGCTGTTGAAATCTATGTCCATGCTTGTATAAACATGAAGAATTAGAATTGTATTTGAGGAGATAAGAAGCTAATGTGTATGCATATGTAATCTCTGAAGATTATGTGAGTCACGATGATGTTTAAAACTATGTATGTTTTGCCGCTGCAGATTATATTCTGTACGGTTTAAAATGGTATGGAGCATAGGTTAATTATGAATGTTCATTTGGTTTACTTAAGGCTGTGAGAAAATAAGCATGAAATAATTTGTAAGAGGTTTGTGTATGTGTCTACTAGCTTTTGAAACATAGAGTCTCCTGATAGGATTTAATCTTGATATGTCTAAAATATCGCCTCTGCCTGAAAGCCTGATATTCGTGGGTTTAAGTCCTGTTTGGCAGTTGTATCAAACTCTACCCTGCCTGTCTCTTGTTTCCTCATCTTGTGGCTATGACTTATCTGTGCTGTTAGTGTTTTTTTTAGCAGGGCTTGTTTCATATTCCTCATTATATTTGACAGATTTGATAGCTTTCTTTTGTTTTGGGGTTGCTGTTGTGTTTCTATATGCTTCACCTCTGCCTCCACTACTGTCTGAATCAATTTTATGTCTTTTGATCCCTGATGTTCTCTTGGACTTCTCCTCACCTGCCATACGTGTATTCCAATTTCCATGTTATGTGTGAAATATTTTATCTAATTAATCTGCCCTGTTCCTAATTCTTGTATTTGTTTCTTTGTATCATGACGCGGGAGCACACTTGCGAGTCTTGCACCGAGACTCGACATTGCCGCTAGATCCAAGATCGGCATTTATATCCATTCACTCAAAATGCATCCGAAGGGGAATAAGCAGCAGACATAGTTAAATTAACAAGTATTCCCGGTAGCTAACCTTATGGGGGTAGTTTAGATATAGCAGATATCTAGAATCCGAGACTTTTTTTTTTAAATAACATATTAAAGATTCTCTTCGGTTCAGAATTTCGTTTTCTTTTCTAAAGTTACTTCTTTACAAGGTTAAAAAAGAAAATTGGTCGTAGGATAAATAGCAAATTTTCTTAATTGAAGCATGGAGTTTAAACGAGTAAATATTGCATAAGTTTACAAATCTTGGCTAATAGCTATATGTTTTTTTAGTAAGCATCGAATAAGCTCCTTTGCAAGTTAAATATCATTTTTCTTCCAAATAAAGTGTATATATTTTACGACTGGATACTTATTTCGTAAGGTTCAAATTCTTGTTTAAAATATTTTTTAAACATATAAGTGAAGACTTAGTTAATTACTAGGTATTAACTAATTACAGCATCTTACGTTTTAGCCAATTACTGAATATTCGATCCCTTGCATTACCAAATGTAAATATTTTAGTTAGCTATCTAAATATTTAGTTCTGAGCATCCTTTCAAATCACTTATAAAATATTAAGTACTACATTTTGCCATAATTTCTTAAGTTAACCTAAGTTTGTTCGGATAATCGTAGTTAGCAGATTTTAAAGGATGTTCAATCCCTTTCCTTTAGAATAATAAAAAATTCTTACCTAGAATCTCATAGGTTAGTAGATCAATAATTGAGTTATTGTTAAGCAATTTCTTAGTCAAATAGATTTCCTAATTCATTTTAAAAAATAATTAGGTGACGACTTCTTAAATTAATTTAGGAATCCCCAACATGTTGTACTCCATTTTACCTGGTTAAAACGGGATATAACATAGCATACAAGATGGATGCAAAAAAATATATAGGCATTACCAACAAGAAAGTGATAGCAACCAACCGACTTTCATATCATCTTCTTCTTGTTCAACACAACCTCAAAAAAGACATGTTGTTTCTGCGGCTAGTACTGAAAGCCTTAGAAGTAGAATGTATAGTGGTAACACTATTAACCAAGTTAGCGAGTTTGATGTTTTTGTTTTGCAGGGTGTTGTACCGTACCAAGCAATTCTCAATGAAGAAGGACGTGAAGACTTGCTGAAATATTGAAGGGAGAATGAGAAGACCTTTCTAACACTTTCAATGATGGCCCGAGATGTGTTGAACATTCAAGCGTCATCAACAGTGTCTGAAAACGCTTTTTCTTATGGCAGATTTCAAATAGGAGAGCATAGACACTCATTAGCCGGAGACAGCTTGGAGATTGCAGTATTATTCAGAGACTGGATACGAGCGGAGCGGAGAAGGTGTGGTCAAACCGGAGATCAACGAAGAAGACGAAAACTACAACGAAATCTTATCCGACGGAGGTGGAAGCGACGTGGAGCAATTTGACCAACAAATATCAAATCCAACCGAAGAACCACAAGAAATTATAAAGAAACTAGAAAATGTGTTTAAATATGTAATTTTTTTAATTGCAATTTTACTATGTTATTTGCAACTTTCAAGTTTCAACACCACAAAGTTGCAATTTGGACAATTATATTATAAAAAAAATCATATTTCTATTAAATAATATAAGAGGCACAAAAACAATTTTGTGATGTTTTTATTACACTATTCTCATCTAAAGTCTAGTAGTATTTATTTTGAGCTTGATTAATTTGGATTCGCACAGAAAAATATCACTTAGAGAGTAAAACATCTAGGACTCAAGTGCTAAACTTTCAATTAAGGAGTGGCTACTTACCATCTCACCACAATTACTAATGATAGATTTTGTTGAGTTTTGAGATAACTCGCCAAAAAAACTTAATAAACAACTCTTCCGAAAAGAAATGGGCAAAATTATTTTGTGTTTATTCCTACCTTTTCATCTTGAACTCTATCCACCGAGCAAGTCGTTGTCGTACTATTTGAATTGTTAAAGAATATCCTATTCTCTAGCCTTATTATTTAATTCACATTATAAAATGTTAGCTTGAAATTGGGTGCAAGCTGTCACTTAACATTAACTCACTTAACATTAACTTCACTATCTATTCATTGCGAAAACTTATTTAAAAAAGAAGAAGAGAATCAATAAATAAAGAAAATTAGCTAGGTAATGTGATTTTAAAGAAATTGATTAATCATTTTATAGAGAAATAATAAATGTATTCAGATACGGCAACATCTTTATGAAAGTTGAGAGGATTAGTTATTTTCTAAACTCATTGTCGTTGGTGTAAAATATCCATTCCTTTTTCTAATGGTCAATCTTAATTTTTTTTAAAAATGAAGAAGGGTGGTATTTGACAAACATATAAGAGTAAAGACATCTAGATATTTTCTCACGAACTACCAAACATTATTCTATTTTTACAAAATATCTTGCATATTGTTAGAGTAACAAAGTATATTCCATATGTTTCAATAAAAATACTTTTGTTTTTTTCAGGTCCAAAAATATTTTGTATTTTTTCTAATATAACCTTTTTGTATATTATCAAATGCCAAAAATTGATTATAAATGTAATTTGTTTCCCCCCAACAAATAGTAAATTGATATTTCGACAATCCGTTGAGGTCATTTTTGAAAAGTTTCAAGAAAAGGTTATGCAAAACAAACAGTAAATGGGTGAACAAATTGCATATGGGCTTGAAATGTTACTCTCGCAATAGTCTTATGTTGGAAAATGTAACTTGAAATGATGTTGGACTTGCATATGGGCTTTCAGGAAAATGAGAGTTTTTTTCCAAGCAAGATCATAGACTTGTCCAATTTGCTCATGTTTAAATGGGTTTCGTTTTGAATCTTTTGGTTGAGCCCAAAATGATACATTAAGTTATTGAGTAAAAAATGATGTAACTCGAGGGACGGCGAGTCAAAATGCTATCCAAATACAAATATATATACAAAATAAATTTGGAAATTAAGAATTATATAATATTGGAAGAACTTAGCTATATAATTCAAGAAAAATATAATAGTTTTCACTTATTTTCTTCTTGAAATCAAAATAAAAAGAAGGGGATGTTGGATGAGTTGAGTTATAAGTTATAACTGTTATTTGACCCATTTAGCCAAACCAAACCGTGGGTAAGTTGGGTCATGATTTGTTAATTGTTTTCACATGTTGTAATGTGCCCAAGTTCGATTCAAACCACCCATTTACCATCAAATTTGGACACTTTTTTATATCTGATCATGATATTTGAGTCTCTGTCAATAATTATTTGATGATAATACGATTCCTTTTCTTTAATGTCATAATTTTTTTTTTCTAGGTTTATATTTGAAAAGCAAGATGACAGTTGAAATTTTATTAATCACAACTTAATTTAATTAGTTCCATCTAATATTATCCGTGCTCTGCGCGGGTTTTATTTGGGTTTGGATTTCTGTTGTTTCTTTCAAAGATACAATTATCTTGATTTTATTTCTAGAAGAGATTTTTGGCCAAAAATAGGGGGATAGAGGTGTGGGCAAGGAGGACACGAATTAAGTTGTTTATGGTTTTAATTTTTCGTTCGGCTTTTTTATTTTGTGGAGAGGTATGTGGACAGGAAAAAATGAAAAACAAGGCCGTGTTTGGCGCAAAACAGTTTGAATTGTTGATTATCGAATTTCCTTCCATTGTCACATTGAAAACATTTGATATTCTTTTCAATTGTGTCTTTATGAAAACACTAAAGGACGAAAAAATAGAATAGACTTGGGACTTATTACCAATGGGAAAAGTTCACAGAAAGTTGGAATAATCATCCAAAAACAATATATAATATATGCTCGGTCGTGCTTAAAATGGGAGAAGTCCATAAATCACTATGTATTATATCAAATGGCATTAAATTACATGTGGATGAAGAATAAAATGCCAATTTGACATGTTTTCCAAAAATGCAAGATTCACAGATAGGAGTAGTAGAGATATGTTTAAACTGAATAAATTTATTTTTGCTAAGGGAGCGTAAAACAGAATCTCTCGGATGTCCTAATCTATTATGCCATAAAGAAGATGAAAGAGCTGCAAAAGTTAATGGAGAGGAGGCTGGATGGTCGACGGAGTGGTGATAGGATAGAGGTTCCCGGTGCAGTCACATCTCATTATTCGTGTCTCTGTCATAAGGTCCTTCACAGAAAAACCAAAAGGATCAAATTTAAGGAAAACATTATTGTCGGTTGTGAAACGACACACATAGATTAGATTTTTGATGAGTTTCGTGGCATGAAGGACATTGTTTAACACTAGCATTGGATGTGGTGGGGAGATGGATGATTGTCCATAACCTCGAATGGGAATGACTTGTCCACTACCAACAACAATATTTCGATTTAAATTGCTCATATTGAAATAAGACGCGAGAGTACCTTGGGATGCTGTCATATGAGATGCGGCGCCAGTATCCATGTACCAGCCGTCGTCTGGTGCATTGAGAGACATCGTGTTCATAGCCGCCTCAATATCCATCGGTGCGTAGCTTGAAGGAGGAGAGACATGTGCACTGTATGCCTGCTACGTAAGTGCGCCAAGGAGGCCTGGTTGGGGCTGTGGGATCGAAAATGGGGCCCAAGACGACGTCGGACAGGGACATGGTGCAGCAGCCCAAGCCGGTGGGGCCCACACAACCCATGGTGGGTAGGCAGCCCACGGCGGGGGCTGCTGCCACTGTTGTTGTCGCGGCGAGTGGCTACTGGCCGGCGGGGGTTACCCTCTGCCGCCGCTGCCACTGTTTTCGGTTCAGCCACCGCGACTTCGACTGGAATTTCGCCCTTTGTTGTTAGTCCGGGATTGTGAGACACGTTTTGGATCATTGGCTTGTCGGTGTGGCGGGGCAGAGGACGAGCCCCTTGGGTCGGCAATTGGGCCGCCGGTGGTCACGAGGGAGGCATCGGCGGTGATTACATTGGTCGCGGCCCGCTTAGTTTTCCGTATTTCTTTAAGGATGAGTCTCGAACGGGCCTCATAGAATGGAGTCAATGGCGTGCTTTGTTGGATGATGGTAGCAACGCCGTCATACGATTCATTCAAACCCGCAATGAATTGTATCACCAATCGTTGATTGGTGACCGGTGCACCGACATTTGAGAGTTGATCGGCAATCATATTAAGCTCTTGGTAATAGGCCGACGCATTGGAAAAATCATCCTGCTGAATATCCTTGAATTGATTTTCCAAATACAAGGTACGTTGTGTCTTGTTATCGTCAAAGATACTTTCCAATCGCTCCCAAGTTTGTTGTGCAGTAGCGTCGGTTTCAATGATTGTATGCAATAGATCGTTCGAGATTGTGCCGTAGATCCATTGTAGAACAACATCATCTAAACGTGACCAAAGTTTGTTATCATGTCTCTCCAGGGGTTCGACAGTGGGCTTGGTTTTTGAAGGGATGATGTGATCAATGACTTTGTATACACGACAATGGATCTTAAACAGTTCCGCCCAAGAGGAATACTGAACTTTTTCCATTTCAAGAGTTATGGGAATGAAATTCTTGATGTTGTTGACTGCAAGAGCAGGATAGAATTTAGGTTGTTCAGCCATTGAAAATTGGGAAAGAAGGGGGAGGAGAATTTCCGAGAATTGGAAGAAAGGGGGGGGGGGGGGGGGACGGCGGATGGAGGTCGGCCGAGAGATTGAGCGACGGCTTGGGGATAAAAGAAATTAGGGTTTGGCTTCTAATACTATGTATGAATATGTTTCTTGCCTTTCATTGATTATTATGTACAATATATATAGTGTTACATGGCTACAAACTAGGTAGTTAAATCTTCTTAATTACAATTGAAATATAAATTTATCTAATATAAAAGATATACAGAATATGATAATATTCTAGCAATGGTAATATATACTAAATGGAAATATTCTATCATGATCAAAGATATAAAAAGGTGAGTGGCTATAGCAGGGTCAAGAACCACAAGAGAGGCAGTTAGCAAACATCGGAATGAATAATTGGTCAAATGTTACTTAACTTGTGGAGAGACTAGCAATTTTCTCGCTTCACATTCAACAAGATCAAAGGAAAGAGAAAAAAAATACTATGATATGAATACTAACTGATAAAGATCATGATCATAAATCTTCAAGAAAACTAATAGTACAGACAAAAAAAAGAACATAAACATGGCACAACTGCAACCTGAGAGAGTTGCTGAAGAATGTATTCAAGAAACTACAACACATTTTGCGGCTAAGGATATTAACAAAAATAGTAGTAATAATAGCAATAGTAATAAGGAGGATAGCGCCTCTTTCAAATTCAATGCCCAAGCCCCTGAATTTGTACCAAGATCTCATACTACTACTACAACCAACTCAATTTCAAGCTACTTTTATCCATATTTTCAGTATCTTTCTGGGGGTAATGCTGCAACTTCTGATTGGTTATATGTGGGTGATCAAGACACTCTCTCATATGTTCCCAATCAAAATTTCTCTGCTATGCTTCAAAAAGATGTCCTTCCTGAAGATGTCGAGAACAAGATCATTAAACAGGTCTTTTTTTTTTCCATTTTTTCTTTTTATTCTTGATTAGTGTTACATCGCCCCTCATTTGATCTTGAAGAAGTTATTGCATTCTTCTTTCTTTTCAATTTTGCATATACAACAAATTGCCTCTAGGGGTTTTCTTTTTTCTTCCTGCATTCGATGTTAGGGACCTACTGGCCTGACTAATCCGGATTCACGCCGTAGAAAATCCTATGAGGATTTCATGGCTCTGAAAAGGACTCAATTCTCAAGGCTCAAACCTAAAACCACTGGTTAATCCTTGAGAGGAGTAAAACATAATGCATAGAGTCCATTTAAAGCAAATAATGTGGGATGTCTGCATATGTAATAAGAACCTATACCTCAAAAATGCAATTGTAGACAGTGTTCTATGTGATGAATGTTCATAAATGACATTTGCTTTTATCTTTTCACTTCCCGCATTTGTATCTCCATAATCTGATGGTTAATATATTCATAGGTTGAATACCAACTTCGAGACATGAGCTTGCTGGCAAATGAAAACTTATTGAGACAGATGAAAAAGGACCATGAAGGCTTTGGTGTGTATTGGATGGAAAATGTTATTTCTCATTCTTGTTATAATGTCTTTTATTTTATATTCTAATTATGAGTACTACTGCAGTCCCAATTTCCTCTGTTTCGGCTACAAAGAAAATCAAGTCCCTCATCACCAACCAGCAGACGCTTGCTCATGCCCTTCTGTCCTCTACAAAGCTGGTACTTTTAATTTTTTCTTATTTCTGATGCATATATTTCCTTAAGAACATCGATAAACGACTCAGTTTTTTATACTTTGTAATGAAGATTGGAAGCAGTGATGGCAAGAAGGTTAAAAGAAGAATTCCATTTACTGATAAGGATAAAGAGGATTTGCAGGTACACATATTTTCCCACATCTTCGCACTGTGGTTTTCATTAGGTTCCTTTTATAGTGCTAATGCCCTTTGCTTTCTATTTTCTTACTTTCAGTTACGCACAGTTGTTGCTGAGAATTTACCAGATGATCACTCCCATCACAACATTGAGAAAATATTCAAGGTAGCTGGAAGGTGATATCTTTGCCCCTTTATCGATAATTTTCATCTAATTGGCTATGTTACTTCTACAGCAAATTAAACTGACTTGTTATATTTCCTATTAAAGTGTCAAAACCATTCGTGTATGCCATCCCCAAGATCCAAACTTGTCTCATGCTAGAGGAGACATTGGCATTAGCAACAAGGTATTAAAGACAAACTCAAATTAAATTCTGTCATTAACTCTGCTCCCTTAGGAGGAAATTCTCATTCGTTTTTCTTGTTTTTTTTTGTTTTTGTTAATTTTGCTATAAAGCTCCATGCACTGATTGAGTTTGAGAATCCTGAAGCAGCTGAGAGAGCAGTATGTCAATACACTTGAACTCCAAAATTAAGTTCTTGCTTTACTTTTTAGTTAAATTTACTTAGTTTTGAATTTGATCAGGTTGAGAAGTTAAATGATGAAAGAAACTGGAGAAAAGGCCTAAGAGTGAGGTTGCTCCTCAGGTGTTCAGTAAGTCTTATTTACTGCTTCTGAGTGACTTTTCTGTTACAAAATAATGAAAAGTGACTTTCTGGGATAAGTACTGTTAGTTGAGTGATCGTCTGAGAAATCAATTGTCTCCTCTATTCACTTCCTATTTTCACGCTTCTGCTTCACAATTCTCCAATTTCCTTCTCGAATACTTATTTGCAGCCAAAGTCTGTTCTAAAGAGCAGAAAGTGTGAATTTGATGGGTGTTTTGATGATGAAGATGGGCTGCCCTCTGAAGACTTTGACAATAATGTAAGTAATGTCTTGGCTAACAGCCTAAACTATAAAAAAGCTATAGCAATAGTGTATGCAGGATCTCTTGAAGCTGAAATGTTATTGTTGTTATTAAGGATTTAACTTATATGCACCGACTTTGTATAGTTAATTGTGTTATTAAAAATGTTAGGTTGAAGCCGGAGTAGGATCAGCCAAGAAATCATGGAACAAAGGACTTGGGAAATTAAGAATGCGTCCTCAAATTCATGGTGGTCGGGGCCTTCTTGCTTCACTTCCACAATACAGCAGCAGTTCGGGTCTAAGTGAAGGGCCAGTGAAACAGGTTACAAAAGGGCCAAGAATGCCAGATGGAACGAGAGGTTTCACAATGGGAAGAGGGAAGCCTCTCGCGACTACTGTTATATCCGGAGTACATGTTGCCTAATTGGAACTTGGATGAATTTTCCCCTTTGGTTACTATGAAAATAGTCACCAAAAAAGATTTTGAATTTCAGAGTTTCTGAGAGTCAAGAAAATAATGTTATGTTGGCACTTTTGAGCACTGTTTTTAGCATTGATTCATTCATTCATGCAGTGATGTTTTTCAAATCACCCAATTGCCATTTATCACATGACTTAAGAGTGACTGTATAGACAGAATTAGCTTAGGGTGGAACAAATCTTGATTCAAACACAGAAATGTTTCAACCAACGTTGAACAAAAGCTAATTAGTTAGAACAAGAAATCAAGAGCAATGCTACAGTCACCTCTATGATTCGACAAATCAGAAATAAAATCTTTACATTAAATGAACTCATCGAGTGAAGTTTTATAGCTCAAGTACAGACAAGGCTCCCGTCAGATATATTTCTCATTCATAACATCAAATCTAACAAAAATTGTCACCTTATTAACAAATATGGAACACAACACAATCATGAAGTAATATAAACACTTATACAGGAAGACAATGCCAATTGGATATAGGAAGAATGTTGTCCTTTCCAAAAAATGTAATACTGCATCAAGAAAATTTATATTCCAGAATTGCTCCGATTTTCCTAAAAAGTGGAGTCTAAGTTTTGTTAAAAGTTTCTTTAAAGTATTACTCCATATAAAACCAACCGCCTATAAATTATAGAGTTACCTGTTAAATATACACGTGATAAGTGTATATCACGGTTTTGTCAAGGTTTTGTAGATGTTCAATCCGTGATATACACAGTGATATATACACTGTGTATATCACGGTTTAGGACATATTTTAGGTAATATTTGGTGTAATATTTTAGTGTAAATATTGTATTAATTAGTATTGTACACTTACCATAATTATAGGATTCTTGTACTACTAGAATAGGGTTTTGAGAGTAAATAGGAATATGATTTCAATTATGAAAAATTGTAAATTGTATATATACTCTTTCATTAATGAAAATAATGAAGGGATTATTTCTTTCATGGTATCAGAAGTCTAGGTTATAATTTTTTTCTCCCCAAATTTCCGTCCAATTTTTGCATCGGTTACCAAGCCCCCATCTCTCGGTTTCCGTGCCCGGTGGTGTCTTCCCTCTTCCTAAATTTTCTTCCAAAATCCCTACATCACGTCTTTGCGTTGCTATTATAACTAAGAACACATTTCACCCTGCCCTTGTTGTTTCTAACATCAAGAATCACATCCCTATCATTCTTGAAATAGAAAATGTCCAATACGCGACGTGGGCCGAATTGTTCAAAGTTCATGCACGCTCGCATCAAGTCCTCCATCACATTATTCCCACGGCTACGGGAATTCCTAAACCCGAGGATGATCCTCAATTACGTTCTTTAGTGGATTTACTCCACTATCTCTACTGACCTGTTGCAAACGATTATCGAACCCGACATTACGGCGATGGAAGCTTGGAATAGAGTACGTGATATATTCCAAGATAATCAAAATTCTCGTGCTATTAACCTTGAGCAGGAATTCTCCCACGTCAATATGAAAGATTTCCCCAACGTTTCAGCATACTGCAAAAGGTTGAAAGAATTGGCGGACCAAGTCCGCAACGTTGGTCCGCCCGTTACCAATGACCGTCTTGTCCTTCAGATGGTTGCAGGCCTATCTGAGGCCTATAATGGCGTCGGTACGCTTCTTCGTCATAGCAGTCCTCTTCCGCATTTTTATCAGGCTCGTTCCATGCTCACGCTCGAAGAAGCCGGATTGGCTAAGAAAGCGGCCGCTGGGCCCCACCTATCGTCACGATGAGTCCAATTTCCCCCCTCCGGTTCCAACAATTCCGGCCAAAGCCGCAACAACGGTGGCGGCAAAAAGGATTAGAATCGCAAAAATAATGATAAAAATCGTGGTGGAAACCGAGGTGGCAATAACGGGTGTGACAATGGGCCTCGGGGCAGTGGGCCGCAAGGCAACTGGCCACAGCCCTGGGACTCATGGTCGTGGAACTGGGCCAATAGGCTTGGGCCCAACAGCCCCTATTTTCAGTCGTATGCAAACTCACTGAACTGGGCCCAATTTAATCCGACGAGCACGCCCAATTTTTCTGCCTCCACTAGAACCCGAGAGCCACTGCTGGGCCGGGGCAGCCTGCCGGTGTGCTTGGGCCTCGGCCTCACCAAGCCCACCATGCCGCGGGACCCACCCCTCCCGACATTGAAGCCGCCATGCACACACTTGGATAAAATCCCCCGGACACAAATTGGTACATGGACACCGAACCCACTACCCACATGACGTCCGACCAAGGTACTCTCTCGTCTTATTCCAATTTGAGCAGTAATCGTGGGATTATTGTTGGTAATGGCAATTCAATTCCGATTCGTGGTTACGGTCATAAAACTTTGTCTCCCCCCCCCCCCCCACCTCTTGTCTTGAAAAATACCTTCATGCCCCTAAATTAATTTAAAATTTGGTGTATGTCCGTAAATTCACCACTGATAATTACGTTTCTGTTGAATTTGACACTTTCGGGTTTTTTGTGAAGGATTTCAAGACGGGGATTCCTTTCATGAGATGTGATAGTTGGGGAGATTTTTATCCTATCACGCCCACCTTCAGTCCCTCGAGTCCAGCCTTGCCATCATCTTTTACATCATTTGCTCCTTCCTTGTGGCATGCTCGTCTAGGTCATCCGGGGTCGTCTATTTTATCTTCCTTAGATCAAAACGATTTTATTTCTTGTAAGGGTACGCGTAGTACTCCGATTTGTCGATCTTGTTCTTTAGGAAAAATTATTATATTGCCGTTTGTAGACTCTAATTCTCGTACTTTGATGTCATTTGATATTATTCATAGCGATTTATGGACATCTCATGTTCTCAGTTCTTTGGGTCATCGTTATTATATTCTATTTTTGGATGATTATTCTAATTTTTATGGACTTTTTCGATAGCAAAAAATCTCTCATTTTTTTCACTTTCTTACAATTTAGAGCATTCATAAGAACCCAATTCGAACGGAAAATTAAAAATATTCAATGTGATAATGGCAAAGAATACGTTAATGGGGTGTTTCGGGAGTTTTATGCTAATAATGGAATCAATTTTTATTTTTCTTGTCCTCATACGTCCTCACAAAATGGGAAATCCGAACGCAAAATTCATACCATTAATAACATTGTCCGAACTTTATTGGTTCATGCTTCCGTGCCCTATTCTTTTTGGCATCATGCTCTACAAATGACTACATATCTTCTTAACATTCTTCCTACCAAAGGTTTGACATATTTGTCCCCTTCAAATCTTATATAATAGGACTCATTCGTATTCCCATCTTAGGGTCTTTGAGTGCTTATGTTATCCGTTATTTTCGTCCACCACAATTAACAAACTCCAGGCCCGTTCTACCCCTTGTATGTTTTTGGGTTATCCGTCTAAACATCGTGGCTACAAATATTTTGGTTTATCATCTAATAAAATAATCATTAGTCGTCATGTTGTTTTTTATGAAACTCAATTTCTGTTTGTTAACGTGTGTAGTCCCGAGCCTAGTTCGTATAGTTTTTTGGACGATGTCGTCTCTCCATATATTATCCACTATTTTTCGAACGTATCACACACCCAAAATCCGCCAGCGGGCCCACTGCCCGTTGGACCCACTGGTTTGCCTAACCCCACTGGTTCCAGTAACGTTCCAACCTCAGTTTCAGTAATTGGGCCTGGTACCCAGCCTAATACCGAAACTGGTCCAATCCATGCTTCCGTCTCGGAACCTGGTTCCAGATCTGGGTCAGCAGGCCCACTGCCTGCTGTGCAGTCATTCACTTGTCCCGATATTTCCCAAAATTTACCTAATTCTCCCCCGGGTCACTGACCGATCACTCGTAGTCAACGGGATATTTTAAACCAAAAAGATATTTTAATTTAAATTCTAATGTTCTTAAATCCCCGTAACCCCGTGTCCGTCTTAAATGACCCGAATTGGAAATTGACTATGATCGACGAATATGATGCTCTTATTATGAATAAGACGTGGGAGTTGGTACCTCGTCCTTCTGGTGTTAATATTATTCGGTCTATGTGATTTTTTACTCATAAGGATAATTCTGACGGTTCTTTTGCGAGGCATAAGGCTCGTCTTGTAGGTGATGGTAAGACTCAGCAGGTTGGCGGGGATTGTGAAGAGACATTTAGTCCGGCGGTCAAACCGGCTACCATTTGCATTGTTCTCAGTGTGGCTCTTTCGAAGGCTTGACCCATTCATCAGTTAGATGTGAAGAATGCTTTTCAATATGGTGATCTTAAAGAGACTGTTTACATGCAGCAACCCTTGGGTTTCTGTGACCTCAAATATCCTCATCATGTCTGTTTATTGAAGAAGTCCTTGTATGGGCTTAAGCAGGCCCCACGGGCTTGGTATAAGATATTTGCAGACTATGTTTCGTCTATTGGGTTTTCGCACAGCAGGTCTGATAATTCATTGTTTATCTATCGTCGTGGTTCTTCCCTGGCTTATATTTAATTATATGTGGATGATATTATCTTGACTACTTCCGCTGATGCTTTGCACAAGTCTGTCACGACCATGCTCAGTTCTGAGTTTGTTATGAAAGACTTGGGGCGCTTGAGTTACTTTTTGGGGATTGTTGTTTCTTATCATGCATGTGGGTTGTTCTTATCGCAATGAAAGTATGAGTTGGGATTATTGAGCATGCTAGCATGTCCTCGTTCAAGTCTACTTCCACTCCCGTTGATACTAAGTCCAAGCTGGGTGCTGCGGCTGGCTCACCTTATGAGGATCCGACCCGTTATCGCAGTCTTGCAGGGGCTCTTCAGTATCTTACTTTCACGAGATTGGATATTACGTATGACGTACAACATGTGTGTTTGTTTATGCATGATCTCATGGTTGAACACATGAATGCGCTCAAACGCATTATTCGCTACATACATGGAACACTTGACTATGGCTTACATTTGTATCCGTCATCGACATCTACTCTTGTCTCGTATACAGATGTTGATTGGGATGGTTGTCCAGATACATGACATTTCACGTCCGGCTATTGTATGTTTCTTGGTAATAACTTGGTCTCATGGTTTGCCAAGCGTCAGTCTACATTGTCATGTTCTAGTGCAGAGGCCGAGTATCGAGGGGTGGCCAATGTGGTCTCTGAATCGTGTTGGTTACGTAATCTTCTATTAGAGCTTTATTGTCCTATTCATGAAGCTACATTAGTTTATTGTGATAATGTTAGTGTCATTTACCTTTCTGGTAATCATGTTCAACACCAACGCACTAAACACATCGAGATGGATATCCACTTTGTTCGCGAAAAGGTAGCTCGTGGACAAGTACGCGTTTGTCATGTTCCTTCCAGGTATCAAATTGCAGATATCTTTACCAAAGGTCTTCCCTCAGTCCTTTTTGAAGATTTTAGGAACAATCTTAGCGTACGAAGACCGTCCGCTATGACTGTGAGTGTGTGTTAAATATTAGTGTATATCACGGTTTTGTAGATGTTCAATCCGTGATATACACGTTTAGGGCTTAGGGTTTATCACGGTTTAGGGCAGATTTGCATTGTACTACTAGAATAGGGTTTTGGAAGTAGAATAGGAATATGATTTATATTATGAAAAATTATAAATTGTATATATACTCTTTCATTAATGAAAATAATAAAAGGATTATTTCTTTCATTACCATATCATTTATAAATTACTCCTATAATGTAAAATGTCATTAAACTTGATGCATAACTAGGATATCAGTAAATGACATTGGTAAAAAATGAATCTTGGCCCTAATTCAACTCCGAAATTTGGTTTGTAGAGTGAGGATTGTTCAAGTCCATATAAGGAGTCCGTGTTCTCATTTCTTATACGATGTGGGACTTTTAACACTCCTCGCACGCCCAGACCTTGTTAACTGGAGCGTGGATAATATAATTTGGGAGCCCAACATCGGTGAACAAAGAATTAAAATGAGTTTGACTCTGATATCATGTAAATACATGACACATGAGCCTAACTCAACCACAAAAACTAACTTGTAGGGTGAGAATTGTCCAAGTGCATACATGTTCCCTTCCATATCCTATGTGGACTCTTACCAGCATCTTCTGCTTCGCATCTCCCTGAATCTCATTAAGAAAGTAAACTGAAAAGTCAGGTGCCACGTATAACCATTTTTGACGAAGAAATGGCTTGTCATCGTTGTCGAGCATATGGAAGGATAATTAGTTCAGGAAATTACTCTATAACAAGGGCCCATTAGCTCAGTTGGTTAGAGCGTCGTGCTAATAACGCGAAGGTCGCAGGTTCGAGACCTGCATGGGCCAATCCTTTTTCTTTTTTGCTATTATCTTTGTCGGGTTGTTTCCTAATTTCTTCATCTACATCTGATCGATTCGTCTAGTTTTTTTGGTTCTAGATTTAAAGATTCAATCTCTATGAACTGTAGGACTAGGATGAAGGATCCTCCCAACGATCTTGTTATTTTCCGCCCCCTTTTGGTCTGTTCTTTCTTTAGGGTTTTAAATTATATTGTCTTATGGATGCTTAACATCTAACTTATGTACTTAACAGTATGTGAAGTAAGTAATTACTAGTATCTAATAACTTATTTATTGCAAGGATATGTATGTCAACGTTTGTTCTGAGATTCATTGGTCTAATCTCTTTAACCGGCACTCCAATAGAAGATGACATCTTGGCCTTTGTGGGATGAACTCTGAAGAATTGCACATAAATAGCTAAGTTAGTTGGTAACCACTAACAGAATACAAGATTCAGGACTAATCTTTTAAAGTGATGCACGCTTGTCTATTCAATCTTTATAATATGTTGATGCATATAATACCCACAGATACATGTAATGTTAGAACCAATATTATTAAGAAGATGGCATTACTTGTTATATTTTGTGTTCTCCACTAGCTAAAATAGTAATAAAACAGAGTGGCAATGACAGTATGTGCACAATTTGCAACTCTTTCAATTAAATGAATTTTCAGCACATGTTGAAATCTCTTATATTTAGTTTCTGTCTCATTTGAAAGTGGAGCTTCATCATCAATTCTTTGTCTTCTCAACTATATTAATGGAAAATACTTTTGTAATGAAGTGATCTATACTTCAAGTACAATGAATAATGGCTGATTTAGGTAATAGGTATCCAAGTTTGACATCCTTAGCAGCCATATAAGTACAAAGTTTCATTGATTCTGAATGCTGACAATAGCATGTTCGTTTGTGGTATTTGAAGTCTCTTTCATATCTTTGTAGGAGCAAAAGTAAAACGAAATTTACATCTGATCTATGTTAAAACAGAAATCTTTTGCTATAAATGAAAACAGTAAAGATGTTAACAACAGTACCGTAACTTGATTCATGGTGATTGCTTATTCTTTGGTAAGCATAACTCTCATTTGGTTTCTGAATAGTTAACAAGATTCAACTTTGTTGATTGTTCATCGACCAAGTTAGTCAATAATCGGTCCTCAAAGACGTTAATGATGTGTTGAATATTATCCTATGGCTTATTCATCATCTATAGCTAAAAAGTTTAGCAGTTCTTGTTAAATTTCTGCGACGGCGTTTGTGCCTGGTATTGGTGATCTTATTTCCAAACTGTTCTTTTATTTCTTGGATATACACTGTTCCATTGAAATCATAAGTGCTTTGATAAACATGCACTTTCAGCTCTTCTGCTGTGAATTATATCAGTGGTTCATCGAATGAACTCTTTTTGGAGTTTATGCAATGTCTAATACTTTATTAAATATCTAATTTGCTGCATTTTGTCTAACTAGTATACTAAAGGTTAATAAATGTTAAAGTGGATAACTTCATCAGCACGGACCTTTAGTAAAAAAATACTGGTTGTTGTATAAAATCGTAGTGCTTACATGTCCATTAAGCTCTCATGTTCATAGTGGCATTCCCACTCTTAAGTCCACTAATGTAACTTAGTTTTTTCTCGTATATAAATTGGTCTATGCAGCACAACACAAGTCACAAGAATCAGAGTTGTTTTTAGCTTTTAATACTTGAAAGTTATGGCCAGTCGTAGTATGTTCCCCTGCCTTACTGTTTTCTTCTGTGTGATCAGTATTCTGGCTCCCTTAACTGCTGGTCAGCTTGATTACAGTTACTATGAGAGAGCATGCCCCAGCTTGCCTAGGATAGTTCGCTGGAATGTTTGGGCAGCTCTCCGTGATGACTCCAGAATAGCTGCATCCCTCCTCCGTTTGCACTTCCACGACTGTTTTGTAAATGTAATTTCTCCTTGAAGTTGTCACCAGCATATTCACATCTCCATTTATCTAATAATCATTTTATCGAGTTATCCTAGTTCCACGTTCATTGCATACCTTAGGGTAGTTAATTATACTTTTCTCTCTTATTTGAAGCATCATGGTATTAAAGTTCTCTTAGTTACATTCTTACGACTAAGGTGAACGCATATCAAGTCATACTCTAAGCTTATCTTATCATTGTGGATCCGTATTCTCAACTTGCCTATTTGTTAATGTTTGTTCGTGCTAGCATACTAGTGGTTTGACCTTTTTTAAGATTCTTCATGGGGTATATCTATATTTACTCATGATAGACTGTCCTTTTTTTTACTCGTGATAGACTGATAGTACTTAGTAACGTAAACTTTACAATTCCCTTTTCTGATGTAAAAGATGGAAAGAGTATGACGGCTCTGTTGGCTAAGTTGTATTTGATATTTCTAGAGCAGATTAGCACTTAGTTATTAAACTTCAGTGAGAAGAGATCATATTCTGTCAGTACAGAACTTGTGATGCTGCTATTCCCCTTGTAATAGTAGTATTTCCAGCTAAAGTTCTTTTATATCATAGCTACCTGGTATTGAAATAAATGAAGTGGCAGGCCTGTTTTCTTAAATTTTAAATCTAATGCAGCAACTGATTCAGTTGGAGGTTAATAAGGTTGACAACTGATCAGTTTATGCTTTTCTGTGCTTTTTTGCTTATTATCAGGGTTGTGATGGATCCGTGCTTCTTGATGACATGAACGATTTCAAGGGTGAGAAGAATGCTGCACCAAACCGCAATTCAGCCCGAGGATATGAGGTAATCGATATCATAAAAGCAGACCTTGAAAGAGCTTGCCCATCAACTGTATCTTGTGTGGATATATTAACTCTTGCAGCTAGAGAAGTGGTTGTCATGGTAAGTAGCAACATTTATGTGCAGACACGCGAGTTCTTAAGTATTGTAATGCCTAGAAATAAACCAAAGATGATAAATTTTCCTTTCTTCCTTTCCAGTCAGGAGGACCATTTTGGCCAGTTTTACTTGGTCGACGAGATGGACTAACTGCAAGTGAGAAAGCAGCAAATGAACAATTACCTTCACCCTTTGAGCCTCTAGATAAAATCGCGGCCAAATTTACTGATAAGGGTCTTGATCTAAAGGATGTAGTTGTTCTGTCAGGTACCTTTAATCTTCTTGAATCTTAATTTCAGAAGCAAAGAGTAATTTGCTCTCTTGGAACTCAGAAATATCTAAGGATGCAACTCACTAGTTCAAAATTTGAATAGCAAATGTTCATGTTTAGCACACACCTTGAAAGAGATTAAACATACAGGAGTACTTTATTTTCAGACAATTCAGGCATAAAGTTAAATCTGCATTTGGATTGATAATCCAACTTATTCAACAACAGAACTTGTGCAAGAAATATTGGCTCAGTGCAGGTTGTATATACATGGTTCAATTTTGTGCCCTTCGTTAGAAAATTATACTATGCAAAATAGGATAGCAATGTTCTTTTTTGTATATATAGATTGTTGAATCCTCTTGACAGTTTCTAGTGTAACAACATCAAAAGTGGTTCAAAAATTAGTTTAGGCCACAATTTTATATCCCAAGTATGACATTCTTGCATTTTTCGAATCCTCTTATTAGAATTTCTGACTGCGGCTGTCTGTTGTGATATAGGAGCACATACAATTGGTTTTGCTCAATGTTTCACATTCAAGAGGAGACTTTTCAACTATCAAGACTCTGGAAAGCCAGATCCAAACCTTGATTCTTCAATGTTGTCGAATTTGCAAAGCACTTGCCCCGAAGATGGATCCAACACCAAGATTACTCCTCTGGACATTCAATCCGTCAACAGATTTGACAATGCATATTACAGGAACCTTATGAACAACTCAGGTCTTCTTGAATCTGATCAAGCTCTAATGTCTAATTCTCAGACTGCTGATATTGTCAAATCCTACAGCTTGTACCCTTATCTTTTCTACAGAGACTTTGCTGCATCAATGGTGAAGTTAGGAAATGTTGGGGTCCTCACTGGACAAACTGGACAAATTAGGAAAGTATGTGGCTCTGTAAATTAAGAAAGTGCTTCTCTGAACTATGTTTAGTTTAATGTTAGATCACAAAGTACTATATCAACTATCAAATGTTTATTATTATGTAATGAGGCGATATGCTATCATGGTGTGCAATACCGAAAGTATTGTTCTCGAACTATTGGACCTAGTGGATGCTTACTTCAGTATGCATGTTTTTACTACTAATAATTTACTATATACTCCCAAGTTCCAATTTACATGGCACATTTTCGATTTCGAGATTCAAATAAGTCTTTCTTTGGTCGTAATTTTTCTTATATCTTTTAAATGTTTTGAATTGTCAATCATTGTAATTTATGTTACTTTTTACGTAATTTTCAAATATGTAAATTTTATTTCAAAAAATTTGAAAATTATATGCTCAAATTCACGATCAAAATTAAATTGTTTGACTTTCGAAATTCGAACTATGCCACATAAAATTAGTGAAAATAAACACAAGTCAACTCGGAACTCCACAATTATTAAAATAAAATGGGGAAGTTAGTAGGATTGGCACGGTGGAGTGACCCTGACTAAACCTATGTATTGTACTAGTGCTATTTACGTCAATCTATCAACCTTTTAATTTTTCCTTCGTCAATCTATCAACCTTTTAATTTTTCCTTCGTCAATCTCCTGCAAAAAAAGCATCTCATCACTATCCCCAAGGCCCAAGAGACAGAGATATTCCTCTCTCAGGACAAATTCTTTCCATCTCAGACATCTCTGCTTTGACACCTTTTCATGAGTATGTTTGTATTACTCAGTGTTTTCAAAATATTTATCACATAATATTTTTTAATAATTAAATTATTTGAATTTTTATTAATATTTTAAGTTATATTCTTTTATTATATTAATATGAGAAGAATTGAAATTTATAATACTTTTCGTATAGTTGGTCCTTCCTCAGACCCCGCACATAGCGGAAGCTTAATGCACCGGGTTATCTTTTTTTTCCGAATATCTAAATTTTAATTGTAAAATATTGAATTAATATAATCTAATTTAACTTTAAAATTTAGTCAAATTATTTTTTTACATAGCGTAAGCTTAGTGCACCGGCTGTCTTTTTTTTCGAATATCTAAATTTTAATTTTAAAATATTGAATTAATATAATCTAATTTAACTTTAAAATTTAGTCAATTTTTTTTTTAAAACATGACAAGTATTTTGGGACGGAGAGAGTACTAAATTGAAGTTTCCCCACAAACGCATGAATATATTAATTATTTAACTTAGCAGGAGTAGTATTTAATATAAAAATAATTAAAATATATATCAAAGTAATTTTGAACCGATAATCTATCGCAAACAGTTTATCTATCTCATAAAGAAAGGGTAAGATTTTCGTACATTCTACTTTTCATATATACTCCACTTATAAGATTACACGTGCTACGTTGTTATTGTTGTATATGTTAAAGTATCTGATAATGTTAAAAAGATATACATTACTTATGTATAAAACTTCAGCTCGTGAATATTTTCTTCCGTCTTGTCTCTACTACTAGTTGCATTTGGTATTAATAATCTGGTATGATTATTATCCTAAGTAGGAGCAATAAATTGTGGGGAAGGCATGAACTTTTAACTTGGATAGATGTAGAAGTCATTAAACATCATTGGACCAGTAAAGGAATAATTTTAAAATGTAAAATGGATGAGCTTTACCAAGGAGATCGAGGATGATGTCATATTTTAAAATGTAAAAGTAAATTTAGTACTCTATTTCTTGCACAAGTACTGTAAGAGTAAAAAAAAAAAGAGTATGTAAAAAGAATTGGCAATCATGTCATATTTTAAGTGCCCAGTCGGAATACCAAATTTTATAATTAGAAAGGTTTAATTCACTCAGAATTCGATATGGAAAATTATTATGCTTTAATCTTCATTTCGTTTTTGTTCTGTTCCTTTTATAATCTTCCTATCTCTGATATTCTATAGTATAAATTTACATTTACCGAGATTTTATATGCTGCTTTATTCTCTATACTGTTCCATTATATTTCTGTATTTTTAGCTAGGGGCAGTTTTCCTCATAAAGTTGTCGCAACTGTTGTTGGTAAATATACATCAAAAGTACACTGTGCGCTGGATAACTTTCATGAGATACCATTATATTTTTTTAATATAGTTTCTCCATTCTTTCTTGTATTCAAAATTCACTGATTTAATTAATTCAGTTGGTAGTGAAGTATGTTTACTAACAAGGGTAAAAGTGCTCTATTGTGAAATGTTTTTCATTTTCAGAACTAAAACTCGAAATATCAAATAAACTAAAGAATATATTCTTTGTCTTTTCATTGACTATAATATATAGTGTTACATGATTATTTACATAGCTAAAACTAGATAACTAATCTTCCTAATTACAATCAAAAATATAAATTAACCAAATATAAAAGATATACAATGATACGGAAATATTCTTCTAATATTCTATCACACACCCCGCAGTTGAAGCGGGAGGTTCTCGTACGTTGAGATTGGCTCGAAAATCATCAAAGAGTATGTGCGGAAGTCCTTTAGTAAATATGTCAGCAATCTGATACCGGGAAGGAACATGAAGAACACGAACTTGTGCACGAGCAACTTTTTCACGTACAAAGTGAATATCTATTTCAATATGTAGTGCACTGATGTTGAACAGGATTGCTGGAAAGATATATCGCAATTACATTATTGCAGTAGACCCATGTAGCCTTGCGGATTGGGCAGTGAAATTCCAGCAGAAGGTTGAGTATCCAACAAGACTCAGAAACAACATTCGATACTCCTTTGTACTCGGCTTCGTCACTGGATTGAGACAGAGTAGGTTGTCTTTTAGAAGACCAAGAAAGCAAGTTTATCTCCGAGGAATACACAGTAACCCAAAGTTGATCGACGAGTGTACGGACATCCACCCTAGTCAGCATCAGAATAAGAGGTGAGACCAAAGAGTGAGGACTTGTACAGGTGTAAGCCAAAGTGAAGAGTACCTGGGACATATCGCAAAATACGTTTGAGTGCATTCATATGTTCATCCATCGGGTTGTGCATATGTAAGCATGTTTGGTGCACGACATAGGATATATCTGGTCTCGTGAAAGTGAGATATTGCAATGCTCCTGCTAAACTGCGATAGTGAGTCAGGTCAGCATACAGAGAACCCGAAGAAGCACTGAGTTTGGAATTAGTGTCCACCGGTGTGTGGGTCGAGTTGTAAGACGTCATGTCTGCTCGGTCAAGAATATTTTCGGTGTGCTTCCTTTGACAAAGAAATAAGCCAATTGCGTGTCTCGTAACAGCAATGCCCCAAAAATAGCTTAGGGGGCCCAAATCCTTCATAGCAAACTCAGAGGCAAGGAGTGACATAATGGATCAGCGAAGTGCATCAGAAGATGTAGTTAGGATGATATCATCAACATATAACAGAATGTATGCCATATCATTACCCTTGCTATAGATGAAAAGTGAGTGATCAGATTTGCCATGTGAAAACTGATAGAGGATACAAAGTCAACAAACCGTTGGTACCATGCACGAGGAGCATGTTTCAGTCCATAGAGCGATTTCTTCAAAAGACACACATAATCTGGATGAACTGGATTCCTGAATCATATAGGTTGATGCATATGAACGGTTTCATGAATATCCCCATGCAATAAGGCATTTTGACATCAAACTGATGAATATGTATTGATTTGGACAAAGCAATACTGAGAACGGTCCAATAGGTTTCACCATCGGGATGAAAGTTTCATCACAATCCACTCCCACCTGTTGAGACCTGCCATCACCTACAATACGGGCCTTGTGCCTCTCAAAAGAACCATCAGATTTCTTTTTATGTTAAAAAATCCACATAGAATTAATAACATTAGCATTATGAGGACGGGGTACTAGATCTCACGTCTTATTTTCAATAAGAGCATTATCTTCGTCAATCATGACAGATTTCCAATTATGATCGGACAAGATATTTTTCGGGTTGCGAGGAAAAGGGGAAGGGCACCGCAGATGACAAATTAAATTGTCGTTTGGGTTTGGAAATGTCGTGCCTAGCACGGGTTTCCATTATCCGTAAGGGTGTCGCAAGTGGGGAGGGGGAGGGTGGATTGAACATGGTTGGGCAGGCTGTAAATAGGGATCGAGAAGGTGAGGAGGGAGCGTTGGCCGAGACGAGGCAATGTGATCTGGAAAAGTGGGTGGGGGCGCTGACCGAAAGGCGACAACGGTATCAGACAGCCGAGATGGGTTGTTTCGAGGTTCCCGTGGCGAGGCATGGTGGGCTATACGACTCGGGACGGTGGGAAGTGGGTCGTTAGCTGGTGACAGTAGCAACTGATTTTGCAAGTGATGAATTAAAAGAGGATTAAGGCCATAATTTAAGAAGTCACAGGAATTCGTAGGTGGAGAATGCAACTTGGTAAAGGAGAATTTTGGAACTCATCGAATATGACATGCCTAGAAATAATTATTTTACGGCTGGACAAGTCGTAACAGTTGTAACCTCGATGATTAGGTGGGTAACCAAGAAAGACACATGGGATGGACCGAGGTTGCAACTTATTGATTTTAATGGAGGGATGAAGGGGGAAGCATAAACATCTGGAAGTTCATAAATATTGTAGGAATGATTCCGAAGATAGAGAACTTGAGTGGAAGACTTGTGTTTGGGAGAATGTTCAAGAGATAGGTTGTCATTGATAGAGCGTGATGCCAAAAATATGGGAGGATAGAGGCGTTAGCGAGGAGGGACGAACTAAGTTATTTATGGTTCTAATTTTTCATTCGGCTTTGCCATTTTGTTGAGAGGTGTGGGGACATGAAAAATGAAAAATAAGGTCGTTTTTAGCGCAGAAAAGTTTGAATTGTCTATTATCGAATTCTCTCCCATTGTCACATTGAAAATATTTGATATTTTTTTCAAATTGTGTCTTAATTAACGTACTAAAGGAAGAAAAAATAGAATATACTTGAAACATATTACCAATGGAAAAAGTCCACAGAAAATTGGAATAATCATCTAAAAATAACATATAGTATCGATATCCGGTCGTGCTTAAGATAGAAGAAGTCCATAAATCACTGTGTATGATATCAAAAGACATTAAAGTACATGTGGATGAAGAATAAAATGACAACTTGACATGTTTCTCAAAAATATAATATTCACAAACAGGAGGATAAGAGACATGTTTGCAATCAATAAATTTATTTTTGCTAAGGGATCGTAAAACAGAATCTCCTGGATGTCCTAATCTATTATGCCATAAAAGAGACAAAATAACTGCAAAGGTTGATGGAGAGGAGGTTGGATGGCCGACGGGGCTGGTGATAGGATAAAGGTCTCCGGTGATATCTCATCTCATTATTCACATCCATGTCATAAGGTCATTCACATAAAAACCAAAAGGATCAAATTCAAGGGAAACATTATTGTTTGTTGTGAAACGACGCACAAAGATTAAATTTTGATAAATTTTGGGGCATGAGGGACATTTTTAAAAGATAACGGGGGGTGTGGTGGGGAGAGGGATGATTGCCCATAATCTCGAATGAGAATGTCTTGTCCACTACCAATAATAATATTACGATTTAAATTGCTCATATTAAAATAACACAAGAGAGTACATTGGAATGTCGTCGTATGAGATGTGGCGCCAGTATCCATGTACCAACTATTGTCTTAAACGTTGAGAGACAGTTTGATCATAACCGCCTCAATATCCGTCGGTGCGTAGGTTGAAGGATGAGGGACATGTGCATCGTATGCCTTATGTGGACGTGCGTCGAGAATGTCAGGTTGGGGCAGTCGGACCGAAGGTTAGGTCTAGGATGTCGTCGGGTAGGGGAAAGGTGGAGCAGTCTACGTGTGCTGGCCTCATGCTTCCCATGGGTACGCAGCCCACGACGGAGGCTGCTGTCGATGCGGGTGGATGTCGGGCGGCGGGGGAAGCCCTCTACCGCCACTGCTACTGCTTCCGCCATGGCTTCTGTCGAAATTTCTGCCTTTGTTGTTATTCCATGGATTTGAACCACGTTTTGGATGATTGGTTTGCCTGTGGGATAGGTCAGAAACCGAGCCCCTCGTGTCGACAGGTGGGCCGCTGGTGGTTACAAGGGCGGCGTCGGCGGTGCTCGCGTTAGTCGCTGCCCATTTTGTTTTTTGGGTTTTTTCAAAGATAAGTCTTCAATGAGCCTCATAGAATGGAGGTAATGGCGTGCTTTGTTGGAGTGTGGTAGCGACACCGTCATAATTTTCATTCAAAACCGCAATGAGTTGCATCACCAATCGTTGATTTGTGACTGGTGCATCGACGTTTGAGAGTTGATCGGCAATCATCTTAAGTTCTTGACAATAGGCCGACACATTAGGAAAATCGTTCTGTTGAATGTCCTTAAATTGATTTTCCAAATACAAGGCACGTTGGTTTCAATTATCGTATGTAGTAGATCGTTTGAGATATTGTTCCATAGATCTATTGTAGAACAACCTCATCTAATCGTGACCAAAGTTCGTCATCAGAACCATCACGTTTCTCTATGGGGTCGGCAGTGGGCTTTGATTTAGGAGGGATGATGTGATCGATGACTTTGTACACACGACAATGGATCTTAAACAATTTCGCCCAAGATGATTACTGAACTTTTTTCATCTCATGAGTTATGGGAATGAAATTCTTGATGTTGTTAACTGCAAGAGAATGATGGAAATTAGGTTGTTCAACAATTAAAATTTGGGGAAGAAGGGGGTAGGAGGTTTGCCGAGAAGTAGAAGAAAAAAGAGGGGGAGGACGGCGGAGAAGGGGTGCAACCGACGGCTAGGGTATGAAGTTTTAGGGTTTGATTTCTGATATCATAAATGAATATGTTCCATGTCTTTTCATGGATTATTGTGTACGATATATAGTGTTACATGATTATTTACATAGCTACAAACTAGGTAAATAATCTACTAATTACAATCGAAATATAATTTTATACATGATACATAGCTACAAACTAGATAAATAATCTTCATAATTATAATAAAAATATAAATTAATCAAATATAAAAAATATAAACGAATACAAAAATATTCTTATAATATTCTATCATAAACCATCGTTATCTTATGGTACATAGTTCTCCCAAACACACTACACTGCGCAATTTTAACTCTTAATAGTTAATACCCGTAGAAAGTCGAACTATTTACACATGACAGAGTACTTGTTGTGCAGCCAGTTAAAGGATTTACGAGTCTAGGACTTAAAAAAAGCGAGGGGTGGGGGGGGGTGGGGGGCTCTTTTGAAGTACAGGTCATGAATTATACCCAGCGTGACTAGGCCATTTTGTGCAGTGCAAAGATGCCTTTAGAGGATTCCTTTTGATTTCTTGCAGAAATTTTTTTAGTGACCCATTTGTCACGAGGAGTACTACACTATTTAAAATTTATGAATTATATTTTAATCTTTTTAAAGGGGTTGTTTGATTGTGGGATGGGATAAGCAAGGGCATTTTATGAGTTGGACTTGACACGAGATTATTTTGTCCCACTTTCTATATGGAATAGTAATTACATTATTTTAGTACAAATAGTGAGATAAATAATTTCAGAATTAGCCAATATTTCAAACCAAATATAGAATAAAGTTAATTCAAAATTTTATCCTACATACCAAACGGTCTGTTAAAGTTATTAGGTTATAAAATACCCGGACTTCATATATATTCAATAAATTTTTAATATAAATATAAAATTTGAATCAAAACGGTTTAGCTTATGTAGCTAACAGTTGAGCAGTACTCTCTTTTGTACCCACGACTTCATTCAATTCTGATTGTGACTCTGAAGTCTGAACCAATGGTCCAATATCCATTAGACTTCCCTTTGATCTCAAAATCTCAATAAGTTGTCCGGTTTTTTCTTGTTTTCTTCCCCCCCCCCCCCCTTATTATTAGAAAATGTGATTATTAGCGAATATTTTTTGAATATTTACAGTATATTTTATAATTATGATAGATGTATATTTAAGGTAACTTATGATTCTTACTGTATTAGAAATCAACCATTTAAGTTAAGTTATGATTCTTATTGTATTATGAATCAACATCTGTACAACTATATATATTGTGAATAATGAAAGGAATCCCTAAGGGGAATTATTCTATCTTACTGGTATCAAGAGCCAAACCTTAATCCCCTCTCTAATTTTTTTGGCTGAAACTCCCTCTTCCCTTCTCCTCGGCCGGCGGCAACAAGGTTGCCACCATGTCTTCCCCCACTAATTCCGGTTCATCCACTGGCACACTTGACAACCCCTCTCAACGTTCATTGTCTTCTTTTCATCCGGCATTCGTCGTTAACAACATCACGAATTTTATCCCTATAATTCTTGACCAAGAAGACTATCAATATTCCATGTGGATGAAACTATTCTATATGCATGCATGTGCATACAATGTGCTCGACCACATTGATGATTCTGTTCATCGTCCCACTGATGTTGCAGACTCAACCTGGCGTCGCCTTGACGCCATCGTCAAACAATGGATCTACGGCACCATCTCTAAAGACTTGTTGTGCACTATTATGAAAACAGGTGCTACGGCACGTGAACTTTGGGTCCGGCTAGAAGAAATTTTTCAGGACAATAAAAATACTCGGGCCGTGTATTTGGAAGAGCAGTTCAACAATACACGTCTCGAGAATTTTAACAATATGTCCGAATATTGTAAGCAACTAAAACTTATAACCGACCAACTATCCAACGTAGGGACTTCTGTTTCAGAAACCAAGATGGTGCTTCAACTAGTTGCTGGTTTACCGAAAGGTGAATATGATACTCTCGCAACGATGATTCAACAAGTCGACCCTCTCTCAAGTTTTAACAAAGCACGTTCACAACTTTTATTAGAAGAAACACGTCGCGCCAAACAAGACGAGCACAATCACAAAGCACTAGTCATTGACGACATGACTCCACCGGCGACCAACACCACCCAGCCACCACCGCAAGACCACCACCAGCAGCAGTCCCGCGGCGGAGGGCGTGGCGGCAGAGGCCGCGATAACAACAATAAAGGGAAAGGCCGCGGTAAAGGCAACCGCAACCAGCATCCAGCATCCAGGCCCAAACACTGCCTATTTTCCGTGTCGTGGACAACAACCAGTATGGCCCAACCAACAGAACTGGGCCTCGCCTGCATGCCCATACCCAACTGCAGGGGCCCAGTTCCAGCAACCCGCATGGTCGACTATCCTATTGGGCTCTGCTCCAACCACCAGGCAAGCCCACCAGCAGCAACAGCAAGCCCACCTGGTCTCGGTCCAGCAGCAACCATAAGCCAGCAACCTGGCTCCCACCGACTTGGGCCAGGCCTTCAGCACCGTGAACCTTCAACAGCCGACGAAAATTGGTACATGGACACCGGAGACACATCTCACCTCACCCGGTCGTCAGGTAACTTATCTCAACTACTTCGGCTAAAGTGTCCTCAATTTATTACAGTCGGCAATGGTCATCGCATTCCAATTGAAGGTTATGGTAACACACGTACCAAACATCCCCACCCACCTTTCTCTCTAAGTCACGTCCTCTACACCCCTAACATCATTAAAAACTTAATCTCTGTTAGAAAATTCATTAGAAATAATTATGTGTCTGTCGAATTTGACCCTTTTGGTTTTTCTGTGAAGGATCTCAATAATTCTTACGCGCTGCAATAGTGTGGGAGACCTCTACCCCTTCACTCAATCTTCCGCTGTCAAATCGCAATCACATCTATCTCTTGCGGCTATCTCTCCCTCAACTTGGCTCAACAGATTCGGACACCCCAGAGACCTAGTTTTTACTTTTCTTAGGACTACTAAGCGTATTGAATGTAATAATGGGAAAATTGCCCAATACTGTCTTTCTTGCTCCCTAGGCAAGCATACTCGTCTTCCATTTATGTCATCAAACAATGTTATTTTTTTTCCTTTTGATATTATTCATGCTGATTTATGGACATCTCGGATTGTTAGCTCTTTGGGTCACAAATTCTATCTAGTATTCTTAGATGATTTTTCACATTTGGTCTGGATTTACCCACTGAAATTCAAATCTGAAGTTTTTGCAAATTCCTTGAGTTTCGAAAATTCATTAAAACACAATTTGAAAAATCTGTCAAATCATTCCAATGTGATAATAGACGTGAATTTAATAACTCGACATTTCACAATTTCTATTCTAAACAAGGCATGGTTTTCCGTTTTTCCTGTCCCTATACTTTCTCTCAAAACGGAAAGGCTGAACAAATTATACGTACCATCAATAACATGGTTCGCACCATTCTGTTCATGCCTGTCTACCGCCGCCTTTTTGGGTCTATGCTGTTAAAATGGTAGAATCCCTTCTTAATATTTTACCAACTAGCACTTTTCAAAGCAAGACCCTACCGAAATCTTATACCGTAGGCTACCATCATATGATCATCTCCGTATTTTCGGATGCTTATGTTACCCCAACATAGCCTCCAATGAACATCACAAACTTGCCCCTCGCACCCTGCCCTGTGTCTTCGTTGGTCTCTCTCCTACTCATCGGGGCTACCTGTGCTATGACATTGCCACTCGCAAAATCATCGTCTCCCGTCACGTCACCTTTGACGAGACGACATTTCCTTTTTCAAATCTCCAAAAATTTCAGACCACCGATTACATCTTTCTCGATGAACTGAGTTTGTCCCCGGCTATCCAAACTCTATACCAACAGCAACCCACTATTCCGACAGCCCCGTCCCCGACACTGTCCGACACCACCCAAACAGATCCCTGCTATCGGTCGAACACCCCACCAACACCCCTTCCACTCCAAAGAAGGTCTCCTCGCTCCCACCAACAAAGATCGCCGCTTCTCCACCCAAAGACCCGCAAGTCTCAGCCACCCAAATTCGGCAAAGATCAAGTGTTCTCCCACCCATAAATAGTGGACATGCACCCTCCCACCCGCACTCTCCCACCGCCGCTTACCCATCGCATGGAGACTCGTGCACAACATGGGATCTTCAAACCCAAGGTTCACTTCAACCTCTCCACACAAACCTTATCACCCATTCTAAAAAATCCAAAACTAGCAAAATTGGACCCTAATTAGAATGCGGCCATGTACGATGAGTTTAACGCTTTGACCAAGCAGAACACTTGGGATTTGGTACCTAGACCAGACTGTGTGAATGTTATCCGGTGTATGTGGCTATTTCGTCACAAGTTCAGAGACAGTGGTGACTTGGAACGTTATAAGGCAAGACTAACTGCCAATGACACTAATCAGCAGGAGGGTATTGATTGTGGTGAGACATTCAGTCCGGTTGTTAAACCAACCACTATTCAGATTGTTCTCAGTATTGTTATGGGCATGCATTGGCCGATTCATCAGCTTGATGTCAAGAATGCATTTCTTCATGAGGATTTGAAAGAAAATGTGTACCTGCATCAGCCTCATGGCTTTGTTCATCCGGCAGTTCCGCAGTTTGTATGTTGTCTCAGAAAGTCACTGTATGGCTTGAAACAGGCACCCCGCGCTTGGTATGATCGCTTTGCCACGTATCTTATGCAGATGGGTTTTATATGTAGCAGATGTGATAACTCTCTATTCACTTTTCATCGAGGTAGCAACACTGCTTATTTGCTATTATATGTGGATGACATTGTTCTTACTGTCTCATCTGACGGTTTGAAGAATGAAATCATTGCTCTACTCAAAACTGAATTTGCTATGACTGACTTGGGCAAACTGAGTTATTTTTTGGGTATATCAGTGATCAGATCTGCAGGAAACATGTTCTTGTGTCAGCGTAAATATGTAGAAGAAATAGTCTACAGGGCTAGGATGGCAAATTGTAAAATTATGCCAACTCTGGTTGACTCGAAATCCAAGCTCAGTGCCAATGACAGTGCGTCAGTTTATGATCTCACTATATATCGGAGTCTTGCAGATGCCCTTCAGTATCTTACATTTACTAGGCCTGATATTGCATATGCCGTTCAGCAGGTGTGTTTGTTTATGCACGACCCCCGAGAGTCTCATTTTGCCGCGCTCAAACGTATTATCAGATACGTTAAGGGCACACTGGACTTTGGATTACATCTCTACCCCTCTGCCCCAACCAAGTTACTATCCTACACGGATGCAGATTGGGCAGGATGTCCCGACACCCGTCGCTCCACCTCAGGCTCCTGTGTATTTCTTGGGGATAATCTTATCTCATGGTCAGCCAAGCGGCAGGCCACACTATCCCGTTCGAGTGCTGAAGCAGAATATCGCGGAGTTGCTAATGTTGTCGCTGAGCTCTGTTGGCTCCGAAATCTTCTTTTGGAGCTCCAGTGTCCATTACGAAAGGTGTCTATAGTCTATTGTGACAACATATTTGCCATCTATATGTCTCATAATCCGGTCCAACATCAGCGAACCAAGCATATTGAGATGGATATTCACTTTGTGCTAGAGAAGGTTGCCCGTGGTCAGGTCAAAATATTACACGTGCCTTCCTCCTATCAGTATGCAGACATTTTCACAAAGGAACTTCCGATCCAGCCTTAGCGTTCGACCTCCTCGCGCTCCGACTGATGGGGAGTATTAGCGAATATTCTCCGATATTCACAATATATTTTATAATTATGATATATGTATATTTAAGGTAACTTAGAATTCTTAATGTATTAGGAATCAACCATTTAAGGTAAGTTAGGATTCTTATTGTATTATGAATAACCTCTGTACAACTATATATATTGTGAATAATGAAAGAAATTCATAAGATTCTATCTTACCATGATTACAACTTTCAAAAGAACAGCAGATGAAAGTTAAAGACAGATGAAACAGAACCAGATCAGTCCTAAATTCAAACTAAGTTAAGAGTTGTAATATTTCTTGGTGGTCCATTCACATGATACTGAAATAATACTTAGTACTTATAACACAGCATTAACAGAACAGAACAGAACAAATTTGAGGAAGTTTTGCTTTAATGACAGAGCTGTTCAGGTCATTCTTTCTAGTCTTTCCTTTAACACTGCTATTTCAAGATTTCATATCATATCAAGAACCAGTTTTCCACAGCTTCCTGGCTCTACCAGAAAAAAAGTTCTTTAGAGAAAACGAAAGAAAGAAAGAAAAAGCTAACTCGCCCCCATTCTCCATTCCCCACACCACCCTATTGTTGCTCATTTTTGTGTATAGAGTTAGACTAAAAGGCATTTTTCTTGGGCTTTGTTCACGGTCACCCAAACATAACCTAAATTGTTTAACAGCCCCCCCCCCCCCCCCCTCATTCGGCCATTTCTCCCCTTTTCCCTCCACTTTTTCCTTTCCCATCTCTTCTCTTTTACATCACCAAACTCTTAGCTACCCCTTCTCATTCTACCATCACAAAGAATAAACCAATTTATTTTCTTCCAAGAAAACAAACATGCCCCTTGAGCTTATCTAGCTCATTTTTCCTTCTCTGTCACTCTGCTTTGAAGCATTTTACCGTTTAAGATTACAACTTTATTGTTTAATAGCATCAAATTCCACGAAAATAATTGTCTTTTCAAACGGGAGAACAACAAGAATATCTCTTCGTCACCAATACCCTACACTTCATTTAAATCTCAAGAAACTTTCTAATTCGGAATTTCTACGACATTTTCCGTTCTGGGTGTTCTTCAAAATGTCATCCACACCAACTGAATATCCTCTACAGCAACAACAACAGCAACCACCGCCGATGTTTATGGGCCAACAAGCTTATTCGAATCGTCCGGGTGACGGGTCGATTGGACCCGTAATCGCTGTATTTGCTGTGATAGCTGTGTTAGGAGCCATTGCTGTCATGATAGGGAGGTTGTGTTCGGGTCGGAGCATAATGGGTCGGGGTCAGTACGATTTTGAAGGGTGGGTTGAGACCAAGTGCGCGTCTTGTATCGATGGCCGGGTCGACCCGATACCACGACCCGTGACGGTGGCGCCGCCGCCGGCGGTGGTTGCTGAGAGTAGCAGCAGCGGTAGCCCCGGCGATACTGCGCCGGCGGCGGTGGAAATGAGAGAAGAAGAAGCATCTAATAAACAAAGAAATTCGCACGAGCATCATCCACATGAAAGAGCGGAGTCTTGAAATGATTTTTTTTTTCTCTTTATCTCTTTTTCATCATTGGAGCTTTTAAAATTGTGTTTAATGTTTCGATTGATCCGAATATTTCTTAGTAGTGGAATTTTCGAAATTATATAAATATTGTAGCAATTTTTTTTATACGTGGGGTTCAGGATGATTGTGATACTAATGTTTTTCTGCTAGTATTATTTTCTTTTTCTCCTCTATTCTCTCTCTTTTGAGATTTTGGAAAAGTAATGTTATTTTTACGTACTTTTTCTAAATCTACAGTGATTAACGCAATCATAGCTCTTTTGCTTTTTCTCTTTAACTATTCCCTCTAAAAATTGAAATACAATACAGTATAAAGTTACCTAGGAAGTAGGAATATTCCAAAAAAAAAATTGAATTAAAGGACCAAAATGGCTTCAAAATTTGAGGAAATTGAAGGATACAAACTAGTGTCGATGCCAAAAGTATGAGACAAAATGAGGAAAATTTGGGAAGCAATATAAATCGTATAACTTTGCGCTATATTGTGATGATGCATGAATTTGTTAATATTCTCAAATCTGTGAAATGAAAAGTATTTGTGTGGCTTCTTCTTGTTAATAGAATTAGAAAAAACTCCAAAGGAATCAAGCAATTTTGTCCTCCATTTTATCCGGGGAGGCGCGATCCTACTTTCAGCCAAGAAAAAACTTTAGATGCAAAAGCTCTCCCTTGATGTTGAAGTTTGAACGAATGGTGTGTTGGAAATTTGCCTTTGGCGTGAGTTGCGTGCGACCAACTTTAACGGCTTAAACACTAGTGTTACGCATGTTGGAGAATCCGGTTATTCACACGTGCATGATCTACTAAGTACGTAGATAACCGTAGGGCCAAAAATCGTCAAATTTCGTTGAGAAATGAAAGAGATATTGGTCCACGAAGTGAGGTGTTTGAAACATGGAAAAGTGTGGTATGAGATCAATTCTCCCTCATCGGTGGAGGAAGAAAGAATTGTTTTGTTTATAATACTCAAAGTTGGCTTGGGGTTTGGGACCCCAAGGGGTATCCCATGTGTTTAAAGGATGGAGGACCTAGATGTGCTTCGGTTCGAGGAAAGCTCACGCGCGCCGCCGCCGCCCGTCCCGTCCGATCCAATTCCGCATGGGCTCACGTACAGTTTAGACCAGAATTATTTTATATGTACAGTTTGGTCCCTGAAGTTTCCAGAAAGTCAGAATTGTGCAGAGAGATCAGAAACGTCAACAACACTCAATTCAACCATTTATTTTGGTTGAATTACTCTTCCTAAATGGCCAATCCGTTGCACATCTTCACCATTTATTTTGGTGGTATTACTACCTCCATAATGGTCATTACTTGGCCAGTAATGACACTTATCTTTTGGTCTGAATACAGATAAAACGAATAGCTTTGTAGATGATCCTTCTAGAAGATGGGGATTCTAACAACCTTTCTAGTTATTTCGTTCTCTATTTCTATTTAATAGGATCCTGAGGAAAAGGATTTTGTTTCCACCGAGCTAAAACAATATGTTGATGTCTCTAGTAAACCAAAGTCATCGTTTAATAGCCATTTTGCTTCACTTTCTTCTTTACAAATAAGAAATTGAAGATTTAGTTACGCAGTTCATCAGCCCCTCCTTCTACTATATAAAGATCCCCTTGTCACCATTGTTGAGGTACACGAAAATACATAAACAGAAACAGATTTCAGTTCTTCCTACAACTTTCAAGCATAATTTCATTACTCAAAATTCTTCGCGGTAACACTTGAGTTTCCTTTGCTCAATTGTTCCATTGATGTTTTTATCTTGGGAGACAATTGTCCAGGACGTATAAAGGATACATACGGGGCAATATTGTCTTAAAGACAGAGTGCAACACTCGACTTAGCATACACCAAAAACAGTTTCCAGTTTCTTGTTCAACATAATTGTAATTTCAGTTTGTTGTTGAATTGTAATTTCAGTTCTTCTATTACTTAGCAGTTACTTGTAATTTCTGTTTCCTGCACCTTTATAACCAACATGGTGTAAATCAAGTGTCTCTCAAAGAAAATAGGAGTAACTGAATAACTAGCTGGCATTTGAAATTAAGATTCTCATAGTGTTTGTTTGGTTAAGAGGAAAATGTTTTCTCTCTCATTCCTAAAGCTCAAATCTAAAATATTTCGTTGACAATTTAAGGATGAATTAAACTTAAACACAGTTAATAATACTATAGAAGCAATAGTAGACGTAAGGTCACTATATTCAAGCTCGTAATATTACATTTCAAAAAAACTTTTCGATCATCAAGCTATTCTGCATCAACCAGCTTTGGATTAAAGTTGGTATATAAGAAAGGAGGGTGTTAATTATCAAAATAGTAAACTTAAGAAAAACTAATATTACAAATTTGGATCACATTGGCTTAAACAATACTGATTAAATAGATCAAGTTATTACAATAATAACTATGTCTCAGAGAAAATCATATTAATCATCAGTGCTTTTAGTCACAAGTATTTAGTAGCTTAATAGAGGGTAAAATTCACGAATAACCATTTCCAGCTTCTGTAATTGAAAAAAGAAAAGACATAATTGTAGTGAATTTCACCTACAGAATTTAAAATTTCACGAAGGTGATTATTTTATAAAGACATGTCCAAAGGTGCCAGTGAAAACTACTTCTACGTAAATGGGGGAATCCAAATTGGTCCAGTGGACCTTGAGTTCTTGGGCTCATCCAAATAAGATTTATGATCTCTTCAAATTGTAGTTCCAATGTTCCAGCAAGTACATGGGCAAAATCATCGTCTCATTAAATTCCATCTGATAGCCAAAAAACCTACTGCATTTAAAGTGACGAGAGATTTCTGGGAAGTCTGGTCCCAAACCAACTCCTGGTTTAGTCATTTATGGGCTGTGGCCTCTGGGCCTTCTTTGTTGGACTTTGATAACTCTTATCAATTACGTCCTAAAATTGTAATACGAGGACATTATCTGCAGGTCTCTCTTACCCAACAACATTACTGTTTGTGTACTTGTAATATTTTATTTTAACCTATATCTAGTTCAAATGAGAGCTTGATGTAACTGGTAAAATTGTTCTAATGTGATAGGTCATGGGTTCCAGCTATGAGAACAGCCTCTTGCAGAAATCCAGGATAAGACTGCGTACGATAGACTCTTATGGTCCGGCCCATGCATAGCGAGAGCTTAGTACACCGAACTGCCCTTTTAACCTATATCTAGTTCAGTTAAGTCATGAAATTTCAATATCTAGTTTAGTTAAGTCATATGAAATTTCAATATCTGGTTCAGTTAAGTCATATGAAATTTCAAATACTGCATATTTAAAATTATTTCGAAATGAGTAGACTTGCAAATTTTAGGGGCTCGTTTAGACTGATAAGTAGATTATTAGGCTTATACGTATGAACCTCTCCAACTTGTACCTATTTCCCTTTTACATATCCACAAATACGAGGTTTTTACAACACAACATAGTTCTTAGCATTTTGGATTTTTACATCTATATATTGGATTTTTACATCTATATATAAGTCCGTTATTTGAAATTTTGCTATCAAAAGAATGTTTTTAAAATTCACCCAACTTGATGAAATTGAAGGGGATCCTTGATCTTGATAAACCAACTTTTTGTGGTTTTAGTAGTGACAGTTCCTTGTCAATGTATTTGTGTAGAAGACATACAAAAAACATCAATTTCAATAGCCACTAAAATCTAAAAAACTTTATTTTAGTCTAACATCTATTGACTAAGACTAAACAAAACTAGAAAATATTCCATATAATACACCCACCAGAAAAATCATACTCATCTACAGGTCTACAGAGCACACACAACAAGCTGTCTGCTATTGTGTTTTTCATTGTCAAATTATTAGAAAATAAAGTAATTTAGCCATCAATTAGTGTGAAGTTAGAATATATATATATATATTAATTTTTGGCCTATGTCGGTATAATTTTCTATATATGCAGTTTAATTTTTCGATAAAGACTGCTCAACTGATTGCCACCGCCATTGCCATCAATATTAGTGAATACTGAAATTCAATATAAGAGGATTACTTTTTGACATATATCTCTCTATTTCAATCTTCTGCCCAACGGTAAGGTTAGCGAATCTCACCTCTTCCCCAATGGTGACCCAGCACTAGGCGTCACTCCGACCTCCGATCGGCGATCAGGTATTAGTGTTTTCTTTCTCCGCCCTCTTCTCTCTCCCTGACGGTAAGCACTAGCCGCCACAGCTCCGACCAGGTTGCGCTTGTACTCAAGTTTTTCGGCGGGCTCTGGCAGCGGACAATAACTTTTGGCGGTGACCAGTAATGACGGCGAACAATGATTCCTGATGGTGAACAGTGAATTCTGACAGTGAGTAAGGATTTCCGACGGGATTTCTGGTGACAAACGTGTGCTATCCACCAGGAGTTGGTACCTCCGGTGGCCCATATTCATTATTTGACTGTTATTTTTGTAGTTAAACTTTAGCTCCTACGCTTTATTGAATCTTTGACTCCATATTCTTGCCTTATTCTTCTTGGTAACTCCCGACGTTGAACAGTGACTTTCGACAGCAAACATGTTCGGTCCAACTGGAGTTGGTATCTCTGGTTGCTCGTATCTATTCTTTGTCCTTATTCTTGTATTTAAATTTTGACATTTCACTGTATTGCTTCTTGCTTTTACATTATTGCATTTACTCTTTTTCCATTTAGTTATATCATTCTTGGTATTCTTGTTTTCGGTGTAAACCGTCGAAAGGAATACCGCTCATCCAGAACTTATTCACACATATATATGTGATTTGAAGTTTGCACGAACTAGATGGGGGAACAAGTACTTTGTGACATTCATTGATGATAGCACAATGTATTGTTACCTTTACTTGTTGAAAAGTAAATATGAAGCATTTGAAGCGTTCCGACGCTACAAAGTAGAAGTTGAAAACCAACTAAGCATGCAGATTAAATCCATTCATAGCGATAGATGGGGGAATATGTAGTGCCATTTGAGGAATATTGTGCAGAATCGGGCATTGTTCATCAAACGACGGCTCCATACTTACCTCAGTCGAACGGTGTTGCTAAACGCAAGAACCGCACATTGAAGGAAATGATGAATTCCTTGCTCATCAATTCCGGTCTTCCCCAAAACATTTGGGGAGAAGCCGTCTTTACCGCTAATATGATTCTTAATAGAGTCTCACATAATGGTAAGGACAAAACTCCATATGAATCATGGAAGGGAAGGAAACCCACTTATAAATATTTAAAGGTATGGGGTTGTTTTGCAAAGGTTGAACTGCCCAAGCCAAAGAAGGTCAAGATTGAGTCTAAGACTATAGATTGCATTTTCATCGGATATGCAAATAACAATAGTGTTTATCACTTCTTAGTGCATAAGTCAGATATTCCATATAGGGGTACAATCATGGAATCAAGGAATGCTCAATTCTTTGAGGATACTTTTCCTATAAAGGAAAAAGACATAGCCTATCACAAATGAGGTTATGAACAAAGCTCTCAGGAACCAAGAGTCATTGATTGCCCGAATCTAGATGGTTCAGATCTAGTGGACTTCGAAGTGGCTGAATATCCGGAAACTAGTGTTCCAGATTCTCAGAACTTGAAGACTCCAGAGATGGAACCAAGGCGAAGTAAAATAGCCATGAAGGATAAATCCTTCGGTCCTGACTTTGTAGCTTATATGGTTGATGACGAACCAAGGACAATTGCTGAAGCATTGTCAACTCCAGAGGCACTGCTCTAGAAAGAAGCTATTGAGAGTTAAATAGACTCCATCCTGCATAACCATACTTGGGAGTTGGTTGATCTTCCTCCGGGAAACAAACGGTTGTAAATGGATACTCAAGCGGAAGTATAAAGCATATGGGTCTATAGCTAAGCACAAGGCCAGGTTGGTAGTCAAGGGTTATCGGCAGAAGGAAGGTCTTGACTATTTTGACACGTACTCCTCGGTGTCTAGGATGACGTCCATACGAGTATTCATTGCGATCGCAGCGTTGCGTGACTTTGAGATACATCAAATGGATGTCAAGACAGCCTTCCTAAATGGTGTTTTGGAAGAAGAAATCTATATGGACCAACCCGAGGGGTATGTGGTTCCAAGGCAAGAGAAGAAAGTATGTCGATTTGTCAAATCTCTGTACGGGCTAAAACAAGCGCCGAAACAATGGCACGCAAAATTTGATAGTACTCTACTATGGAAGGGTTTCTCCATTAATGAATGTGACAAATGTGTCTACACGAAAGGTAACTCTGACTCGTTCGTCATGATATGCCTGTACGTAGACGACATGTTGATCACAGGGAGCAGTCCTAGCTTGATCTTAGAGACTAATAACATGTTGAAACAATGCTTCGACACGAAGGATATAAATATCACAGATGTCATCTTAGGGATAAAGATCTCTAAGACGTCTGACAGACTGGTCTTATCTCAGTCTCACTACATCGAGAATGTGTTGAAAAAGTTTGAGATGTTTGACAGTTCACCTATGAAGTCACCATCGGATAAAAATCAAAAGGTTGATAAAAATATGACGCAGAAGGATTATTATATATCTATGTGAAACTTGACGCAAAAGCTTGATAACACTTTTTTTTATTTCATCGAAAATTACACGCACTGTTGGGGGGCGTTTTTGAAATCTGACGAGAGCTTCAAGAGTTCGAAATATATATAGCGGGGCGACGCTATTTAGTATACTATTTACTACTACAACTCTACAAGTCTCCATCCTTCCCCCCACCCCTTAGGGTTTTTCATCTTCTTCTACTTTCTTAACTAGTTTCCCTTTATATATACCCAACACAACAGAGAAGGGTCACAGAAACAAAGAACAGTACAAGAATGTCAAGACCACGGTGTTATTTGGACATAAGCATAGGAGGGGAGCTTGAAGGGAGGATTGTTGTGGAGCTTTACAATGATATTGTACCTAAAACTGCCGAGAATTTTAGGGCTCTTTGCACTGGTGAAAAGGGTATTGGTCCTAATACTGGTGCCCCCCTTCATTACAAGGTGCTTCCTTTTTCTTGTTTTTTTGTTTGTTCTTTATTTGCATGCATGTTTCAAGATTCTTGGTTTTGTGGGTCGCTAATTGATATGAAATTAAATATACCCTTTTGATGTGTAGCACTAATAACAACTTTAAATCTACGGGACTTCGTTGGGTCGGTCTTGTCTTGGTTCTTAGAAGTATATATCTATGTGAAACTTGTTTCTTGATCTGAAAAGATTAAGAAATTGTCGGTGAACCTTTTCAAGATTCTTGATGTTGTGGATTACCGTAACAATTTGAAATTCAGCAGCAATGACAACTTTTAATTCGTTTGACTTTGTTAGATCAGTCTTCTGTTGATTGTCAGAAGTATATATTCTGTAAAGACTGAATATTGAGGTTGTTTATGTCTGTGTAAAGCTTGTGTATTGTTCAGAAAGGTTGTAAAGGCGCTGAATAGAATAAGAAATTATGACTCAATTTCTGTTCTTTCATTGGTTAGTGTACTGTTTTGTAAATTCTATTATAGAAAAGTTAACTCTTTTTTAATGTATAGGAGTACTTTAGTGTACCTTCATTTGCTCCTCCAAGCAGATTATCCGTTATTCTGTGCTTTTGAGATCAATGTTCTATCTTGATAAATTTAATTGCTCTTCATTCTAAGGTTGCCGCTAGCCGTTTTCTAACCTTATTGTCCATTTTAGATCTCAATACCACTTTTTTTTTGGGTCTCCTGCAGCCCTAACAAATTAGATTTTTTATTTCGTTCCAAGTAAAGTTAGTCATTTTGGTTTCAAATAAAATAAAACAGAAGTGTATACAGATATTTGCTTCCCTTCTATAAAAGAATGAGATTTTATCTGACTATTAATGTTTGCTTCACAGCTAGAAAACGATGAGAATGTCTTTGATTGCGGATACAAATCCCTGCTAGAAAAGGATAAGATATTATTTGATTTCTATTTATTGCTGGTTTCTCCCAGAATCGTCTTCCTATTGCTCTGTATGGTCAGTCAATGGGACATTATCAAATTCACTTGATTCCCTCAAGAAAATCACTTTTCAAGGGCTGATTGCTTGTATATAGTCAAAGAGGCTTGGTGTAGGATGTGAGAGTTTGTCTTTGGCAACTGCTTTTTTCTCCTTATCTTTGAGTATATTGAGAGGAAACTTTTGTATGAGTGATTTCACTATTTTATTGTTTGTGATTAACACTTCGCCATCCCATTTTTTGCTGATTTCTTGGAAAAAATTATGCTCTTCTGAAGCTGAGCAATACATGGCTCTTTAATTGGTCCCTAAGGCAGCTGTGCATCCATTGCAGGGAGTTCGTTTTCATCGTGTGATTAAGAGCTTCATGGTGCAAGGTGGTGATATTTCTGCTGGCGATGGTACTGGGGGAGAATCCATCTATGGGCTAAAATTTGAAGATGAAAATTTTGAATTGAAGCATGAAAGAAAGGGAATGTTATCTATGGCTAATTCTGGACCTAACACTAATGGATCTCAGTTTTTCATCACAACTACTCGAACTTCGCATCTAGATGGAAAACATGTGGTTTTTGCAAAAGTAATCAGAGGGATGGGGGTTGTTCGTTCTATGGAACATGTGACTACTGGTGAAAATGATTGCCCAACAGTAGATGTTAGTATCGCGGATTGTGGAGAAATTCCTGAGGGGGCTGATGATGGTATTACAAATTTTTTCAAAGACGGAGATCTATATCCTGATTGGCCTGCTGATCTTGACAATAATTCTGATGATATCTCTTGGTGGGTCACTGCTCTAGAGTCTATTAAGGCATTTGGTAATGAAAATTTTAAGGTATTTAAGTTCAAAACAATATCAGTGTGATTAACTGTTGCATCCCCTTGCTTCTTTTTCTCATTGACATTTACTATATCTATTTTAGCTATCTTTCTAACGTATGCCAAGCTTCTTCCTGTAGAAACAAGATTACAAGATGGCTCTTAGGAAATATCGAAAAGCTTTGCGCTATTCGGATATCTGCTGGGAGAAAGAAGGGATAGATGAAGGTAGAGATCGTAAATCTTTCATACTCCCTCCGTTTCAATTTGTTTGTCTGGTTTTGACTTGCATGTGGTTTAAGAAAGTAAAGAATACTTTTGAATCTTGTGGTCTTAAACATGCCATGTGGAAAGTTGGAATTAAAGAATTGCCAAAAAAGGAAAGAGGCATTCTTTTTTAAACATACTAAAAAGGAGAGTAAGACAAACAAATTGAAACAGAGGGAGTAACATAAATGGCTCTGAAATATGTATCTGTTTATACTAACATAAATATCTCTGGAATATGGATTTGTCTGTAAAAAATGTTGTCACATGACTTATAACTCTGCTATTATCTGTTCCTCTTGCAGATAGGAGCTCATATTTGAGAAAGATGAAATCACAGATATTTACCAACAGTTCTGTGAGTCTCCTTTTGCTGCTTTAATTGTTGCACTATTGAATTTACATTATAGGCAATAACCGTAATATGGCTTGCCTTTTTGGTAACAATCTACCTACTCTGTTATTTTAACAAATGGTGGTAATATATTTTTACTACATCTAGATCATTTCAGGATAGGAGAGGGACTTAGACAATATTAAAGTCCATTATTGAGATAAATGTATTATTTCTTTTTAATTGCGGTTTCCTCTTTATCTAGGCCCCGTTTTGCTTTTATGTCTTATAATTGCTTCATTGCTGATTGCGCATTTGTCTTTGATTGAAGCTACATATTTCTAATTTTATCACATATCTTGAGTTCAACACTTGCCTTAATAACTCCAGTTTGCCATGCTCTCGAACTTCATATTAGTTTGGCTGTTAACCAACCAAACCAAATAATTGGTATTTGTTATGTATGACCAGGCTTCTAAACTGAAACTAGGAGATCTGAAGGGAGCACTCCTAGATGCTGACTTTGCAATGCGGGATGGAGAAAACAATGCAAAAGCTCTATTTCGTCAGGGGCAGGTTGGTATCTATCAAGGGCTTTTTGTTTCTGCAGCAGCTTTGATCATCTTAACTATCCAATAACCTGCTTGTTATTTTGGATTTTTGAATAATAGATATAAATTAGATTGCAACCTTTTCTCACTAGTGCTGAGTCATGGACTTGGTACTAGTCAAGTATGAAAGTAATAGATATATACTTTCTGATATACCTAACAGCTTTACAATTTAATTCTGGAGTGAATGCTGGTATTTCTTGATAAAAGCTGTCTATAGTGGTCAACAAAGTTTAACTCACCTAATGGTATTTGCGGGTGACCTGTGTTCCAACTGATGGTTCTTTAACTTAGTAGAGTGGTGTAGGGCATGTATATCCTATTCTCTTGGACTGATTAGGGTGTCCATTATTTGGTTAAACCTGCAAGTACCATTTTAAGAACCTTATATTGCAATTTTTTCTGTCAAAAGGTTCAGAAGGTGCAGCTATGTGTCATTCACCAGATAGTTAAAGTGGTAAAAGGAGCAAAATAAGATGGCCATTCTAATTTACTTCTGAAGTTCAATTGACATGGATTAAAGGATTAATTTCCGTGGGTTCCTGGTGCTTAATTGATAGATTGTTTTGTTATAATATGCTTGTTTACAATATGAGCCCTGCTTTGGATGTCTATGTTAATGGTTACATTTTTTCTTTTTTTGTGGAGGAGGGGAATAAGTGAAGGTGAGTATGGTTAGTGTTAAATTGTATGTGTTTTCTATTTAATTGCAGATATAGTATTTTAGCTTTTTATATGTCATTATGGATAGAGTTGTTGGTCACCCATGATTTACTCACTGCTATCTTCTATTACTCCTTGCAATGGCTCCTGTGTCTTCAATAATAAAATCTATCTGTCTTGGCCAATCAGGCACACATGGCTCTTAATGACATAGATGCTGCAGTCGAAAGTTTCAAGAAAGCATTGGAGCTGGAGCCAAATGATGGTTAGTCATCTTTCCATAGTTTGTTTTGTACTCATTTTCTGGTTAATTTGTCAAGCTGTTTTCCTTTATAGAATTAACACTGATTTGGAACACTAATGATCACAAAATGTTGAACTGTGATGTGATATCCTTACTTACGTGACTACAAGGACGTGTATGCTGTAAATTCATAAGAATTGTTTAATTATAGCATGGTGGCGTTACTTGTAAGCCATTTTTGCCTATAGTGTCACTTACTTGGACATGGATTTTTTCAGGAGGAATTAAGACCCAGCTTGCTGCTGCTAAAAAGAAGGTTAGTACATGGCATGAAGACTCAGTAGGAGTTGAACACACCAAAATTAATTTTTTTCCCAGGCAGTCGGAGCATATTTGTCACACTTATTTTCTTTTCTTTTTCTCTCTGATAGATTGCTGATAGACGTGATAAGGAGAGAAAAGCATTTGCCAAGATGTTCCAAAAATAGTTTTGGTACTCATCTGTATGGCACCAGCACTTGCAATTAATACTTGTCAATTGCATAAATGTGAGTTAAGGCTGCGTACAATAGACCTTTGTGGTCCGGCCCTTCCCCGGAACCCGCGCAAAGCGAGGGCTTAGTGCACCAGGCTGCCCTTTTTTTTGCCATCATTCTGGGAGTTGCTTCTGCTTTTCTGAAACAGGATAGTTTATGCCTTGTTCCGAGACACATCGATCCTGATCTATGCACTGAATTAAACTTTAGATGAACTGCTCAGGCTATTCTTGGTTACTTGCACCAATTAGCAGAGGGGTTTTTAGGTGTCAATGCACCATTGCTTGTCATTAATAAGCTGTTAATAAGCTACGTTGGGATTTTTTTAATCATGAGCATCGCTATCCAATGTTTCTTTCAGAATTGTGCTAACTTGCAAGGTGACTTTCTTGCAATCTCTGCAGCCTTATATTTCCCCTCTGAGATGGAAGTAACTTGTATGTAACTTAACTCCAATGGTGAGGGCGTATGTGTTGGGATAGAAAAAATCAGGGCGTCATGCGTAAACTAATAATTGCAAACCTTGAACGAAGATAAATTAGATGATAAAAGAACTGTACTAAAAAGGGAAAACACTAAAATATAGTTTGGTCAAGCGACCTACAATATTGGGAAAACTAATATAAAACATAAAAACTATTGGGAGAAAAATATCCCCTAAACATGACTTTTAATTACACATTGTGGATGCTATTGTGTTCTTTATGAGAAGAAAGGATATTCTATTTATAGAAGTCCAAAACTTCTCCAATAAAACGATAGATATGGTAGAACCTTTTCCGCAAAGTAGATTTTTTTCACTGAGAATTTTTTTTCACGAAGAAACTTTTTTGAAGTATAACACAATTATGGTTAATTTCAAATAAGGTAGAAAATTCAGGGTAAATTCTAACAAATCTCCCCTTGGTTTGAATTTTCTAACAAATTAATCTTGTCTTCTTTTTCACAGTCTTCATCACTGATGTTTGTCATGATTAAAAATAAGGTTAAAAATATTATGATTAAAAATTATTTAAAATTATTGTGCTTTATTTTTAAAGATGTAGCACAAGGATGTTGAAAATTCATCTCCACATGTAGTACGGTGGATAAAATCTCCATTATTGTAACATTGATGGTAGCTTGATTTGAATTGGATGCCTTAAGCATGTTTTCAACCCATTGAATCGTTGAACCATTTGCTCTGATACCATTTGTTGGGGATCGAAAAAATTAAGGCGTCATGCGGAAGCTAATAATTATAAATTTTGAACGACGATAAATTAGACGACAAAGAAACTATGCTAAAAAGACATAATACTATAATATGGTTTGGTCAAGCGACCTACATATTGAGAAAACTAATATAAAACATAAAAGCTATTGAGAGAAAAATCTGTCTCTAAACAAGACTTTTTAATGACTACATTGTGGATGCTATTGTTATTTATTAGAAGAAAGGATATTCTATTTATAGAAGTCTAAAACTTCTCCAAGAAAAGGATAGATATGGTAAAATCTTTTTTCACAAAGAAAACTTTTTCTATCAAGAATTTTTTTTGAAGTAAAACATAATTATGATAAAATTCAAATAAGGTAGAAAATTCAGGACAAACTCTAATTGTATGATGGGAGATTGTTTTGTAGTCCATTACTGATGTTATCGTAGTTATGACTTATCCCTTTTCACACGAAATCGGTTAAAATTAGCACATAAAGTCTGTAAATAACTGAAGAGATCTTTGTAGAGTGATATCCTTCTGTTCAAATTGTTAGTTGGCAGTAGAGATCACTTCCTCTCGTTTGACCTTGCTTTTTTAGAGTGTTGAAACTCGAGACCCACAATGCATAGTGGTTTATTGTGTCTCTATATCTTTCGACACACATCTATGTAGTGTGTCGAAATTTTCTTGCAACTGTTGCATCTCTAGCATTCTAAAGGGTAGGGAAACAAAACAGGTGCCGAGTTGTCTTAGAATTAACTATTAGTAGCAGTTTAGCACTAGTGTTTTGGTTCAATTTTTTTGTCACCTGAGTATGGTTTAACTTGCTACTTGTTACCAATCCTCTGGTCATCTTATTATGATCACCCTTTTGGGGATGACGACATGAAACACAATTTGTTTGGACTTATTTTAAAATTGGAAGTTACAACAACATACCCATCGAAATCCCAAAAAGTAAGGTGGGGAGGTTAGAGTATACGCAGACCTACATCTACATTGATAGGTAGAGCGACTGTTTCCGAGAGACCCTCGGCTCAAGACAATATTTGTTTGGACTTATTTTAAATTGGAAGTTAAAGATATTAAACCAAAAGATCATTTTGATAAGGAGCTATATAATAAACTTGTTTTAGTGGTACCGGCTACCGCCTTCTTACGGGTGACATACATCATTTTAAAATACAAATAAAAGATAGACGTCAGGATAACAGATAATGAATCGGT